>JACVVK020000682.1:160000-212500 GCA_018292915.2 Batillaria attramentaria | reverse complement strand
GTGTGTGTGTGTGTTCTCGCATCGGAACACTGTTGTGGAGAAAGGATGATTGGTTTAACACCCATTGCCACCACACAGAGTAATATCAAAGACGGGGCAATGAGAAAAAGCCAGCGTAAATATTTGGCCACAGCAGCTGAGATTTGAACTCACAGCCACATGATATAAAATCCAACGCCATACTGCTGAGGGGAGAGAGACAGGGAGATTTGAGTATGGCATGAGTATGACCAGTGCATATTCAACTTTGGTTTTGAATCTGCATATATTCAACTTTGGTTTTAAATCTGCATATTCAACTTTGGTTTTGAGTCTGCATATTCAACTTTGGTTTTAAATCTACATATTCATGCGTCACAACAGGATTACCTGACTACCACGACGATGACTTCTCAGGCGATGACAGGGACAGTACGCACGATGACGAAGATATCGGCGGTTACAAGAGACACCCGGACTTCGACGATATCTTCGATGATTCCCCAGATGAAGATTACTCGGATGAGGACTATGAGGATGACGCAGACTTTTTCTAAGCACAAAGCCTTTTGCGTAAAGCAGACTGGAGTGATGTCTGTGAAATTTGAGGACATTTATTTCAGTTGCAGTTTTGCAAAACCGTTATTGAAGTGGCTACCTATCCTCTGGAAAAAGGGGTTAAATGTTTGTCAGATCGGTGGCCTTTTTTTTCTTTTTGCCAGATAATGTTTGGTAAGATGCATGTAGAAAAACTGTAGGGTATGGCAGGATTAACTCCCTTCCTCCCAAGCAAGCTTAGGGTTGTGCACCAGTGACCTCCCTTTAATAAAAAAAAATCACGATTGATTCAATTTAATAAATCTTGCCTGATTTTCGCATACAGACCAAAACCGAAAAAGAGTCAACAATGTGAGGTACTCCTGCACGGTACAAAGTGTGTCAAAACATTTGTGTACAGTGCGGTAGAACCTCTCTCGAGCGACCACCCATGGAACCGAACAAAACCGGTTGTAAATGAAAGGTGGTCGTTCAGACAAGAGGCACTGTAACTTTGTGCAAGGAAGACCTCAGCACGTACCCGTGATTACTACTTGATGAGGTGCCCACTAAGTGTCACTTTTCCCATTGAGCCGGCGTGAATTTCCAGTTTATTGTGCTCTAAAACACAACGTGTGCATGTGTGAAGGAGATTTCAAGAGTAAGACAGTGAAAATGTGAACACACACTCACACATATGCCAGCGATGACGTGGCGTTTCAGCGCAGTCATTGACACAAGTTATAGTTCACCTCCCGCGAGCGACCTCTCTCATGAGTGACCACTTGTTTTAAGAGGCCATGTTCCAACACTCACGCGTTGGGACGTAGATCGATCAATCAATCACTTGAACAAAATCAAACCGAGGGAAGCCCGGATGTGTTAGATGAGCTTAGCGTGCAGGGTCTGTGTATGTACTTATTTAAACTTGGTTCATTCAACGAAACAGTTGGAAATTTCTGTAAAAATTCAGTCCAGTGGAAGCGTAAGGCGGGAGGCCTGTTTTCGGCTTCTGCCAGCACAGTACTGTACTTACATGCGTTTGTACTTAATTGTTTCTATGGCACATGCATAGCTGACACTCTTCAGTCTGGGTGACTGGAATCTGTTTTTTTAAAAACCTACTCTGACTGAAATTCTGATCGTTGAACAGAACATTTGGTCTCATAGTACTGTTAGTAGCAACCGAGAGATACGTGCCACATTCATATTTTACATTTACAGTGCTAGGAGCTGCCACCAGATGCTTTTAAAATTGCTAAGCTTTGTGTTTGGCTGGTGCTCCACCCTTACGGAACCCCTTCCCCGCGACCTGGCTTTCAGTCTTTTCAAACGTTAAGAGTGTCAGCCACGCACGTGCCGACTTGAACTATGTGGGTCACAATTTGATGTATTCGGTATGCTTGTTGTTTTGTGCACAAGTCGGTTTGTTATGAAAGGTGAATGAGAACTTGATGTGAAGTCGAGTGGACTTTTTAAGCTGAACAATGCATGCGATAGCACTGTGTTTGTGATAACTGTATTTTGTATGTGGTTCTGCAGCATTTAGTCTTCATAGCTTAAAGCCGGCTCTTAACTGGGCACTGTGGAGCACACCTGTGACACAGTTGTGATTTCGGGGGTTTCCACCGCTGTGGCGTCATCACAGCTACTGGGATTTCAAACAGCTCCAGCTGTGACTGTGGGTTCCACAACAGATTCTGATTGGCTGTACTGTCACCCGGCGCGCAAACATGGCGGATAGTGCATCCTCAATGGCTTTGCCGCCTGAACAGACTTCAGTGTTTATAGACCTTATCAAAGGACACAAACGTCTCAGTCAAGTACTACAGAGGCTGGACGGCTCGCCTCCGAGCTCGGCTTTCCATTGCGGACGCTGTGGGCATCGGATTGTATTGTATCGTGATCACACGTCACTGTGCACAGCTGCCTTTGTTCAGTTTTGTGGTTAGTAGATACACCGAGCGCAACGACTGTCGTGTGGCGCATGTGTGTTTTGCGCGTTGTGCCCAGTTAAGAGCAGGCTTAAGATCCGTTTGGGTCATTGTCAGCATAGCGTAGTCCAGAATATTCCATTCTCAGAACCACTAGGGTTGAAGAAGAAGCCTTGGTGCAGGGTGGGGCCTTGACCTGTTTGTTGGATGTGAAAATGTTGAAAATGACTATGAGAAAATGGTTTGTGTTGATGCTTTTTTTTTTTTTTTTTTGCTTATGTTTTGAGCTTCATGCAAGAAGCAGTACATGTAAGAGCTCGTCACATGCTGCTGTAGGGCAGGGTTCACCTGAGTAGTGAACTTTCCTGTGTATTCTGAGTAGCGTTTCTGGCTGTCACAGCCTGAGAAATTCAGTTGAAACTGGAATTTTCCTTCCAGTTCGTCCTTAAACTCAAAGACGATAAATTCCTTTAAAAAAAAAAAAAAAAAAAATCTGGAAAATGTTGTCTGATAAGAACATACATTCACAGTACTAATAATTAACAAGTGAATTCCGTCCTAGTTTCTAACATTAAAATATGTACAGTCCATCCCAAGAATCAGGGTTTATTAGTCGAGTGTGACTTTGGGACCATTGGCTAGTCCCCAACAACGACAAGAATTACGTGGCCAGTTGCCGCCATGCCGCACCAGTTGACCAACGGGTCTGTGATTGCCCCAAGGGTGTTCACACTCCAATGCATCGCCGTTTGGTGAAGCAGAACCCCTTGGGAGGCTTTTGCCTAGGCGAATCTGACCCAGTAGTACGTGAGCAGCTCTTCCTTATTGGCTCTTGCAGCGTGTGTATATATATCTGCTGTGTTATTCTTTTATCTGCTTTAAAATGTTTCCGTGTACAGTGTAGTCTTTCTGTCTGACCAGCCTGCATTTAATGTCCGTGTCAAACACAAACTGAACAAACGTAGGAAAGCAGAAGTCGGTTTCTTTTTATAGATAGTGCATATCACGATTCATATCTTGCCTAAAGCCTTCAATGTTGACCGGGTGCGCCGTTTGTGACATACTTCTTCCTTTTTGTAAGGAATAAGATTTTTACTGATCGTTCGTTAACTTAGAGCTGAGTGACCAAGCCATTTTCCGAACTATGGCATGTTTGTATTAACTATTGTGACGGGGGCTGCCATAGCATCAACGTTGCCCATGCTTTGCCTTGCTGCCATGAAATGACAGTAAACTGACTACATGTCCACAAACCTCTCTTGCAAGCTTCATTGCAGGCCCACACAATTGACAGTTGAATTGGTTTGTAAACATGGGTGGAGAATTCAAGTTTGATGTGCCATGGGCGATGCGCGGCTGAACCTTTGATCGAAGTATCCCGTCACGAATGAGTTAGCCAGTCTAGACAATATTGAATATTCATATTGAGTATTCATAGCTTGGAAGTCACTTGCACTGCATTGCTAGTACCAGTGCATGGAGAAGTAGCGTGCCTGTTCTGTTCTGGGAGGTACAGTATGTACACTCAGTGTACTGACTAATTATATATCTGGTTACAGATAGACTAAAAGAGATTGGATTGTCCACAAGACCTGTCCGAGAAAAAAAAGAAAAAAAGGAAAATAACTTAAAACAGTGATTTATTAAGTTTCATTAACCCTTTCAGCCCTTGCTGGTTCCAGGCCTGAATGCTGTCCCTGTCCTGGGCACTTGTTTGCGTAGCCAGTCAGTTAGTTAAAAAAACCAAAATCGCTCAAACCCATGTGTAAACCTGATCCATACAAAGGAAAGGAAGTGCACAGCAGAGTAGTGCCCCTTGTTTCATGAATATTCAGTAGTCTGGCCAATGAGGAGCGAGTAGAAATTTTCACTAGCTCGCAGGTACATGTACCTGCGTAGGCATACACGGCGGGTTCCTCGCGCAGGTACATGTACCTGCGTAGGGCTGAATGAGTTAATACTATTTACAGGGACATTATACTTAAGCATATATACATGAGCAAGAAATGAGGTGTATTATTTTTTTTATTTTTTTTTGGGGGGGGGGGGGGACATTATTCCCCACCCATCGTTTCTGTGCGTAAATGTATTTGGTTTTAATCTCTTACAGTTACTGTTTGTACAGGGAACAGGTCAAAGATGAACTGAAACCGAGAATGAGAACAAATTTTGTGTTTAGTCAGAATAGCCAAATGTTTTGGTTTTCTTTTTGCGCGTTTGGTGTTCTACCCAAGGCCTGATAAAAAGGCAACCATCATGAAAGTATGTGTCGCAATGAGGTAATTCTTTTTTTTTTTTTGACTTTTTACATTGCAGTTTCATTGGAAAATTTCAAAAATGTGAACCAGCTTAATCTATTTCTATGTTATCGTGCTTTTCACATGAAATCACAATATATTACTTTGACACAGCAGTTTATTGTGCCACTACTGCTACAGTACTTTGTGTAGTGTGGGTGTTCTTCGTGAATCCTACTACTTCGGCCATGCAGTTGAAAGATTTGCATGGTCATTTTTTATGAGTGTTGTTGGTTGGGCGTTTTTTGGGTTTTTTTTTTTTTTTTTTTTGGTGAATGCTAGTTCTTGTACAAAACGCAAACATTTACTTACAAATAATGACATCAGACCACAAGCTTTTTATGAATCTTTTGTGTACAACTGTCTACAGGGTAATATTCACACATACAAACACCACCACCCCTGCCCACCGTACAAATGTACTGCTTTGTATTTGGTAGTGAAGTTCATGTTATTTTGTATATATTGTGGTGCTTTTTGCTCCAAAGCTGCTTTTGCAGCTCGTTCCCGAACACATAACTTTTGTATGTAGTTGTATTGTTTGTCTTGAACTTAGATATGTCGTGGTTATGTTTGATGGAATGATCCTTGTGCCTAGGGCATAGTGTGAAATTCATATCCCCATTCTTACATATCTAGGATATACCGCATCTTTGATCTTCATCTGTAGCCGAGCGGTTTTGTGGGTTTCTCAGTGGACGCTAGCTGACGACAGCCATGGCGTCAGTGTTCCCTGTGTGACAAGACCTGCTGACAGTTGCTGTACGTCATAGGAACAGTGTTCGTCATCAGGAACACAAAAGAATAAGATTTGTAGTCGCTGCACCATGCTAGTTGTTGAGGGGGGGAAACCACGAAACCGCTCGACTACACATCCACACACATATTTGCCTGTTTTAACATATATCTTTACAATTTATATTCTCAATAATGTGATTCTTTGTGACATTTTCTCTTTTAAATTCGTGTTCTACGCTGTGATTTTTGAACCTCTGCTTTGCACCTTGCTAGTGAAACATTAATTTGTTTCAGGATTTGTTTCATCGTGTATGATGTAGTGTTAGATTAGTTGTCTCCCCTACTCCATCCTGTATCTATTTATAGGGGCGTCAGTTTTTCGTATAAACGAAAGACTTGTATTATTGCATTGTCAGACGTGCCAACCTTCACTATTTCTCCATAGTATTTATGGAAATTAGCCGCAAAATACGGAATTAAAAGCATGTCTCAGAAATTACAATTTTTGGTCGCTAAAAAATAAGATATTTTATATATGGGAGCCAGCAGAGTGCTTCAAGTGAATCCGAAATCCAAGTGGCACCTGTATTTCTCTGCTCGCGAATGTGCTTGCAACCTTCACAGATCTGATTGGGACCACGGTCACGCTGACAATAGCCGTTTCCTTTACAATAAACAGAGCAGTAGCCCGCAGAGATGCATCTAGGATTTCAAAAAAGTGGGGGCAATCCCCCCCTGCCTTCAAAAAAAGGGGGGACCTGGGAAAAACCTGTGTTTTGTTATCACACAATGGTACCGCAATGCAGCCAACTTTTCATTAACTTATGCACATATTATTAACAGTTATTACTTTTGTATTTTGTAATGCAAAGCTAGTCCTATCTGCACACACAAAAAACAACAAACAAAACCACAAAAAAAAAACTCACCTTTTAAGTTTTAAAAGAAGTAATGGTTAGGTCTTGAAAATCCTTTTTTTTTTTTTTTTTTTTTGCTTTAAATTCTTGCCTGTCCTCGGTGATAGAGGAACACATACACAATGGAATGTTTCAAAATACAGTCCAAAATAGTGATAGGGGGGCTTGAAAATTATTGCATTTTTGCCTCCCAGTCCTACAGTTACACAACTGAATTCTTTTTCTTGTGATTCATGCACAAAGTGCACCGCATTCCATCTTCTTCCTTCTTCAACCACGGCCATTTTTTGGCCCACTCCGGCTGACACCTTGATGTTTTTTGGGTACCGCTAGTTTCTAACTCCGGTTCGAGAACCGAATCGCTGTCAGCATCATCAGATGCGGTATCGTCATGCTCGGTACTGGTAGAAGTCGCGGCCGGTGGATCGACTTTTTGTTTTTCCGATTTGTCATCTTTTTCTGCGTCGAACTCGGTACTCGTGGTGGGCTTAGTAGAGCCGGGCTGATCTACTTTCTGCTTTTTGAAAGCTAAATGAAACAGTGCACTTGTTTGTAGGCTTACTTCTTTGCTCTACGTTTAGCAGCCTTCGACATCTTGAACGAAAAGCAGACGACAATTCTACTTCCGCTCCACGGAAAACCTAATGTGGTTGGTCGGTTTAGCTTGACTTTCGTGAAAGAAAAAATTTCATTGGTCAAAAACGTTTATTGGACACTCTTTCGCGTAGGAGACAGAAAATATCGGCAGCTGGAAAGGGGCCCTGCGCGGGGTACTGTTGTATCGAAAAATTCCGTCGCGCTCTACTAACGCCGTAACGCGCGATCATTTTATTTTTTGCGCGCGGGGTTCGCGCACCACATATCAATTTTTGCGCGATTTTCGAAAAAAAATGTGCAAATCCCGCAATCGCGCGTCCTAGATGCATCTCTGAGCCCGTACTTTGCACAAACGAACAACTGAGTTGACGCCCTGAATGGATCACTATGGATAAAGCCCCCAAAACAAACCAAAGACTTGGTTTGCTGACAGGGCACACTGCTGCAGTGCTTTTTAGGGGGTAGGCAGGTCTGCATTGCAGATTAATTTTTATGCTATACCACTTCTTAGTTAGACAGTGTATCGGTTTAGGGAGAAGATGACATGTACGTTGCTTACAGACCTTGCAGTGTCCATGGCATTTTATCACATTAATTTTATGTAAGCCTCATAGAGGAAGTGCATTTTGCTGAACTTACTGCCTTCAAGCCAAACGAAACAATGTATGTTTTCTGTATTTTTTTTTTTTTTTTACCAAAATATCAGGTCAGCTTGATCTCTGATTTCTTCCCATTCACATTTTGTCTGGTTGGTAACAATAATTGGGTTCAAACAAGATTACTTTTGAAAGGATCCACTCTGCCCATTTCATCCTATCCCAGCTTTGCAGAAGTGGACAAATCTTTTTTTTTTTATCAGTAGCACAAAAAAGGTAAAGCAGCGATTGATAGATTCATGTGAAAAATCAAATTGAAGTTTCTATGTTGGAAAGATATTTTTTCGCGAGACAAGACCTGATTGAAATTCATTATGTACAAGTGTGTTAATTTTTTGTGCCTTAGAAAGTCAAATGAAAGCTTTTTTTTTTTTTTAAACTAATGATAAGCTACACTCTGTATGATAACGTGCTTTATTGCCAATCAGAACGTGTAACAGCGTAGCTTGAAAAATAGAGATGGCCCATTCATTCAATCTTCATTAATCACTTTCTTTTGTGCATTCCTTGAGCATGGCTGAAGAAATTTTTAAAATTTTTCAGAAAGTTTCAGCTTTGTTTTATGCAACTGTCAACATCAAATGAAAGTTACTTGATTGTGCTAAGGAGTGCATGGTCCAAACCACAGATCTCCAGGTGTGTGTTTTTTTAAAAAAAAAGAAAGAAAACATCGCATTTACCTTACAATGTCAACGTAAACAACACACCATTTCAAGTCACCAACATATACTTGTGCTTTTTAACTATTTTAATGTTCAGTATCCACAGTCCAGAGTGCTGTGCCCTTTGGGCAGTTTGACCGCAGTAACTGTTGTCACTTTTCCCCCCTTGCTTACATACTTTTCAAGTTGGATAAAACATAATTTATTTCTGGTTGAAATCGGTCCCTAACAGTAACACAGTACATCTAGGTGTGTGGTATAGTCTGGCTAGAAAAAGTCTGGCTGAATGGTGTATTACTGTAATATATCTATTAGACAGCTTACCTGTCGGCCAAGAGAATGAAAGCAATAATGATCTTTTTGTGCTTTTGTCATGCAGGATTGTGTGTGTGAAAACTTTGTTGGTTTTTGCGTTTCTTACAGGAATGTTTAGCACATAAGTTCACTCCAGATTTCACCAGAAACCTGTGTATGTGTATCAGATTCTATTGTGATGTGGAAAGACTACCGTTCCAACTACTTGACACTGAGACATCAGGGGATGCTGGGATAGCCAAGCTGTTTCCCCACTGACTTTAAATGCTTGGGTCGTGCATTCGAATCTTGGCTGGGTTTTCCTCGCTGTCACGTCTTGACAGCACATCATATTTCTTCTATATCATTTCAAAGACATCATGAGATATAGACCACCACCACACACACACAAAATGAAGACTCGCAACCCAATTCAACGTTTGCAAAAGCCACTGCAAGTTTTCCCCCTGCCTTTTTTTCCGGTTTTTATTTACATTTTGCGCTTTTTGGAATAAGACAGCACAACGCTATATGTCAAGGAAAAAAATTGCTTCTTAAGAACAGTCGGAGTGTAACGCATTCGCATGAGGCTGTGAAGATGTTAAAGTTCATACCAGTTCATCCATCCAACAAAAAGAAAGTTGATGATACGCTAAACCAACCAACCACGCAACAGCAAACCTCACTTGAGAGACGAGACCAGAATTTCCTTGCTGAACAAGACCAGAATTTCCTTGCTGAACAAACACGCGTATAAATGACAAAACTTGGAGATGTTGTGCTGGTAGGACCTCGAAGCGACACCGTTAGTAAAATGACACGAACAATTTTCACACTAGCCTCAAACTCAGATGTATCAAAAGCTACGCACGTTTTAACCATAAATCCCAGATCACAATGCTACGAATAAAAAAATTCTCTCAACAGCTGTACACGTGTTGCTGACGTCAGTGTGTGTAAAACCACATAGCAATGCTGCAGAGTTTTTTTTTCTTTTAAGTGGTCTGCACTTCGTGATCCCCCCTTGCCGAGTGATGCCCCTTGGTCCACAGCGGAGTTATTTGGCGCCCCTGGTGGTGTACATGTCTTCATCTTCTTCGAGGGACATTCCAGGGTCGCCCTTGATGGGGGGCATGCCAGGCGTGGGGGCGGGAAGGCCGGGGTCCATCATCACTTTCCTGGCTTCAGGAGATTTGGTCTGGCAACAAATTTGGTAATTAATAAATAAAATGGTGAAAAAAAAACAAACAACAGATCTCCTGTTACCATGGGAAAAAAGCCAGGTTAGCCTATGCGTTTACAAATCCACGACACTTGCGCCTTTCTCCAAGACATGTAGTGAGATACATGGTCTCTGCCTGTCCTTTGTTTTCTATTCAGTTGTGCATATGTGTGTGTGTGTGTGTCTGTGTGTGTGTGTGTGTGTGCGCGTGCATGTGTGTGTGCTCTTTTACTTTTTTAGTTGTTCTTACGTAGTGTACACTGAGTGATTTTTTTTTTTTTTTTTTGGTTTTAGAGCTCATTCCTCGGGGATAGGTGCCCTATAAATATTATCATTATTTTATAAAAAAACATAATTCGTAGTGTATGGTTCTTGTTTCTGTGAGCCTCAAAAGCACAAGCATGTTACTGTTACAATGCCCATCAAGTTTTACTATTAGAAGCTTCCCTGTCTTCCATGGAAAATAATGGACAATTTGGATGCAGTTAGGTATGAAAACACGAATAGCAAACAGGATTTTCGTTACTACCATTCTGATATCGTAACAAATTTAACGCTGACAGAACAGAAAGTACTTACCGGGCCTTCTCTGAATTCTGTGGGAAACAAAAAAAAAAAATTGGACAGAAATCATTACAAGCAACACTACAATCTATTTTGTCAACAATACAGTAAGTACAGGAGACATGGAACAAGTCATGCATCACACCAATACATAACACACACACACACACACACACACAGACACAGACACACACACACACTAGCACACCACATTTACACCCAGGGCCCGCATGCACGTTGAGTACTATTCGCGAATAACGCCTATTCGGGTCTATTTCGAGTGGATAGGCGGACGATTTTGCACGTCAAATCGGATAGCCTATCCTATTCAACATTTCGCGAATAAAGTTATCGCACCTCGGAGGATCCGATAGCCGGCCTATTGCGAATAAATATGGCGGCGATTTTGTTTTTGCAAACGAAACAGCGACGACAATTGCGCCGAAATAGAATTTTCCGGGACAGGATCAACCCCTTCGACAGATATTGATGATTACGAAATCTTTCGTAAGTTCCGATTTCAACGGCACCACATCCTAGAACTGACACGCGAAGTATCAGCCGACATTACACTGGCGAATCGTGGTAGTACCCTCACTCCACTACAGCAAGTCCTTGTAACGTTGCGCTACCTCGCAAACACTACATTCTCCGTAAGTCTAACTCTGACGTTGACGTAGAAAAAAAAAAACGTCATGTCTTGTGACGAGGGCTAAGATAAACAGAAAGTTCCAGCACGCACGGTTTTCCCAGGATCTATAAATAACTCACCCTTTTCCGGCGTTGAATTCGCGGAGAGCTATTCAGGTGCGAATAGGACCTTATGCATACCGAAATCGGATAGGCACTATCCGCGGAAAGGGTCCGAATAAGCTTTCCGCGAATAGACTATTCGCGAATAGTACTTAATGTGCATGCGGGCCCAGGACAAAAAAAAAAGGGGGGAGGGGAGAAAACAACAAAACGAAACATTACACCCCAAAACCAAAAATGACACAATAAAAAGAAAGAAAGAAAAGAACATAATGTGGGGGGGTTGTTGATGTCAACACACATTTTCATTTCTCTTGTGGGTAATAACGTAATTCGAACTGAAATGTTGCACTAGACACTCTTACAAGCGGAAAACACAAAGAGCTCACCCTGCATTGGCCACCTTGCATGGAACTGATCTTTGCAATACTTGTACACGTCGTTGCTCAGTTCCACAGCCTGGTTGGGGTAGCAAAGGGAGGCGGCGGCCGTGATGGCGGCTGCACTGTAAAAACGCTTTCCGTGCTGCACCTCCTGTCCAGTACAGATCTAGCCATTAATCACAGTCCTTATGGTTTATATGCGTTTTCAGGTGTTGCTGTGGATGCCTGCGCCAACTACATTGCCATTGACTACACGACATGTACAGAGCTTGCCTAAACCTTTGTTGTTTTCAGGCAACTGAAATGTACTGGAGCTAACCAGTATGCGTTGGGTTTTGTTTCCATAATGAACTCAAGCATGCACCAGTTCAAAGTCTAATCTGTTTAAGACTGCTGAAAGAATTTTCCAAAAAATTTGCAAAAAAAAACGTACATGTATTAAAAAAAGAGAGAGGAAAGAAAAGAAGACAAAAACCCAACAGACAAAACTCAACAAAAAATACTTGACCAAATCCCCTACAGGCTATACCCTCACTCCCACCCCCCCACCCCCCCCCCCCCCCCCCCCAGTGCGCGCACACACACACACACACACACAGAGTACCAACCGACCTCTGTATCCGGCGACAACACCCCCCAAACCAGCAATGGTGATGACAACAACACGAGGCAGCATGCCGGGGTCGTTCTGTATGTAGTCGATCACACCTGTCACATAGGACTCCTGGTTATCACAGACATTATGCAAGGAAAGGAAAAACAACAAAACAAAACCTCGAACAGAAAAAAAAAAAAAAAAACACGCACACACACAAAAAACACACATACACTCGTCCTACATCTGCAGATAAAAAAGTGTGACTAACAGAATACATCTGGTGGAGCGCATACCAACCTTGTGTGTGAGCTTTGGCAGTTGCGTACTTTGCCTTTAAGTTATCCGTGGTGTCCTGCAACGAGCGAAAGCAACAGCGATTCAGTGCCACACCCATAGGTCTGTCACCTAAATTCTCAAATCCGAGTACAAGTATCAAACATAAACAAACAAAGAACCCCCCAAAAACACTGCACCACATGTACTCATGTTTCTTATATGTTTTCTTCAGTTTGAAAGCTCAGTCCCCTCCCCTTTTATTTTCTTACTTTTTACAAACCAGAACAATGCAATATTCTTGGGTTTCAACAATAATGAAAAAAAAAAAAAAAAAAAAAACGAGCAAAAAAAGAACAAAAGAAAGACCCCAAAAGAGAAAAAGAAATAGTGAAAAACCGTGACATCTGCTGAAGAGTGGTAGTGCTTTATATCTGTGGTAACCACAATTTGACAAATGTTCTAGGCAATGATTTAAGTAAAGGACAGTTGTCCTGAATATTGTCCAAAACAGCACAAAAATGACCCGACAAAATGTCCGCCCTTGTAAGAAAGTAATTGGACATTTCAAACAAAAATCCGATCCGATATCTGACACCGACTTGAAGCCTTGGAGATGCACGGTACTCACTTGTACTGTTTCGAGGTACGCCCACAAAGCTTGTCGGCCTTGTGATACCACCTGCCTCAAGGGGTTAATTTCTTCCTGTACATAGCGGTAACGATTCCTCGTCTCTGGGTTGTCATATATAGAAAGCTGCAAACACACAGGACAAAAATTGTAAACAATAATTTTGAAAAACTCAACACTTAAATGTTCAGCTTCTGGAACCTTTGCCGAAAGTCTGTGACCTTGAAATCTGGAGTGAGGTCATTAAAAAGAAATTCAAAAGTAAAAGCCATTTACACCAACTAAATTCAACTGTACTATTACTGTACCAAGCCCATCCCTCCCCCCCCCCCCTCCTCCCACATACACACACACATCAAAGAAAATGCCACATTTTGGCCAAATATCAACAACCACACCATTTTTTTTTTTTTTTAAACTTTCATCATGACCCTATTGTATTATACTTTAAAATGTAAAAACAAAAACAAAAGAAGTTTTCAGTATATCATAAAATCATGTCCTTAAAATAAACAATTATGGACATACTTCGGTTATCCTAACTTTTGGTTTATCTTCATCCTCCGACCCATCAGATGCGTATACCGTGTATGCAGGAACTAAAGGAACCGAGGCAAACAGGGCTCCTGCTCCAATGCGCAGTAGATGTTGTGTTGCCTGAAAATACACAATACAAATTGCAGGTCAATACTACAGCACGGTACGTACTCAAAAATAAAAGGGCACAAAACTTTACACCGACAAGCACTTGACTGGAACCCACAAGGAAAGCGAAAAAGGGGGCACCCAAAGCAGACACGGAGGCGTAGCCTACAGGACGAGCTGAAAGCCGCCGGCCAAACCTGGGAGGCTGCAAAAACAGCAGCCGGAGACTGCAGGAGGTGGAGAACAACTGTCGAGGCCCTATGCTCCACAAAGAGTAAAGAGGAATGATGATGATGAGAATTTACAAACTTCTTGTATTTCTTGTCTCTGAATGAATGGATCGAGGAAGGCTGCGTAATTATGTCAGACAACCTTTGCCTTTCAGCAAACAGCCTTTGCCTTTAGTGGGTGTGCCTCAGTCACCGAGTGTATTGGCTGAAGCGAGCTGTCACACAAAACAGTCTACACTTAAACCTGGCCACTGCTACTGAACAAGATCGCTGAGCAATTTGTAGCTCAGCGGGGGGAGGGGGGGGAGCCCCTTTCATTAATTTGCAATACAAATAACATTACAACGAAGAAAATCCATAATATAAAGTATTAAAGATTTAAGCAATAATCTTGTAAATTGTGTTTGAACTCGACTTGCAGTTGCACCTCATTCAATAACAATTCTGATAACTGACAGAAGATTTCCAGTGTGCTCACTGGCTCACAAGCACAACAGTTCCCACTCTTCTGTGATGCAGAGTAATTTTGAAATGTACAAAAATCCACCCAGTGCACATGGCGAAGGCACCTCTGGCAAATGGGAATCAGCAAACGGATGAAACACTGAAGAGTAAGGAGAGATCAACTCAAGTGTACATCTACAAATACATCCTCAAGTATGAAGCTGGTGTTTACCACCTGTCTTCTTTTTTTTTCTTGTCCATAATTTGCATGGAATTATGGGGGACTGCGTGTTTAAGACATCTGCTGGTCTGTTTCGAATGCTTTGAAATTACCTCCAATGCCACGAATGCGTTCTAGATGCCCCGTGAGCTTTGTGGTCCTTTGTGGTTGTAAAATCTGTTGCGTTCCGTTTTGTTCCTGGTCGCCATGATTTTGTCTGACGTCAACCGCGCAACCAGATTGCGTCATGCGCTGCGTCCATGACGTCGTATGATGACGACCGAAATTTCGTCAGTCTGAATAACGACCTACGTTCTACAGCGAGCGTGCGAAGTTCTCGAACTTCTGATCTTGCCGGCACTTCTGGCCAATTCGTACATGCTCAGAACGTAAAAGTTACGCAACTATCAGAATGTTTAACATTTCTGAAATGACAAAGAAAGGAAGAATGACCAGCGACACAACAGGAAAGACCACAGGACAAACACAGCCCAGTGAAAGACCACTTTCGTTTAGAGGACAATTCGGACTTACCCTTCGTGCAGCCATTTTTGTATTTAGTGGAGTAGCTTCCCTTGTCGGCAATTTCCGTCGTCTGCTTCTGGCGGGGCTGGGAAGTTCTACCGAAGTCCGCGTCTGTGCTGAAAGTTTGTTTGTTTTGTGTTGCTTTCGTTAACGGTTCCGAATAATGTTTTCTGCTCCGCAAAAAATATGCCTTTACTGGATTAGCACTGTGTCGCACGATTGTTTTTCTCTCGTCTGACATTAGGATGAGTTAGAAGGCTAGACTGACTGAATATAATATTATCTGGGTCAATACAGTGCATGACAGTGCTGGGGCAAATTCAAGGCCACGGTTATGACATTTGAAAGGGTGTGAAAAAAATACACACTGTCAGCAAACGTATTTTGACAAGCTGGTGTCGAATATTCCAGCAGTTCGCAACGAGCACATCATTCAGCCTAACGTAGATCGAGCGCTTGTACTGGTCGTCAGCAGAAAGTATTATGCATGCATGTAGTTTAGTGTGAACTTATCATTTTTCAGTCGCAGTAGGTCAGCCAAAGCATGGAATTACCTGAGGTCTTCCGCGACAACCCGACGGCGACAAAAGTGGTCGGAGGTTTGGTTGTAGCAACTGCTGGAATTGTTGTTTACCGTCTGCTCACCAAACGAAATGCAAAGTAAGTACTCGATCATTGCAATATAGTTTGATTTTCTATTTCACCTTCTACTGTTAATTTTGCAACTAACGGGTCTTAGATTATAATGAATATTTTATATTTGTCAGAGCTTCATCCCATTTGCTTTACCAGAACCCAACACACATGCTCACGGCACGTAAATCGCACGCATTCACACACTGAACACTTACAATCATGTGGTGCGAATGGTCTGAGTTTCCGACTTAAGAATTGCATTTTTTTTTAAAATTTGACTGCTATCTTCCATAGTTTATGTTGTGCATTTCAGACAGCAGAAGGATTACCCGAAAGACACAGTGATTCTGCATCAGATTGGTCGTGGGCCGTATGCACCAAGTATGACGCCTTTTGCTGTCAAACTGGAGACGTACCTCCGCATGGCTAAGATTCCCTACAAGGTGGGAACATTTCGCATACAGTACCTTTCACCAGGCTTGCTTGAATAAAATGCAACCCCATGTCAGGGTTTTATATCTGTGTCAGATATTGTGTGTAGACTGATTCAATTTTGAAATGTCCAAATACTTTCTCACTAATGTGGACCTCATTCTCAGCAAGACCAGAGTAACAGTGGAGCGGGGGTAGCTGCATGAGGTGGTAGAGCCCTGGACTATCAATTAATGCACGGCTAGGAGCCAGATGTTTTTGCTGGCTTTTTCCTGGTTGCCCCATCCTTGGTATCACCCATATGAGCCGGAAAAGGATGTTAAACTTCCCATGGAAAGAAGGAAATCTAAGAAACCAACCATTTACAACTGCTAGTATGTTGATGCAATGTAGTATGTTATGTACGTCTGTTGTTTTGGAGGGGAGCCAGGGTGGTCGAATGGTAGAGCGTTGGACTTCTAGTGTTCGGGTCGTGAGTTCGATCCCGGCTGGGACCAAATATTTGTGCTGGCTTTTTTCATCATTGCCCCGTCTTTGATATCACCCTATGTGGTGGAAAAGGACGTTAAACCCCCAAACACCCAGCACAAATATTTGGCCCCAGCCAGGATTCAAACTCACGACCCGAGCACTGAAAGCTAGTCCAGCGCTCTACCATTCAGCCACCCCGGCTCCCCAGTGGGGGGGTGTTGAAGGAGGCACAGTATCATGAAAGTTCCTCCAGTATGACCCCCCCCCCCCCCCCACTCCTCCTCTTCTTCTAACATATGAGCGTTAGATATTAGATAACGGAGTGCTTTGACAAACTGAAATGAATTGCTGCTGAGTGACAGAAATGACAGAGTTTGTCATGTTGTGTTAACCTACTTAAATGGCCTTTCTTCTCCCTGTGGACACAGAGAAAGGTGCTGACATCTGTGAAAGGGCAACAGTGTCATGCATTTGATAACTCTTAAGAACCCATTCAAAAATCGCAATCTTATTTGGAATCTTCAGATCACTAGGAGCCATTTTAAGCCACTATTATGCAATCTGCAGCAGTATCCGGCCTAGTGGCCGTCGGTGGTCTAGTGGTTAAGAGACTTGTCACCAATGCGAGAGGTCAGGGGTTAGAGTCCCACTCGAGGCAAAGAAGTTTTCCTTCTCGTATGTGGCACCGTTCATTCGGGCCGATCGTCGGGCGTTCTCTCCGGGTACTCCGGCTTCCTCCCTCTCTGCTTTGGAAATGTTCAGCCCACCAAATTTGAAAAATAAATGCAATTCTAAATGCCAAAATTTAAATAGCTTAGCTGAGCTGACCCTTCGCACCACGTGATTGTAATGTGTTTATGTCCAGTGTGTGAGAGAATGCGTGTGATTCACGTGAGCGTGCGTGTTGGGTTCAGTTCGCGGCGCTTTGAGCCGATTCATGAAATGGGGTAAAGCGCCTATACAATACTCAATATTATTATATTATTATTGTAGCAGGGAAGGCCCATGACTTGCATAACAGTGGCTTGAAGTGGCTTCTACTGGTGTGCAGTGGCTTACTCTTTTTAACCAGTCTTATATAGTGGGGGTGGTCAGGCTAGGGTTCCGAAGGGAAAAGCACTGTCCGTTTTCCAGGGGGTGAAGTAGTGGAAGGGGGAAAGAAGAGGGGGGTGGGGAAGGCTGTAATATACTATTGACCATCTGTTAATTCTACCTACCTACCTAGAACCTAGTGCTCACCGCGCCATGAGGCGCATAAGGCTGCAACTCTCAGTCTCCAGGCGGTTCTGTCTTCGGCTGTTCGTCTGGCGTTGGCCCAGCTGGTCCACCCCGCAGATTTCCGTTCTTGTTCAGCTGTTCTCCTCCAGGTTGTCTTGGGGCGTCCGATCTTCCGCTTGCCCTCAGGCTGCCATCCCATGGCCACCATACAGTCATTGTTTCTCTCTTTTCTTAGGACATGCCCGATCCAGTTCCAGCGTCGTCTGCGGATCTCCTCACTGATTTTTGCCACTCCACTTGTTTCCGAGATTGTTTTGTTTGAGATGCGTTGCGGCCACCAGATTCTCAGTATTTTCCTGAGAATCTGTTAATTCTGCAAACATTTAATTCCTTCATTTCAGAATGAGCACGACGTGAAAAGGTCAAGCAAGGGAAAATTCCCGTGGATGGAGTACAACGGCCTCAGTGTGGCGGACTCCGCGTTCTGCATCGCTTACCTCAACAAAGCTCGCGGCCTTGACCTCAATGCCAAACTGACAGCTTCGCAGCGGGGTGCGGCTGTGGCCTTTCAGAGGCTGGTGGAGGACAGTCTGTACTGGTAGGTCAAGGTCAACGTGACTGCGGAAATTTTGCGAATATAGGCCCATCATTCTCAATGGGTTTGATGGTGTTCGAGATCATACCACTTACAGTTCATGATTCAGCCCCAAAAGTCTATCTCATACGGGAGGTAGCCTGCTTGCTGACCTTAACACATGCTGAGCACCAGAGAGTGTGTGGTTTGTCGGGCTGAACTGTAGACTAACTTAGACAGATTTGCATTTGCTGAAAGTCCGCTTTTTTCCATACTAGCCTTTCATGATTTTTACTATATGGTATGGTATGGTATGGTATGCTATGGTGTGCTATGCTATGGTGTGCTATGCTATGGTGTGCTATGCTATGGTGTATGGTATGGTATGAGATGGTATGGTATGGTGTGCTATGCTATGGTGTGCTATGCTATGGTATATGGTATGGTATGGTATGGTATGAGATGGTATGGTATGGTGTGCTATGCTATGGTATATGGTATGGTATGGTATGGTATGAGATGGTATGGTATGGTGTGCTATGCTATGGTGTGCTATGCTATGGTATATGGTATGGTATGGTCTGGTATGGTATGGTATATGGTATGGTAGACTTCTCAGCATACATATTCTTCTGAAATGCTCATGAAGCTGCAGGGCTGAAGGACGAAGCAGTGAAAGCCTGCCGCCGCTAAGCGCTACTTTATGTGCAAACCTCCACCCTGCTATTCACTCTGGTGCGTGCGATAGTATTTCTGTTTACCACGCCACCGGCCACAGCCTACTCTTCTTTGAAAGATGGACGTGGGATTTTTAGCGTGCACACTCGATATTTGTGCCTGCGTGTGTACATGAGGGTAGGACAGGCACTGTAAACAAGTCTGCACGTGATTTTGACTCGATCTGAAAAACAAAAAAATCCATCCAAATTCCTAGGCTGCCTACCAGGGATTTGAACAGGGCAGCTGAGGATCCAAAGTTGGATACCTTACCCACTAGACCAAATCCCCCTGTCAAACTAGAAAATTAGTTACAAGCCAAACCCATCCTCTTGCACTGGTGGTAGAAGAAGTTTCCTCTCACACCAGATTGACAGGTGATTTGGTCTAGTGGTTAAGGCATCCGACTTCGGATCCTGAGCTGCCTGGTTCAAGTCCCCGGTGGGCAGGAATATGGTGGGATTTTTCCCATATCGAGTCAAATCCATGTGCAGACTCGTTTGCGGTGCCTGTCTCGCCTTCGTGTACACACGCACGCACAAACATCAAGTGTGCACGCTAAAAATCCCACGTTCATCTTTCGAAGAAGAGTAGGCTGTGGCCGGTGTCGTGGTAAACAGAAATACTGTCGCACGCACCAGAGTGAATAGCAGGGTGGAGGTTTGCACATAAACTTTAGCGCTTAACGGCAGCAGGCTTTCACTGCTTCGTCCTCCAGCCCTGCGGCGTCGTGAGCATTTCAGCAGAGATGGATATGTGCGCCGAGGAGAAGTCTACCATACCATACCATACCATACCATACACCATCAACTGTCCCCTGATGTATACCAGTTGTGTCCAACAGGGCCATGGTGATACAGAGATGGTTGCATGAGGTGAGTGCTGACTTCACAAAAATGTCGCTCCGTGTTCCATTCCCTTCTTTCTCCCTCTGGTTCTTCATCAAACCGGCTTTGCGAAAGGCTTTGTGGAGCCAAGGCATGGGACGTCACTCTCGCGAAGAGGTTCTGGAGATTGCACGCAAGGACCTGACTGCTATCGCAGACTTCATCGGTACGTTCAGGGTTGGATATCTCTGTGGCACTGAGCTATAGGGAATACCCGATCCACCTGCAGTGTTCCTTACTGTTTTCGAAACTGAGGGTCACTTTGACAGATTCAGAGGGTTATGTTGTAAAATCAAAGGGCCAGAGCCAGGTATGAAAATCTCGGCAACGGATTCTGAAGTCTCTGAGTAACTGTACATGCTATTCAGTCATTCAGGGAGCCAGGATAGCCGAATGGTAGAGCGTTGGACTTTCAATACTCAGCTCGTGAGTTTGAATCCCAGCTAGTGCCAAATATTTGCGCTGGCCTTTTTCTCGTTGCCCCGTCTTTGATATCACCCATACGTGGTGGAAAAGGATGTTAAACTCCTAGACCACCCACCCATTCAATCACTCAACTTTCGTTTTGTACCCTTGATGGATGCTTTTAGCACTGCAGTAGTGACTTTGTGCTGTTCGCCACACTTGTCAAACCTGTAGGTTCGTTTTCCGACTGTTCAGTAGACAGGGTACGTCATTTCTTCAATTATATCACTTGCACCTGATTGTGTTTTTGGCTTTGACAACCAACGGCGAGCAGTCAAGAGAGAACCAAGTCAAGAGGAGAGAATCAGGGTGTTTTGTGTTTGGGAGTTTAACGTCCTTTTCCACCACGTAATTATGGGTGAGATCAAAGACGGGGCAATGAGAAAAAAGCCAGTACGTGTACAAGTAATTGCGGCCCCTACCGGGATTCAAACTCACAACTGGAGCATTGAAAGTGCAACGCTCTACCACTCAGCTATCCGGGCTCCCCAGAAGAGAACCAGGTGAAGTGACAAGAGACTCCTCTGCTTGGGAAACGCGTTTTGTTCCAGAGCCAGTCACAGCTGTTACAGGACCACAGACATCTAACGGACATACGTCGCCAGATGTCCTCAATGTGATGCGCAGTGAGAGCATGCAGTTCGCATTGAACTCAAATTTTGGCCAGAGCATAGAAATCACGTAGCAACATTACAAGTGCACAGGGCACACATGTAATTGAATAATCATGTACTATTTCAGGCCAGAAGAAGTTCCTGATGGGCGACGAACCATGCGAGACGGACTGTGCCGTGTTTGGTCAGCTGTCTCAGCTTTACTGGCATTGCCCCGTCCAGACAATCGGGAAAATCTTCAAAGGTTGTCTTTAGTAATAATTGCTGCTAATAATGAATAGTATTTATAGAGCACAGGCACTTCAGGCCGGATTCATTGCGCTACTACACACACACACACACACACACACACACACATACACACACACACACAGATACATGTGCACACATACACACACAAACACACACACACACAGAGTTGAAAACTCCAATTCTCAAAAGATGCGAGAGAAATAATAACGAGCGAACTGAAGTCTGTCTTCTAAGAGCGACGCTGGTGCCATGAGCTGGACACATCAGACAAGGGGATGAAGCGTCCAGCGGGCGAAATTAGGTCATGTTTATGCAATAGCGTGGCGTTGGCGCTGGCCACCTACAGCCATGCTAGACATAAATTGCCTTGCGTTTGTGAATGGCACGCAACTTGTTTTATGTTGGGTTTGTTTTTTTTTGTTTTTTTTTTTGCAGAAGAGTTCCCTACTCTGGTGGCGTATTGTGAACGGATGAAATCAACGTTCTGGCCTGACTGGGACGACTGTATCACCCACGGGGCAACAAAGAAAGCCACCAAGTGACTTCACGCACAGCATCGCCAGTTCCTCAACAGGAGTAGAGCTATCTAGATCAGCAAAGATCAAAGTCGATTCGTCAGTGACCAGCGTAACAGGGCTGTATATCCACATCAGACATTGATCACAGACCGATTCATTTTCAAAATATTTGATTACTTTCGTACCAAGGCGGACATGTGTCCTATCATTTGTGCACCACAGTGGATGAGATATAGGACAAAATGTCCTATACTTTTATAGTCAGTCATCATTAGCTTGCTTTACGTCCTATGGCTTTTAGCCCTTAAGGACAAGTTGTTCCTGACGTGTCTTTGGCTGCTTGGCTAGGCGAGTGTCTTTGGGGTGTGTGAGGGCTTTTTTGCTTAGCTTTGGGCAACGTCAGAGGTACTCTGCTTGTGTCTCAGTTTATAGTCAGCCAGGATGTGTGTCCTATTATACAGTTCCTGCAAGTACATAGCCCTGTATACAGCTGTTGTCTTCTTTTTTTTTTTTAAAACTTAATTTCACTTTTTTCATTCTAAAATCTTTTTTGTTGTGGTTATGGGCAGTTTTGTTCAAGTTCATTTTTTAAAATATTTCATTTCAATTTTTTCACTAGTAGTGAAATATATATCTAATAGTAATAAGGACACGTATTCAAAAAGTCACATGTGCAAAATCGTGTATAAATATATATTTTTAAACTTTGGAGACATTTCTGAAAAAGATGACATATTGCAAAATATGTATCTCATAAGATGTATACCCAAGATCATGTGTATGCAAATTCCATTGGAAATATTCAACACCCTTCGATTAAAATCCAGTTGGCTTGCCCTAATCTATTTAGATACTTGTGTGAGTTTTCCATTGTTAAGTGGACAATATGGGTGTGTCACACACACGCACGCGCGCGCACACACACACACACACACACACACACACACACACACACACACACACACACACACACATGCACGCACGCACACACACACACACATTATTCAAGCATTTAGAGTAGATATGCATTTTAAAAAAATAAATTGGTATCTAGGTGAAATATTGCTGCATGGACAAGAGGGAAAACAAGCTTATAAGCTCACATTATTCAAGTCCATCATTAGTGCACACACACACACACACACACACACACACACATGTATACATACACACACACACACACACATTATTCAAGCATTTAGAGTAGATATGCATTTAAAAAAAAATAAATCAGTATCTAGATGAAATATTACTGCATGGACAAGAGGGAAAACAAGCTTGTAGGTTCACATTATTCAAGTCCATCATAAGTGCACACACACACACACACACACACACACACACATGTATACATACACACACACACACACACACATTATTCAAGCATTTAGAGTAGATATGCATTTTTAAAAAATAAATCGGTATCTAGATGAATTACTGCATGGACAAGAGGGAAAACAAGCTTGTAAGCTCACATTATTCAAGTCTGTCACAAGCGCGCGCGCACGCACACACACACACACACACACACACACATTATTCAAGCATTTAGAGTAGATATGCATTAAAAAAAAAAAAAATCAGTATCTAGGTGAAATATTGCTGCATGGACAAGAGGGAAAACAAGCTTATAAGCTCACATTATTCAAGTCTGTCACAAGTGCACGCTAACACACACACACACACACACACACACACACACATCATGGATCAGTAAATTCCACACAACAGACTAAATCCCACAGAAAGACATGAAAGACATGAACTGGTGACATCTGAATCCACAGCAATTCATGAGTACACCATGCCATTCACCATCAAACTAGTAACTCTCACTGGACAGGTTTAAATTTCATTAAAAAGCCACAAACTGTGTGTGTGTGTGTGTGTTTTCAAAAATGAAAAGAAAAAAATCTTTGTACATGCACCCAGTTGTTTCAACTGACAAGCCTTTTTTTGTTTCTTGTTTCTGTTTTTTTTGTGTTGTTGTTTGTTTGTTTGTTTGTTTGTTTTTAGCTATTTCAGCCTTTTGCCTGACCACATATCTTTTAAACACATAAAAATATAAGCTACACAAGTGTTGACAAAATCCTGCTGTGTGTGTGAAACAGTCAACTTGTTGCCTCTCTCGTTCCGCCGTGTGTGATACACTGATCCCAGTCCGGCCAAAAGGTCTTCTTCATTCGGTCACAGTACGCCACCAGGCTAGGGAACTCTTCTGTTTGAAAAAAAAGCAGAATCAAATACATATAAAAGGCTACTTATCCACCATCGGGGACCATACCCAGGATCCTTTGAATGCTTGTACATGTATTATATATATACACCCGGCTTTCTCCACAAGCTATGTTTTGGTGAAAGGTTAGTTAGACATGTATGAGGCTTAAAAGCCGTGCAAACAAAAACAAAATGTCAACGTGAATTAAAACGTCCACACATAAGACTGAGTAGTGGTAAGTCCCCATTTTCAAATTATTTGACAGCAAAGGTTTTCCTGTGTCCCATGATCTAATTCGTTGAAATTGCTAAGAAGGTGAACTCAACGGGAAATTTTAAAAACCTGAGCTCTTGAAATCAAATTTGAACTGTTTTCACAGTTTTTGTTTGTTTGTTTGTTTTTGTTTTTAAATAACTCTGAACTCGTCTCCTTCTTCGACCTAGGCCTCTAACAATGTAATATGTACACAAATGGCAAAGCAACTGTTGGTGTGACAGTCACAGAGCTGACACAAACACACACATCTATAATTATCTCTAGACAAAGCCAGTGTGATAAAGTCCATAAAGAAACCCGATAGTAACCACCGTTTCGTGGTACTTACCTCTGAATATTTTCCCAATTCTTTGTGTTGGAGAGTGCCAGTAGAGTTGAGACAGCATCCCGAACACTGTGCAGTCTGTCTCACAAGGTTCGTCACCCATCAGGAATTTCTTTTGACCTGAACAGTAACAGAGAGTCTGCGGACATGGCTCAGTGCCAGGAGAGAATGGGTTTTTTTTTTTTTTTCTTTTTTTTTTCATGGATCATCATCATCGTCATCACAAAAAAGTCATGCGTAACTCAGTTAATAAGTAGACGGAGTGATGATGCAATGACTCACTGTGCAGGGGCAAACAAGGGGTGTGTGTGTGGGGGTGGGTGTTTGGGGGTCTAACGTCCTTTTCCACCACTTAGGGTGATATCAAAGACGGGGCAACGATGTAAAAGCCAGCACAAATGTTTGGCCCCCGCCGGGATCGAACTCACGACCCGAGCATTAGAAGTCCAACGCTCTACCATTCGACCACCCCGGCTCCCCGAGGCAAACAAGGGAGCTTTATCCATAACCAACATTTCAGTGTGTGTGTGTGTGTGTGTGTGTGTGTGTGTGTCTTTTTTTTTTTTGTTCTCTCTGGCATTATTTTCATGCTGCTTTATTTCATTTTATTTTTCTTAACTTTGAAAGCGCTTAGAGCTCAATGAGTCAGTATAAGCGCTGTACCATCATCATCATCATCATCATCATCATTATTATCTGGCAAAATCATTTCAAACGGGAAGAAAACAGAACGCTAGTTGTACCCAATGTTTGACATAGAAAATAAGTAAAGAAAGACAGACATAAATGTACTGTAATACCGTTAATGTACTATTACATTTTGTGATATCCTATCTCTACTTCATACCCATGTAGTCCGCGATGGCTGTGAGGTCTTTGCGAGCGATGTCCAGCACCTCTTCCCGAGAATGGCGCCCCATACCCTGACACCAGGCGTTCCTCTTCCTCGTGGGCGAGATGTTGTAGCGGATGTGGAGAGGAGACAGTGCCGGAAATGAGGACGTGATGAACCCGACGTCCAGCTCATGAACCCATTTCTGCAGCACGAGCGCCCTGTGGATAATCATTGTTTTACGTCATGTTTACGTCAGGCCCATATACGTCATCTTTAGACCAAAGCTCAAGTCATCTTTGGGTCGAAAGTCATGTCATCTTTGGGTCAAAATTCACGCCATCTTTATGCCAAAAGTCAAGCCATCTAGGCGAAACGTCACGTCATCTTTACAAAATTTTCACAATCTTTAGGCTAAAAGTCAGGCCATTTTAGGTCAAAAGTCATGTCATCTTTAAGTCAAAATTCACGCCGTCTTTAGGCCAAAACTCGAGCCATCTCTCGGTCAAAAGTCACGTCATCTTTAGGTCAAAATTCTCACCATCTTTAGGCTAAAAGTCAGGCCAGTTTAGGTCAAAAGTCATGTCATCTTTAGGTCAAAATTCACGCAATCTTTAGGCCAAAACTGACTCAAGTCGTCTAGGCCAAACGTCACGTCATCTTTAGGTAAAAATTCTCACCACCTTTAGGCCAAACGTCATGTCATCTTTAGGCCAAAACTCAAGCCATCTTTAGATCAAAAGCCACGTCACCTTTGGGTAAAAAATCACACCATCTTTAGGCCCAGACTCAAGTCATCTTCAAGTCAAAAGTCACATCATCTTCAGATCTAAGTCACGCCATCTTTTGGCAAAAAATAAAGTGATCTTTAGGCCAAAATTCTTGCCACTTTAGGCCCAAAGTCACGTCATCTATACGTCAAAATTTACCCCATCTTTTGGTCAAACTCCATAAAGGGAGCATGCAACAACGAAACAAGAAACAAACAAACGAACAAAAAACTGACCAGTACAAACTGTCCTCCACCAGGCGTTGGAAAGCCAGGGCTGTGGCTCGCTGTACCGGAGTCAGTTTCGCGTGAAAGTCTATACCGTACACCTGGTTAAGGTAAGTGATGCAGAACGCCGAATCCGCCACGCTCTGTCCGTTATACTCTATCCACGGTACCTTGCCTTTGCTGGATTTCCGACCGGCGTGCTCGTTCTGTGACATCGTCATCGTCATCAATAGTGTGTCACACTGTCATCAATTCTCAGTGTAATAACTACCGCCATCCATTTTGTAACGTGTCATCAATTTTGGCAACGTGGTCTTCAAATTTGCTACATCGTCATCGATTCTGTACCATCGAAAAAAAAAAAAAATGGAGCATGGTCGTCGAATCTGTAACACTGTCATCAATTCCGTGACGTCGTCAAATCTGTGACATCGTCATCAACTGTGCGACAATGCCATCGATTCTGTGACAACATCATTGTTTCTGTGACGTCATCAATTCTATAACGTTGTCATCAATTCTGTAACGTTGTCATCATATCTGTGACCAATATCAATTCTGTTCTCATCACCAGTACTATGACGTCAGTGTGTCACGTAGTTACCGCTAGCTCAGCCTCAGGCTCTAACGGACTTCTTTGAAATCCAGCTCCACTGACATGGGTGTGTGTGTGGAGAGGGGGGGGGGGGGGGGGGGGGGGGCTGAGAAATGTACGGAGACAGCTCTTTGTCACGTTGGAAAATCCCGTCAAACTGTTTATGTAGTGTCTCACCTGGTAAGGTATTCTGGCCATACGGAGGTAGGTCTCCAGTTTGACAGCAAAAGGCGTCATACTTGGTGCGTACGGCCCACGACCAATCTGATGCAGAATCACTGTGTTCATGGGGTAAACTTTCTTCTCTCTGTAACAAGGAAAGTTGTTCTGGTCAGTAAAAGCCCCCTTCCCCCCCCCCCCCCCCCCAAAAAAAAAAAAAATGAAATAAATAAATTATAAAAAATAAATAAACAAAACAAATAAAAATACATAAACAAAACAATAAAATAAATAAAAACAAAATTAAAATAAAACAAAAACATAGATTAAATAAAAACTAAACAAAAACTAAATAATAATTAAATAAATGTGTGTGTGTGAGGGGGGGGGGGAGGGGTTAATGCAGCTCACAACTTTACTTCGTGACGATCTGGTAGAGAATCAAGTTGGACTTTCAGTGCTCGGGTCGTGAGTTTGAATCCCGGCTAGGGCAAAATATTTGTGCTGGCCTTATTATCGTTACCCCGGCGTTGATATCACCCATACGTGGTGGAAAAGGACGTTAAACTCCCAAACACCCACCCTGGGACAATTCGGCTATGTATGCAAAGGAAAGTGCAGAAAAGGACAGAAAATCTTCAAGTTCAGAGCGATTATCTCCTCTTGTCCAGTATGGCAGTGTTTACGTACCGAACCTGGCGTTTCAGTAGTCGGCGACAGACGTATATCCCGGCAGTTACAACCACAACACCACCAGCAACCCGCAACAATGTCGGGTTGTTTCGGCAGAAGTCGCCTACCTGCTCCATCAGCAGGGTGGATAAACGCCCTTGCTTTGTGATACGCTGTGCAGTGGTGATACGTTGGTAAAAACACATTCGTTTGCTGTTTAGGCTTGTATCTGACAAACTTAAGTTTGTGCGACTTATTTTATGCTTCGACTGACTACACTCTGAGAGATTGGCGCACCTACATGAAGCAGGTAAAGTTGGAAAAGTGGCGGTAAGTGGGCATAGTTTGACGAAATCTGCGCCGGAGAACTTAGTGTGCAAAGTATTTCAGTCGAGCGTACCGTCCGCAGGCGCACGGCACTCACAATCGAAACGGTTTCAAAACATAAGCTGGCTTAGCACTGACACATGGAAATGATCCGTCAACTTGAGATTATCGCGACTGTCGGAAACTGACACTCAGTGTCAGCCGGCGGCCCGGCTATCCTGTTCCGTTGACTCTGTGGCACAGTGTCTAATCCGGCAATAACTTGAGCCGGTGCTTCGAAGGTCCGAGTCAGTACACGAGGCCCGCGCTGTTGTCAAAGTCAGTGTCAGTCACGACTGATGTGCTGGTGTTGTCTTAAAAAATGCAGACGTCTCAGTGCTGAGACTGAGCCGCGAAGTTGAGGTCAGTTAAGATGTCACGAACTGCGACTCAGTGACTGTCGACGAACTGAAGAGACTGTTTACCTGGTCTGTCCTGTTTGCCTTAACTCCGAAGCAGTACACTGATCCACTGTATCGGCATGCGACACTGGCAGTCCTAACTTGAGCTGGTGTCGGGGCCGGCCTGTGTCAGTGTGTCAGTCCGCAGTCAGACGCGATATGTTATGTGTTGTCCTTAAAAAAACAAAGCGGAAAGAAAGGGGGGGGGGGGGGGGCGGGGGAAGAAGCAGCAACAACGACAACCAAAACCCACCAAAAACAAAAGCCAAACGCGAGCGAACTAGTAACAAACAAAAATCCACACGACCGACTGACGCGGTCCGAGTCAGTAGACCCGGCCGGCGGGAACTGATGAAATATGACGGTGTGTGGGTGTGTGTGTGTGTGTCAGTGCCGGTGTGTGTGTGTGTGTGTGTGTGTGTGTGTGTGTGTGTGTGTGTGTGTGTGTGTGTGTCAGTGCCGGTGTGTGTGTGTGTCACGGTGTGTGTGTGTGTGTGTGTGTGTGTGTGTGTGTCAGTGCCGGTGTCAGTGTGTGTGTGTGTGTGTGTGTGTGTGTGTGTGTGTGTGTGAGTGCCGGTGTGTGTGTGAGTGCCGGTGTGTGTGTGTGTGTGTGTGTGTGTGTCACGGTGTGTGTGTGTGTGTGTGTGTGTGTGTGTGTGTGTGTGTGACGGTGTGTGTCAGTGCCGGTGTGTGTCAGTGCCGGTGTGTGTGTGTGTGTCACGGTGTGTGCCGATGTGTGTGTGCCGGTGTGTGTGTGTGTGTGTGTGTGTGTGTGTGCCGGTGTGTGTGTGTGTGTGTGTGTGTGTGTGTGTGTGTGTGTGTGTGTGTGTGCAGTGTGTGTGTGTGTGTGTGACGGTGCCGGTGCCGGCGCTGGCCGTTTGTATGTCAGTCTCCGTGTCACGGCCAGTGCGTCAGTGTGTCCGTCAGTTAGTGTCGGTCAGCTTATGCACTGACTGACAGTAGTGAGCAGACTCACTGAGTGTGACCTGACTGACTTCAGTTTCCGACAACACACACACACACACACACACACACACACACACACACACACACACACACACACACATAAACTGACACCCGCACACGCCGCGCGGAAGTCGCTGGTTGCGTCACCGCGTTCATGTGTCATGATCAGTGTCAGCCGTACTGACGTGTCACGATCACCCAGGCTGGCCGGCTGCGGCCCACCCCTCTCATCCCTCTCGACATAACGGTTATTCAGTTTGATTCACACTGGCACTGCCTCAGAATTCAGCCACCGACGTGGACGATTTTGCTACAAGCCTAAACCTCCTTCCCTCAACCCACATCGTCTGCTTTCAGGTTTTTTTTTTTAGGACAACACACCGGCTACACATACCGAGCATAGGCTCCGTGCCAGTGCAGACGCACCACCGGCTTCTGACAAACCGAGTAAGAGGCAGCCGAAAGGCCAGGCCAGTAAAACAGTCGCAGTTCTCTCAGCATGGCGCAAGTGTCGGAGATTTGCCGAAACAACCCGACGCTGTTGCGGGTTGCTGGTGGTGTTGTGGTTGTAACAGCCGGGCTATACGTCTGTCGCCGACTACTGAAACGCAATGCACGGTATGTATATAGACTGTCTTGACAGTCGAGTAAAGTTCAGTTCTGAAGCATACACTGTGACTGACAATTGCAAGCCGAGATCAGTCAGTGGCTCGATGATTAGTGCAGTAACATCCATGTCAGCACTGAGTTTGGGTAAGCGCAACGGAGTGCCACCACTGAAACACTGACTGATAACTAAATCGTACATGTGTGTCGGTCGGAAGTCGGACCCATTCTGTCAGCCCACCACAAATAGCGACTGCTATTGGGCTAAATGCGGCATGAGGCAGTCGAGTACTAAAGCCACGCCGGGCCCAGTGTTCAGTGAGGAGCACCGCAAACAACGCGGCGCTATTCAGTTACACCTGCAAGGGCTGAAATGCTCTTCAGTCCAACTGTGGCGGATTTCCACCTTTGGCTAAAAATTCACTCATGCCTCCCCCCTTCCAGTTCCACTGACACCCCCCCTCCCCCAAAAGTGTGTTTCCTCCTCAAAATCACTTAAAATCATGCTGAAATACACCAAATTCAAGTGCAGATTTTAATCAGTTCTGATTCTAAGCTCAGTGAAATGCTTCCTTCTCTGAAGCACTTAAAATCAGCCAAAATGCACCATAGTGCACATATTTTAGTCTAATTTCTAATAAAACTTCTGGGGGAGCATGCCTCGGGACGGGACACCCCTAGCCGTAACTCAGTTGACACGTCAGTGAGTTTGCGTTGTACTGAGATGCGCGCTGACTCAGTCATGGCTTAGCCACTTCCATGCTAAATGCTACACAGTTTCCCCGCTTTTGGGTTGTTGACTTTTTTTTCCAAGTTTGGCCTGGTTACAGGTGTCAGTGTACAACCAACCGGCGGCGTTTGAGACTGAAAATTAATTACTCGTGTGTGCCCAGTCACTGACAGGTCACAATCAGTCGTCATGACTGAACACTGAGGCCGAATGATCCCCATCATGAATAGCATACTCAGTCATTACGGCAAAAAAAACAAAAAAAAACCATGATCAACCTTTAGCCAGTGCCATCACTCTGAAGCATTGATCGATTATATAAGTTTGGGACTCGGTCAGTCAAAGTTTTGGCTTGCAACTGAATTTGAGAGGCGGATGTAGTAAGCTCGACTGATCAATAAACCAGGTTGGCTGCACGCCCGCTGTAGACTGAGGAGATAATCGCGGCACTTCTAAGTGAAGATTTTCTGTCATTGTTGTCAAGGGTACTTTCCCTTGCAACTGAACGACGATTGTAAAATTGTTATCGGTAAAATCCTGCATTACGTCTGACACCTGACCCGGCAGAGCAACTTTTCTTGTTACAGAGAGAAGAAAGTTTACCCCCTGAACACGGTGATACTGCATCAGATTGGTCGTGGGCCGTACGCACCAAGTATGACGCCTTTTGCTGTCAAACTGGAGACCTACCTCCGTATGGCCAGAATACCTTACCAGGTGAAAAACTGCTGAGGTGGCTTGGATTTTTACGTTCTGATGACGATTAAATACACATGATGATGATGTCACAGAACTGATGTCGCAGTACTGACGTGACAGAGTACTTGATGTCACAGAATTAATGACGACGTTACAGGATTGATGGCGATGTAACACAATTGATGACTGACGATGTAACACAACAGATGACGATTAAATACAATTCATGACGATGTCACAGAATTGGTGACGATGTAACACAACAGATGACGATTAAATACAATTCATGACGATGTCACAGAATTGGTGACGATGTAACACAACAGATGACGATTAAATACAATTCATGACGATGTCACAGAATTGGTGACGATGTAACACAACAGATGATGATTAAATACAATTCATGACGATGTCATAGAGTTGGTGACGATGTAACACAACAGATGACGATTAAATACAATTCAGGACGATGTCACAGAATTGGTGACGATGTAACACAATTGAGAACGATGTAACGTAATTGGTAACGATGTAACACATTTGGTAACGGTGCCGCTACAGAATGGATGACGATGTAACACAATTGAGAACGATGTAACGTATTTGGTAACGATGTAACACATTTGGTAACGGTGCCGCTACGGAATGGATGACGATGTAACAAAACTGAGAACGATTTAACATAATTGGTAACGATGTGACACAATTGGTAACGGTGCTACAGAATTGATGACGTTGTAACACAATTGAAAACGACGTAACGTATTTGGTAACGATGTAACACATTTGTTAACGGTGCTACAGAATTGATGACGATGTAACACAATTGATGACGATGTCACAGAACGAGCACGACAGCCGGAAATCCAGCAAAGGCAAGGTACCGTGGATAGAGTATAACGGACAGAGCGTGGCGGATTCGGCGTTCTGCATCACTTACCTTAACCAGGTGTACGGTATCGACTTTCACGCGAAACTGACTCCGGTACAGCGAGCCACAGCCCTGGCTTTCCAACGCCTGGTGGAGGACAGTTTGTACTGGTCAGTGTGTGTGTGTGTGTGTGTGTGTGTGTGTGTGTGTGCGTGCGTGCGTGCGTGCGTGCGTGCGTGCGTGCGTGCGTGTGTGTCCCTAAAGGCGTGAATTTCGACATAAAGATGATAGGGATCTTATCCTACGTATGACATGGAATTTGAATTTAAGATGTATTTGACATATATGTGATTGTTGACGTTAAGATGAAGTCACCTAAAAGATGTCGTGGGGTTTGGCCTAATGATGATCATGAAGTTGGAAATGTTCAGCCCATCAAACTGGAAAAATAAATGCAATTCCAAATAAATTCCGAAATTTAAATAGCTGAGCTGACCCTTCGCACCACGTGATTGTAATGTGTTTGTGTCCAGTGTGTGAGAGAAAGCGTGTTATTCACGTGAGCGTGCGTGTTGGCCGGGTTCAGTTCGCGAGCCGTTTCATGAAATTGGGTAAAGCGCCTATACAGTATTCATTATTATTATTATTATTATCTTGAGTTTTGACGTACAGGGGGCGTGAATCAGTTTTGCCCTAAAGACGTGCCTTTGGCCTTAAGGTGATGAGAGTTTTGGCCGAAAATGGCTTGAAATTTGGCCAGTGACGCTGATATGATCATTTTGACTGAATATGACGCGACTTTTGACCTGAAGATGATATGAATGATATAATGAATTAAGTGAAGTGATATTGAATTGAATTGAATTACATTGAATGGATAATTCTGAGCCTCAATATGACTTGAATGTTGACCTAAAGATGACATGAATTTTGACGTAAACATGACGTAAAACACTGACTTCTCACAGGGCGCTCGTGCTGCAGAAATGGGTTCATGAGTTAGACGTCGGCTTCATCATGTCGTCTCGGTCTCTTCCACTGGCTCCTCTCTACATCCGCTACAAAATCTCGCCAATGATAAAGAGATACGCCTGGTGTCAGGGTATGGGGCGCCATTCTCGGGAAGAGGTGCTGGACATCGCGCGGAAAGACCTCACAGCCATCGCGGACTACATGGGTATGGATGAGGAATATATAATAATGATAATAATAATAATAATGATACGCGCATTAGAATTGGCGCTTTATCCGGCGAAATGTTTGGCGCAAAGCGCGGCTAGCTAAACCCAACACGCACGCTCACGCGAATCACACGCATTCTCTCACACACTGGACTGAACACATTACAATCAGGTGGTGCGAAAGGCTAGCTCAGGAATTTAAATTTAGGAATTTTAGAATTGCATTAATTTTATTTTTTAATTTTGTGGGCTGAACATTTCCAAAGCAGAGGGGGAGGAAGCCGAAGTATCCGGAGAGAACCCCCGACGGTCGACCCGAATGAACGATGCCACATACGAGAAAGAAAAAATTATTGGCCCCGAGTGGGACTCGAACCTGACCTCTCGCATTGGTGACTGTCTTTACCACTAGACCACCGACCGCCCCGACCGCCCCGACAATATATAACCCTAACCGTATACATATATTGTTGAAATAATTTTGACCGATGAACGGCGGAAAGATGAAACTTTGGCTTTTGATACAACTTACGTGTTAGCTTCTTCACACTGAGGCTCAGTTGGTCAGTATAGTTCGCCCGTTAGGGGGTGCAAATGTATACCAGTCATGCGCAGGAGGGGCAAATAAACTCCAGTCGTCCACTAACGGGGCCGACTGTATCCTCGCAGCGCGGGAGGGGGTGCAAATGTACTCCGGGGTCTGGCGAGGTGAAGTCACGTGGCCGCTGACTTCGTTCTACGACTTGACTTTATGCGAAACTTCGACGGAATTGACTGGTATACATTTGCACCCCCTAACGGGCGAACTATACCAGCTGAGCCATAGTTAGACGCTGCGTCTTGGTTGAGTCACGTATGTTTTCACCTGTGGATCTGGACTTTTTGTGATGATGATGATGATGATGATGACGAAGACGACGACGACGATGATGATGGAGACTTGAGGACTGTCCTTGAAAAATGTATCCATGGTCTCCTGCCAGTCATGCCCGTTGACTATCTGTTACTGTTCAGGTGAGAAGAAATTCCTGATGGGTGACGAACCTTGTGAGACAGACTGCACGGTGTTCGGGATGCTGTCTCAACTCTACTGGCACTCTCCAACACAGAGAATCGGGAAAATCTTTAGAGGTATGTAACACACGGCGTTAAAGGATCTAAATTTTAAGATTTTCTTTTCTTAGGCTCACAGATCTGGGCTGTTCTGGTGGCGTTTAGCATCACACCACTAGCACACTTGCGCGAATACCAGCAGAGACAGGCTGTCTGTTCTGCAGACTGAAGCCAAAGGAACTAATATAGCCGATGACGTGGTGACGCTGGACGTCACGTAGCTCACTGAGTACGAGCAGCCGACAAGGGAAACATGGCGTTTTTCTCGTTCGCGCGGCCATCAAACCTCACTGTGTTGCATTCGGAGCTGTACTGATCTCTAAGGCTGACAATTTTGAGTGTTTCAAAGAGAAGATTTCCTACATAAAACCTATAGTAATGGTAGAAATACGGCCTTTAATTCATTTATGCCTGACCGGAAATGAGTCTGCACGTGATTTTGACTCGATTTGGAAAGGAAAAATCCAACCAGACTCCTGCCCAGCAGGGATTCGAACCAGGCAGCTCAGGATCCACAGGCGGATGTCTTAAAGGTCTGCAATCTCAACAAAAAGCCCCAAACTTTTTTTAAAAATTTTTTATCTGCGACTCCTGCGACTGTGCATAATGCAGGCAACTCTGTCACAGTTGCAGAGTTGTCAGCGCTTCGGAGACAATTGTAAAACCAGAGCGTGAGTTTGCAGCGACTTCATTGTGCTTTTGGTCAGTGAGCGAGGCGCATCTCTACTGCGTCCAGCGTGTGTTGTGTGCTGCTCAAGAAGACTACAGCCACTGCGATCTTTCTCGCTCAATGTCAAAACGCCAACTGAACTGTGAAATCAGGCTGCCCGTGGCTTTTTTAAGGGTTTTAGGCACGCTGAAAACTTTGTAGCTGTGACAGATTTGACTGCATTTTGCACAGTCGGATAGTTTTTTTTTTTTTAAACAACACACTGTTTGTGGTTTTTTGTTGCGATTGCAGACTTTTAACCACTAGACCAAATCAATGTTTTCAAGGGTGGGTGGGTGCTTGGGGATTTAACGTCCTTTTCCACCACGTACGGGTGATATCACAGACGGGGCAACGATGAAAAGGCCAGCACAAATATTTGGCCCCAGCCGGGATACGAACTCACGACCCCAGCATTAGAAGTCCAACGCTCTACCATTCGGCCACCCCGGCTCCCCCAATGTTTTCAAACGCCAGGCAGATATCGATGGATGTATACCGTACTACGATCAGCTATACCGGATATTTAGTCTTTTATTTCTATATAAAGGTTCTGCTTTTTTTTTTTTTAACAGAAGAGTTCCCTAGCCTGGTGGCGTACTGTGACCGAATGAAGAAGACATTTTGGCCGGACTGGGACCAGTGTATCACACACGGTGGAACGAGAGAGGCAACAAGCTGACTGTTTCACACTGACAAAGCAGGATTTGTTACACACTGGTGTAGCTTATAACATTTTTTTGGTGTGTATTTTAATAAGATGAGATCGAAAAAAATGAAAGCTTGAAACGGCGTGTTTAGAGAACAGTTCTTTGACTGTGCACATCGGTACGACTGGCATTCACCAGGTGTTGTGTGCTGCTCAAGAAATACTTGATACAGCGCTGTTGGTCGAAGAACACAAATGCACGAGGTCTCAAGTGCCCATAATTATATTCCCTACTAGCCTCGGGCATCTTAGTCACCCATAGAAATACTACAATCTAGAAGGGTGTGGTGGGTGGGTGGGTGGGTGTTTGGGAGTTTAACGTCCTTTTGCCGGATTTCCACCACATACTGGGTCAGTGATATCAAAGACGGACGGGGCAACGATGAAAGAGTCAGCACAAATATTTGGCCCCAGCCGGGATACGAACTCACGACCCGAGCATTAGGAGTCCAACGCTGTACCATTCGGCCACCGCGGCTCCCCGTGCAGCTCAAGAAACACTTTAATACAGCGCTGTTGGTCGAAGAACACAAATGCACGAGGTCTCAAGTGCCCATAATTATATTCCCTACTAGCCTCGGGCATCTTAGTCACCCATAGAAATACTACAATCTAGAAGGGTGTGGTGGGTGGGTGGGTGGGTGTTTGGGAGTTTAACGTCCTTTTGCCGGATTTCCACCACATACTGGGTCAGTGATATCAAAGACGGACGGGGCAACGATGAAAGAGTCAGCACAAATATTTGGCCCCAGCCGGGATACGAACTCACGACCCGAGCATTAGGAGTCCAACGCTGTACCATTCGGCTACCGCGGCTCCCCGTGCAGCTCAAGAAACACTTTAATACAGCGCTGTTGGTCGAAGAACACAAATGGACGAGGTCTCAAGTGCCTATATATTCCCTACTAGCCGCAGGCATCATTAGTCAGCCCGCGAAATGCTACAGTCTAGAAACACAAATAACCTACTGTACAACACTCACCATGACTCGTGCGCAGCCAGACTAATGGTGACATAGACATAGTTTATTGTTGTTTAGGCCTTGGCCTATATCAACACGTCTTACAAGTTGTTATGCATTACATACATAGATGAAATGATACAAGAATGACTAAATTTAGCACTTCATCACAACATGGAGGCAACCTCCAAAGGTCTGAGCCCCAGTGTAAAAGTGTGTATGCAAAGTATGGCAATTGCAAAAAAAAAAAAAAAAAAAAGGTAACCCGAGCAGAATCAATAAATTGACAACTGCAGTGGCAAAGACCATTCAAGGGCACGCCCTTTGCAGGAGTTGAAAAAAAATGTATGTCTCCTTTCCGCTCAGGCCTCACTGAAGTAACGCTAGTCTACTTTTTGTTTAGACCACCGAGGAAGCCACTCTATACAAATCCGCTCGCGTCACCTTTGCCTCTCTTCTGCGCAAGAAAGTCTTAGCTTCGCTGGCAGCTTGCCTCCTGTTGTGGCCCCCTGGCATACACCTTGCCCTACGAAATACCACCACCACCACCACCACCAAAAAAAACCAAAAAAAACCAAACGAAAATCACGCTTTTTCATGACAACAAAAATCACTATAAACTAGCACACTCGCCACAGGATTCTTCAAATGAACACCAAAACATGACCCCATGTTTTCAAAACATGACCCCATGGTCAGTATGTGTCCTTACACCTGTTTCTCTCTCGGCTGGCCAGTTTCACACTGATCTACCACTGACTACTACTACTACTACTACTACTAATGATAATGATATGATAATGAGTATTGTATAGGCGCTTTACCCAATTTCACGAATCGGCTCAAAGCGCCGCGAACTAAACCCAACACGCACGCTCACGTGAATCACACGCATTCTCCCACACACTGGACATAAACATATTACAATGACGTGGTGCGAAGGGTCAGCTCAGCTATTTAAATTTCGGAATTTAGAATTATTTATTTTGCAAATTTGGTGGGCTTGAACATTTCCAAAGCAGAGGGGGAGGAAGCCGGAGTACCCGGAGAGAACCCCCGACGATCGGCCCGAATGAACGGTGCCACATACGAGAAGGAAAAATTCTTTGCCCCGAGTGGGACTCGAACCCCCCACCTCCCGCATTGGTGACAAGTCTCTTAACCACTGGACCACGGACCGCCCCAGTCGCCACTACTACTACTACTACTACTACTACTACTACTACTACTACTACTACTACTACTACTACTACTACTACTACTACTACTACTAGACCACCGACCGCCCCAGTCGCCCCTAGTACTACTACTACTACTACTACTACTACGTGCTTATAAAGTGCAGGCTGTCACAGGACTGGACTCGAGTCACTGCGCTAAGACACACACACACACACACACACACACACACACACACACACACACACACACACACACATCTCACCACTGCAAATGTATAGACTGAGTATACCTGCAGACCAGAAGAACTGGTTTAAAGGCCAAAGACCTGACGGAAAACGGTAAGTCTTTAAGTTCGATTTGAACTGAGACAGTCAGTGTAGGCAGATTTCGTTTTGATATTTCTCTTCGGAATATTAAGCCGCTTGCCACTGGCTGAACGGCTGAAGTTCAGGCGTTTTTTTTTAAAAAGGGGTTTCAGAGACGCCAAAAGCAATTATCGGTAACTAACGGACTTGACACTGCACAGTGCAGTCAAAGATTTTGTTGTTGTTTAAAAAAAAACCAAAAAACTGACGCAACAAAATCCGCACTGTTCATGGCTCAAGTTTTTGATGATCACCAGACCTTTAAACCTGTGTCATGCAGGGACTGTGTGGGAGTTGGAAAATAGTTTGCCAGTGAATGTGATGGTTTATTTGTGAATTGCCGCGGATCCAGACTGATCAGTGTAGCCATGTTAATTCTGATTTACTGGTTTGACAACTAGTAATCATTGGTGTGTGTGTGTGTGTGTGTGTGTGTGTGTGTGTGTGTGTGTGTGCCGGTGCCACGGTGTGTGTGTGTGTGTGTGTGTGTGTGTGTGTGTGTGTGTGTGTGTGTGTGTGTGTGTGTGTGCCACGGTGTGTGTGTGTGTGTGTGTGTGTGTGTGTGTGTGTGTGTGTGTCGGTGCCACGGTGTGTGTGTGTGTGTGTGTGTGTGTGTGTGTGCGGTGTGTCAGTGTAATAACTATGTCAGTGCGTTAGCCGGGCCGGTGTGTGCCGTCACGGTGTGTTTCAGCCTGTGCCCACCGTGACTGTGTGTCAGTCACGGTGTGCGTGCGTGCGTCAGTGCGTGCGTGCGTGCGTGTCAGTGTGTGTCTCTGTGTGTCACGGTGTGTGTGTGTGTGTGTGTGTGTGTGTGTGTGTGTGTGCGCGCGCGCGCGCGCGCGCGGTGTGTGACCCGGCCTCAGTCGCTGAGTGACGGAGTCATTCCCGGCCGTCAGTCAAGCATGTTGCCTACCCATGTTAGAACGCCGCTTGGTCAGTCGGGAGACCCCGGGGTAGACCACTCCGATCTGTTCAGTCTCACTGAGCCCGGTAACATGGCATATACCCGGTAACTTGAAACTTGAACTCGGATGACGGAGGTTGTGACTAAAATTACACCTGGATTTTAGTTCCGGTTAAAACCCGGCCTGCGCATTGCCAGCCAGCTAATGTTTACTCTCTCATCCGGCCTCAGTCATTGATTCACTGAGTCACGCATGTAACCCGGGGATTGCAGCGGAGACTGTCAGTCACGCGACCAACCAAGCCTACTCCACTGAGAACATTCAGTCTCTCCGTTCCTCTGATTTTCTTCCGACAGTTCAAAAAAGTCAGACGAATTCAACGAAATATGGAGCAAGTCAGCGACATGATCAGCGATTACCCTACCTTGTCGCGTGTGGCAGGCGGGCTTGTGATCGCGACTGCGGGAGTCGTTATATATCGTCTGCTTCGAGGTCAAGGTCAGCCACGGTAAGTAGGCAGTCGATTGGGCGGCGCGGCGCGTACTTTTTGTAGAACGCTGTACGCCTGTTTATTGGGCAATATTTGTTTCTCGTTTATGTGTTTGTTTACGATGAAAATCACACGAATTATGGTGAGCAGTTTTTCAAAACCCTTTTCGACAAAGTCATGAGGTTTTATTGTACGCATCGTGAACTGAACTGGCGAAGTTACGCCGGGACGTTTGAAAGCCGGACGGGCGACGCCAAGTCACTGTGACCCGGTGCGCCGAGTTGCACCCACTGACGACATACAGCGAGGATGATTTAAATATAACCACTGTAGCAAACCCTGGAGACAGGTATATTGTGATAAGCAGCCATGAATGCAAGCCTTTATTGCTCACACCAGCGTGGTATTTTCAGGAAAGGGAATGTGACCTACCCAAAGGACACGGTTATTCTGCACCAGATTGGTCGTGGGCCGTACGCACCTAGCATGACGCCGTACGCCGTTAAACTTGAGACGTATCTACGCATGGCCAAAATACCGTACCAGGTAAGACGTAGAGGCACGCAGTATCAGTATGTTGTGCAGCCGGGTAGGGGTGGTGGTGGTTGGGGGGGGGGGATCACAGGTTCGTACAAAATTTGACCCTCAGTGTAGCCTGGTCAGCCGCCAGGGGTGGTGGTGGTGGTGGTGGGGGGGGGGGATCACAGGTTCGTACAAAATTTGACCCTCAGTGTAGCCTGGTCAGCCGCAACTAAAAGTCCAAGCTTCACTGACTGGCAGTCGGTTTCAGTGCGGCCTCAGTGTTGCAACCACCCTGGCATGCACATTGCCCTACAAAATGCAAAAATGACGAAAATCACTCTTTTTCGTGACAAAAAAATAATCACTACAAACTAGCACACTCGCCTAACAGGATCAGTCCTACAACTACTGCACTTGACATCAATTCAATTTTTGTTGCTACGGCGGTAACGCCTGCTATGTTGACGTCATATTCCCTCTCAATCCCTAACTAAATAACCTCTCAATCCACTCCTCAGAACTGTCATGATATGAAACCTTCAGGAAAAGGCAAGTGGCCGTGGGTCGAGTACAACGACGACAAGGTGTCTGACTCGGCCCTCTGCATCACATACCTAAACCGGGTCCGCGGAGTCGACCTGAACTCTCGACTGACACCGGCCGAGCGAGCGACAGCCCTCGCTTTCCAGCGCTTGGCAGAGGACAGCCTGTACTGGTAAGACACTCTTCTCTGGTGCATCTGTATGGCATCTAAATCCCGGCTGGGGCCAAATATTTGTACTGGCCTTTTTCCTCGTTGCCCCGTCTTTGATATCACCCTTACGTGGTGGAAAAGGACGTCAAACTCCCAAACACCCACCCACCCCTGTATGGCATGTAAGATCTGTTGGTTGATTTTCTCTCCACACTTCTCTGGTGCGTCTGTATGGCATCTAGGATCTCTCTTCTTTTTTTTTCTTTTTTTTTTTGCCACAACTCTTTGCCGGCTCCAGTGGTGTTCCTCCCTGGTATGGGTGGAATCCACGGAGGGCTCGGAAGTTGGGACAATTTTTTTTTTTATTATGCATGATGATGGAGATGAGGATGATGGTAAGATGATGCCATGGAGGTCCGTGTGGTTTGGGACTGCGGGACAGGGCCGCATTCCACGCTTCCTGTCATAAATATCCCGGCATTAACCAGGCCCGGGAACTACGGCACCTGCGGTGCCGGCCGTGTAATCATCCACATCATAAGACGTGTCATACCGAGGGAAGCATCCCCAAAGTCGCCCCCGTGAAGTGGGTGAAGCTCGGCTGTGTGGCAACAGCCTCCCCTTTGGGCCCATAGCACACCCGCTCTGGGTAGGAGCCGACCTAGGTAGGAAAAATCCCGCTTGCCTCGGCTGGGACTCGAACCCGGGTCTCCCGGTCCATTGTCCGAAGTGCTAACCACTACACTACGGGGGCCGGTTGGCATTTAGGATCTCTCGGTTGAAGTCCTCTCTGATCAGTTTTGTCAAAAAGCGTACAGTCTCAAAGCAAATACCCACACTCAGCCCGACTAATCCACCTCAAAACTGAGATGCCCTGCGCGTGCACCAACTGACAGCACGTGAGTCAGTTTTCGCCGGGCGAAATACCGAACAGACACTATCTTCATCCTTTAAAAAAAATACTGTTTATTAAAGTTTTGTTGTTGTTGGTGCTTTTGGCAGGGTACTGTTAGTTCAGAGATGGGTACATGAACCCAGTATGGAGTTTTTCCGAGCGTGTTTCGGTGTTTTTTTTGTCTCTCGCATCTTCCTACGCTGGATTTTCATGCCCAAAATGAAGAAGTACGCTTGGAGCCAAGGACTGGGACGACATAGCCGTGATGAAGTTCTCGACATTGCTCGAGAGAATTTCAAAGCCCTTGCGGACTTCATGGGTGAGTGTTTGTGTGACGTCGCTAGATATGCTAGGTTTATTGAATTTAATAAGTAGGTTTTTTTTTTTAATTTTTTTATTCTGTTTTTCATTTCTTTTTTCACACACACACACACATAGGTTAACACATATACAAAGAATGCATATTTACACAACAGAAACAAGCCTTACAGATAGACAGAACAGATGTACAGATAGCACCTACAATATATATATATATATATATGTTCAAAGCTGGAAATTAGTCATTCTCCGGGAATGCCTGAAAGTTCAGTCATTCCCTAGAAATTCCAATGCCCGATCAAAACAGGAATTTCTTGGGAATGACTGAAATTTCAGGCATTCCCGGAGAATGACTAATTTCCAGCTTTGACTGTAACATAATTATATATATATATGCTTTAAATACACATACTGCCTACGACGATAACACAGCCCCCCTTCCCTCTCAACCCCTCCTTAATAAGTAGTTTAATTCAAAAGGCAACGAGGTTAATTTAATAAGTGAGGAACGATTTAACTCATTAAGTGAGAAATGACTTAAATTTTATGAGAGAGATATGATTTTAATTTGATAGTTATATGACGATTTTAATATATAATAACAAATTGAATCAGAATTGTGTGTGTGTGTGTGTGTGTGTGTGTGTGTGTGTGTGTGTGTGTGCGCGTGTGTTCCTCTGTGTGTGTGTACGTGTTCCTCTGGTGTGTGTGTGTGTGTGTGTGTGTGTGTGTGTGTGTGTGTGTGTGTGTGTGTGTGTGTGTGTGTGTGTGTTCAGTGTATGTGAGTGCGTGTGTACTCACGCATGCGGAAGGTTTAAGCTTACTCTAGTTCCGAAAACCAGTGTTCGTTTTAATTTTGTCACGACCCTGACTCTGACATCAGGCCAAAAGAAATTCCTGATGGGCGACGAACCTTGTGAGACAGACTGCACAGTGTTCGGGATGTTGTCTCAAGTCTACTGGCAGTGCCCAGGGCAGACAGTCGCGACAATCTTCAAAGGTAGGTGGCAGAGCTGCACCTTGCTCACACGCAGGCGAAGCCACAACTCAAAGATATTGCACACATACACGAGACGGTAAAAATTAATACGCATAATTATATTGTTGTCAGCAGTCGTATAGTTAGAAATACGTATGTGGTATGTTGTTCATGATGCTCCTTGTTAAGTTCTGGATGTATCATGAGTTCCCATATTTTATATATGGGAACTTATGATATTATATATATTATATATATTTTGGCATGTGCAATAACTTAACCAAAAAAAATAATAATAATCAACTTGGAAACATCACATCTATCACAGAAACACACACTCACACACACACACACACACACACACACACACACACACACACACACACACACACACACACACTTTTGTTTTTGCGTGATTAAAATTGTGCTCAATGTTAACCTGTTTTCCCTAGTGCAGACACTTTGAGCCGTGAATGAGTGTTTGCTACTTAGGCGGCGTTAAGACCTACACTGAAACTCCCTCCGGGTGTGCCAGATGAAATTGAATAATTTGACCTCGAGGCACTTCCGCACTGATAAAGCGCCCCGGTCAATGCAGCTTGATGTGGCTCTAAGCTGGAAGTGCCCCGAAGGAATTGGTGATGGGGCGTTCATCTGGCGTGTTAGGCCGGTTTCAAAAAGACCGTGATCGTGATGTCTGTGTTCACAGAGGAGTTTCCAACCCTGGTGGCGTATTGTGAGCGGATGAGATCCAAGTTTTGGCCAGACTGGGATGAGTGCACTACACACGGCGGGACAAGGGAGGCCACCAAGTAACTTCACCACACACAGGACAAGGGAGACCATCGAGTAATACAAGGGAGGCCACCAAGTAACTGCACCACACACATGACGAGGGAGACCATCGAGTAATACAAGGGAGGCCACCAAGTAACTGCACCACACACATGACGAGGGAGACCATCGAGTAATACAAGGGAGGCTACTAAGTAACTGTACTACACACAGGACGAGGGAGACCATCGAGTAATACAAGGGAGGCCACCAAGTAACTGCACCACACACATGACGAGGGAGACCATCGAGTAATACAAGGGAGGCCACCAAGTAACTGCACCACACACAGGACGAGGGAGACCGTCGAGTAATACAAGGGAGGCCACCAAGTAACTGCACCACACACAGGACGAGGGAGACCGTCGAGTAATACAAGGGAGGCCACCAAGTAACTGTACCACACACAGGAGGAGGGAGACTATCGAGTTATACAAGGGAGGCCACCAAGTAAATGTACTACACACAGGACGAGGGAGACCATCGAGTAATACAAGGGAGGCCACCAAGTAACTGTACCACACACAGGACACAAATTATAGAATAGCACTTGTGCACTTTTGTCAAGATTCTCTACCGGTGAAAAGTAAAGAACCTTTGTCATTACCACGAAAGGTTTGTTCACGTGTTTTACAGGTATGACTGAACTCTCATCGATTTGTCGTTTACCGACGAGTATTTTGATCCAAGAGGCAAATCAATCCAAAGCTTTAGCGAAGGACTACTCGCGTCTTGGGTCGTGAGCTAAAGCTCATGGTTGATGTATAGTTCGCCCGTGAGGGGGTGCAAATGTATACCGGTCATGCGCAGGAGGGGCAAATGAACTCCAGTCGTCCACTAACGGGGGGCGACTGTATCCCCGCAACGCGGGAGGAGGTGCAAATGTTCTCCGGGGTCTGGCGAGGTGAAGTCACGTGGCCGCTGACGTCGTTCTACGACTTGACTTCATGCGAAATATCGACGGAATTGACTGGTATACGTTTGCACCCCCTAACGGGCGAACTATACCACCTGAGCGTAACGCGCAGATTGGTTTAAGCAGGTTTATTGCAATACAACCTGTTCCAAGTAAACTAACAATTACTGAGCACGAACAAGCAAGGCTTATAATAATGCTCGGGGGTCGAGGGTGGGTGAATGGGTGTTTAGGAGTTTAACGTCCTTTTTCCACCACGCACGGGTGATATCAAAGACGGAGGCAACGAGGAAAAAAGGCCAGCACAAATATGTTTGGCCTCAGCCGGGATTCGAACTCACGACCCGAGCGTTGGAAGTCCAACGCTCTACCATTCGGCTGTCCCGGCTCCCCGCTCACGGATCGAACAAATGCATGTTGACGGTATGGCAATGGTAGTAATTATAATAAATTAGAGCTACCAGAGAAAGAGAGAGAGAGAGAGAGAGAGAGAGAGAGATTCATGTTGTTTATAACGTATTGTAATATTACCCATAAAAAACAACACACACACACACACACACACACACACACACACACACACACACACACACACACACACACACACACACACACAGAGGAAAACCGTATGTCGTGTCCATTTTTATTTATTTGATACTTGGCTTCCAACAAAAGTCGTACAGGGGGAAAAAAACAACAACAAACAAACAAACAAACAAACCTACTTTTCCCTGGCGGAAAAAGCTTCTAAGAAAGGTGTTCTAGGACAAAAACTTTGAAGTATACTTGGCCCCAGCGGAAGTAGCTTTCCAACAAAATTCGTCTGTGACAAAAACTGAGGGACTACTTCGTGCTGACGCAAGAAGCTGCCAGGAAAAAAAATCATCTAGGACGAAAACTGAGGAACTACTTTGCCTTGGCGCAAGTAGCTGTCAAGGAAGTTCGTCTACGACGGAATTTGAGGCACTATTTTTCTACAGAACAAGTAGTTCCCAAGAAAAGTCTCCTAGGACGAAAACTGAGGGACAATTTGGCCTTAGTCTGGCGCAAATAACTTTCAGAAAAAAAGTTATCTCGGACGAAAGCCGAAGCACTACTGACTGGAAGCGCTCAACGACGAATGCCGAGGGACTACTTTGCGGTGGCGCAAGTGGCGCAGCACTTGTAGTCGGCGTAGGCGGGACAGTGCCACTGCGCGTTACACCCGGTGGCACGATCTCCGTATTCGCAATCTGCAAAAATGAGACACAGGAAAAACTCAGATACACACACACACATCGAGGATTTGGGACAGGGGGTTCGTCCAGGATCCACATGCAGAAGTCGAGGTTAGGGATTTTAGTCCCGGATTAGAGTCTGACCTCGAACTAAACTAGCTCTAGGGTTAAATTTTCTGTTTTTTTTTTTTGTTTTAAATCGGGAAGCGGATTCAATCCAGCAAGATGCCTAAGCCGTGATAGAAGGATTTATTTCTTGCTTTCTTCGCCTCCTTTTTCATAATTATGATTTTGTTGTTTGGTTTCTTTTGTCCTAGTCTGGGTTAGGCCCGTAGCCGTGGGTTAAATTAACCTCGACTTTTACATACGGGCCCTGGTGTTTATCTCATCCGCGACGGGAGACTGCGATCAAAAGTTCAGCCATACATCGCCCACTTCAACTTTGGCTCATCAAAATTCTCCATCCAGTTTTCTTTATAGTGGTCTCCTGATCAAGCGTTCTAACACGTGGAATACCATACCATACCACACCACACCACACCACACCACACCACACCACACCACACCACACCACACCACACCACACCACACCACAAAACCCCATACCACACCGCACCACACCGCACCACACCACAAAATGCCATACCATACCACAAAACACACCATACCATACCATACCACAAAACACACCACACCATACCATACCACAAAACACACCACACCATACCACACCACACAACATAATATATCACACCGCACCGCACCACACCATTTCACACCACACCACACCACAAAACACCATACTATATCACACCATACCACACCACACCACACCACACCACACCACACCACACCACACCATACAGTGATCAACCAGTGTTACACAGACCTGCCGGCAGTGTGGGATCTGCGTATGTAGGGCAGGTTGCACAACACAGATCCTCGTTGAAATAACACGTGTAGGGATAGTTCCGCGCCGGATCTTGGCACCACGTGGACTTGTCACCATATTCACACCCTGCAGCGACGAAAATAAAGACGAGCATTAATTTAAAAAAAGAAAAGAAGTGAAAACGTCATTGTTGATAATACCACTTTGACGCTGACGTCATCACTGACGATATAAAATCATAAGTATTTGCCAACAACGCAGTGATATTACCGACAATGACGATGATGTGAAAATAATAATTATTCAATTCAATTCAATTCAATTCAATTCAATTCAATTCAATTCAATATAACTTTATTGTCTGTCGATGGCAGAAAATTTTCTTCTGGCTCGCGCGCGCGCACACACACACACACACACACACACACACACACACACACACACACACACACACACACACACACACACACACACACACACACACACACACACACACACACACACACACACATAATGCATATTTACTGATAATGACGTGATGATATCACGACCACGACGACGTATGATGATATCACTATTTACGATGGCACCTGATGATGTTATTACTGACGTTAACGTATGACGCATCGATACATAAACGTATGTTATATGTCACTGGCGACCGCAATTGTGGACGATGTTATTACTGACGATGACGTAAAATGACATCATTACTGACGATGACGTATGATGGTATCACAATTGACACGGACGTATGTAGATGAGGTGTGATGGTGTCATTATTGACGACAGCGTGAGAGGACATGCGTATGTTTGCATGACGTTGTATGACGATACAACAAGACAATGTACGAAACTCAATGTACAATGTACGAGAGAGAGAGAGAGGGTGCTTGGGAGTTTAACGTTTTTTTTCCACAACATAAGGGTGATATCAAAGACAAGGCAACGAGAAAAAAAGGCCAGCACAAATATTTGGCCCCAGCCGGCGGGATTCGAACTCACGACCCGAGAGAGAGAGAGAGAGAGATGTTACTATTTTCTTTTTCCTCTTATCAAAGTGCATCCTGCATAAACTAATGTCAACTTCAGACACAACTCAAACATCTACAACAACAACAACAACGACAACAACAACAACAACAACACACACACACACACACACACACACACACAGCACACACACACACACACACACACACACACACACACACACACAAACCAACAAAACCACCAAAGCGGTGTGTGTGTGTGCGTGCGTGTGTGTGTGTGTGTGTGTGTGTGTGTGTGTGTGTGTGTGTGTGTGTGTGTGTGTGTGTGTGTGTGCTGTCAAACATATGTTACCCGCATTGGATGTCTTGAAAGTTTCGCATCTGTCACAGCACGCGCGATAGTAATAGTCGTCATAGCACGAGCCTGGGAAAATTGACGTCACCAACTCGCTGCAAGTCTTGTTGGCGAAACTGACGTCAGCGTATGACGGCGTATCTCCGAGAGGACAAGTGTCTGAAAAGAAATGCATACAATACAACCGGCGTAGTCAAAATCAAATTCACATTCAAATCACTTTCTTGTCACCAAGACTGGATCCGCTGTATCATTATTTATTATTATTATTTATTTCGATACTTTGCATTTTTTTGGGTCAGCCCTCAGTTTGACTAAATATTTTCACTCCTGCCGAAATCCTCAACCCGCTCATCCCCACACCTATTCACGGGTGCGACTCTTCCCTTGGTATGACACGTCTTATGATGTGAATGATCACACGGCCGGCACCGCAGGTGCCGTAGTTCCCGGGCCTGGTTATTTATGACAGGAAGCGTGGATTGCGGCCCTGCTCCGCAGTCCCAAATCATACGGACCTCCATAGCAGCATCTTACCACCATCCTCATTTCCATCATCATGCGTAATAACAATTGCCCCAACTTTCGAGTCCTCCCTAGATTCCACCCATGACCTGGGAGGAACACCACTGGAGCTGGCAAAAGAGTTGGGGCAGAAAACAACAACAACAACAACCAAAACAAAACAACACAACAACAACAACAAAACCGAAAAAACAACAACAAATTAAAAAAAAAAAACCAAAAAAAACACCAAATTTCTTTTTTTCTTAAAAAAGACTTTACTCAAAAAGTCATTGGTGACAACCACCCGAAACGCACGCTAACCCACCAAGGATTGAAGGAAGACGTGTTCAGTGTTTACCTGTGACAGAGTTGGTAGTGCTTGACGCCTCGCACACTCCTAAGGAACATTCCTGCAAATAAAGAACAAAACACGACTGTAGTCCGCAGAAAACAGAAATTCTGGGCTCGAACCCACACTCCATTGTGACAGTACTGACTACTGACGGCAGTTCAGTAGCGCAGCGGCTAAGTCCGACGCGCTATACCTATGAGACCATCGCTCACCGTTCTGTTGTTGTTGTTGTTGTTGCTGTTGTTGGTGGTGGTGTTGTTGTTGTTTTACTGTTTGCCTGTTCGTTAATGTCACCATACGTGAAGTAAAAAGGACGTTAAACCGTCAAATACACAATGAAAGAACGAACCATGAACAACAACAACAGCACATACAACAACACACAACGACAACAACACAACAACAACAACACAAACACAAACAACAACAGCACACAACACTCAACAACAACAACATACAACAACAACAGCAGCAGCAACAACACACAACAACAACACACACAACACAACGACACACAACAACGACAACACACAACAACAGCAACAACAAACAACAACACAAACAACAACAGCAGCAACAAGCAACAACAAACAGCAACAAGAACAACAACAACCAGTGGAGAACTTACCTTGTTCTGCCCACAAGTAAAACCGTCGGCCGCGACAACAGACGTACATCGGTTGGAGCCGTCCACAGTGGCACACCATATCGCTCTACACATAGTACTGTAGCTAGTGCTGCCGCCTACTCCATAGAAAGTCTGAAAAATAATAATCAAAATACACAACAACAATAACAACGACCAGTCACACGTTAGAGGGATTAAAAAAATTTTTTTCTCCAAAAACCTGTTGGGTGTTATATATATGTTTGTTTTCGTGGAATTTAAAAGCGTGTTGAAAATTGTAAAATTCAAAACAATTTCTTTAAACGGAAGGAAGATTCTAATTATGCACCCAATGTCCGCACCCAGAACACAAATCCATCACTACTGCGCGCATGCGGTAAACTGTGTACAAGTATGACGTAGACAGTGGCTTGGCGTCATCATTCTGCTTACGTAAACCAACTAATTTGAAGACGCAGCAGTAAAGTACATCCACAAAATATATAAAAGCGAAGGACCCCTTCCCCGGCGCGCGCGCGCGCACACACACACACACACACACACACACACACACACACACACACACAAAACAACACAAACGCGAACACAAACAACACCAGCGATACTCAAAACAACAAACAAACAAAAACAAAAAAACCCAAACAACAACAAACAAATAAACAGCAACAAAAATACCTACAGAAACAGATAAACAACAAACAAACAAAAAACACAACTAAAAACATTATGAAAGCTGACGTCACGACTCCATTACGTAGACTGTAAATCTAACGTCATTACCCTGCAGACGTGTGATCCGGGTCCAACTGTCAGCTGGCACATTTCATCCGGGGTGTACAATTTTCCTAGGGGAATACTGTTTACTTCGGCCGTGTTGGTGTTTTCAGCAGTCAGGCAGTTGCCTCCCGTGGCACTTTGTGGAAGGACAATTATAAGAGTAAAATATAATGGTGACACGAGGAGGGCGGGGAAGGGGGAAGGGGGTGGTGAGAGGGAATGGCAACCAACGTTTACCTTTTTCTTAATTACAAGAAATTGCTAAATATCAACCCTCAGAAAAGCTACTTAAGGTCCCCCGGGTCAGCCTCAAAACATTTGGCCAACGTTCTTTCAGGTATTGTGCCCCCCCCCCCCCCCACATTTGGAACTCCTTGCCATCTTCTCTGAGAAACATCCCCTCCCTCCTACAGTTTAAAGCAGAACTCAAAACACATCTTTTTAAACTAGCTTTTAATCTTTAAGTTTAAACTCCGATGTGTATAAATGTGTGCGTGCGAATGTTGTGTGCGTGCGTGAGCAAAAGCGTATTGAGTGCTTTTCGAAGCAGAACTCCGCGCTCTACAAATGTAATATATTATTATTATTATTATTCTTAATTATTGTTATGCAGCTTTCTCATTATATATCATACGGTCAGCTTTACTTCGTTCCTCCCTGCTGCATTTACTTGGATGCGCCGCGGACAGAAATTTCGAACCGTGTTTTCCCAATAGGCCGCTACAAACTCGAGTCAATAGGGTTCGTGTTATCCGAACTGGTGATTTTCTTGATATCACGTACAGAACACCTACTCGTACAAGGCTTGCAGTTTTTCTGTGAAGTATACGACAGAGCACTCGGAGAACCGGAAGTTGTTGGTGGCGTTGTGGTCTTTGCTTGCGTCCATGACGTACTTGGAATCCTGGGAACATCCGTTTCCGTCGCCGTCATGCTTAGCGTTGAGACTGCCGAGACATATTATATGATCTGAAGGTTAATGCTCTGTTGAACTTTCATTTTTTTTTTTTTTTTTAAAGCGGAGCGATTCCGCTTTCATGGGAGGTGCCCTATACAAGAACCATTTATTGTGATTATAATGATGATGATGATGATGATGATGATTGTTATTATCAATTTTATTATAATAAATTGCCATACCAGAATGGCTGATACTAGGAGTGGTGTGTGTGTGTGTGTGTGTGTGTGTGTGTGTGTGTGTGTGTGTGTGTGTGTGTGTGTGTGTGTGTGTGGAGTGAGTGGTGGGGGACAGGGGGTTGGGTTCTTGCCTGTGTCCGAGTTCGTGAGCGAATGTCAAAATGGTGTTCCCGTTGAAGACTGCCTCCACAACCGACACTGACTGGGCTGAACACATTGCGCCCACCTTGGCCGCACCTACCCATCAGACAGTAATTCCATCAGTCGG
>JACVVK020000682.1:65000-155000 GCA_018292915.2 Batillaria attramentaria | reverse complement strand
GTACCGGTTCCCGAACTGGTTCCAGAGCCAGCGTTGGCACACGAGAGACAGCAGATCTCCGCGTTGGAGCCAACATCACAGATACTTGGGTCGCTGGCCACTGCAGAGGCACACTGGGTGGACTTGTCGCCAAATTCGCAAGCTGCAGACCAGACAGACACAACGTGACGCTTACGATATTAACTCTTTTTATGCCCAGCGTCAAAACCAGAGCATCAGGGCCGTGCACTATGACGGAAATCAAAGCAGGTATAGCCCACGACACACGGGCACCATAATCAAAGCAAACACATAAGAAGAAACACTACACACCAAGAAACAAATGCAGAATGCTCGTAGAAAACAGCTTACACACACACACACACACACACACACACACACACACACACACACACACACACACACACACACACACACACACAGAGTTAACATGCAGGCAGATAGAGATTGAGCACACACACACACACACACACACACACACACACACACACACACACACACACACACACACACACCTGGATTCGATGCGTCTCTGTATTGCTCGCACGACCCGCAGCAGTCCTGTTCGTTCCCATAGCAACCGATCGGGTAGGTCAACCCGGAGCAGTCCGCTCTGTCTCCAAACTCACAACCTGAGGATTCGATGGCTCAGTGAGTAATAAAGAGGGGCAGTCCAGATGGCAGGGAAATTTCAATTGCAACCTCGATTAAAAAGCTTCCACGACTGCTCTGACATGAAAATTAATGTGACTATGCTCGCGTAGTTATAGCGTGCAGTAATGGGTTATCCTCAAGCAATCACACGCACACACGCACACACGCACGCACGCACGCACGCACGCACACACACACACACACACACACACACACAGAGTTACGTGGTGAATGTTGCAAGAGCCTGCCGTCTTACCGAGGAATACAGTGACAATCAGGCAAACACTCTTCACGTAGCGAGTTCTTATACTGACTGCGGAAGAAGTCTCATTCACTCACAGAAAGACTCGTGAGCGCGTAGAAAAGTTATAGCTATGTGTGTAGTTTATTGCAGCACGTCTCTAGTATCACACTGCACGCTCAAGCTTCGCACATATGAGCTTCTCTCGTGCGTGCGCGCGCGCGCACACGCACACACACACACACACACACACACACACACACACACACATCTCAGAGCTTTTATACAATCTTATAGCGTTCTAGCATATTCTGGACTGACATGACCTAACATTAAGGAACCAATCAAAAATCAGAACGTACATCACCTCATTACTATTTTAAAACTGAGAAGAATCCAGAATTATCGAGCACCTGCCCGCCGAATCTAGGCGCGTCATGTAACTCCTTCTACTCGTAAACAAGTTATGACAAGGCGATTTGCACGAGATTTCCGGGAGACTCAGACCATGACACTAAACGCGTACCGCCTCCCGAGGCAAGATTAGCTACGATCAAAACAAGGTCGCTACTTCTCGAATTTTCGTGAAAAACAAGAGAAAATTCAAGAACACAGAAAACAGATCTACGTTATTGAAACACAATAAAACGAATGTAAACTAAACAAGGAAACTTCTCTGTTCGACTCAACCTTCTAAAAAAATTTAGCCCGTCCTATGATGTTGTTTCCATTACTATGGAAACAACATAAAAACCAACACAGCTGTTATCCTTCAGCATACAAACAAATCACAAAGAAAACACGCAGCCACACTCGTCACACACACACACACACACACACACACACACACACACACACACACACACACACACACACACACACACACACACACACGAACGAACGAACGAACAAATCTTTAGTTTACAACGGTTAAAAAAAAGAAAGAAAAAGGTTGGTCGGCAGACCAATTTTCAGCTTTGCCTTTGCTGATACTACAGCGAAATTGAGAGAGAGAGAGAGAGAGAGAGAGAGAGAGACAGACAGACAGACAGACGGAGGCAGAGACAGACAAAGGCAGAGACAGACAGACAGACAGACGGGCAGAGAGAGAGACAGAGATATTCAACGTATCTTACCACTAATACCGGTGTTAACATTCTGGCAAGTTTCGCAACACAAAGTTTCTCGGTTGTAAGTCACGTAACAGTAAGCAGCAGGATCACTGTATATCACGGAACATCCTGATGTCTGGTCAGTGCACTGGCCTGCGCAAAAACAATATTAAAAAAAAATAAAAAAAAGAATGAGAAACTGAGTAATTCAACACGAGCTTCAGAAGAATTCTTCTGATTCGCTGGCATGAGACAGCCAAAAACACAGAACTCTGGCAGCGAACAAAACAGCAACAAGTGGAAGACGACATCCTGCAAAGACGCTGGAGATGGACTGGCCACACCCTCCGAAAACCTGCTTCCAGCATCACATGGCAAGCCCTCATCTGGAACCCGCAGGGAAAGACGAAACGAAGCCTGCCGAGAAATACCGGGCGCCGTGATATGAAGGCAGATGCAAAGCGTATGGGATATACCAGGGGGCAGCAGGAGGGACTGACCCAGGGTTGGGAGGCAAGGAGAACTGTCCGGTCGGCGGTCTATGTCCTTTAATTACTTACTTAGGCCCCTGGCTCCAAGTGGAGCATAGGCCATCGACAACCCTTCGCCACCGCACTCTGTTCTGGGCTATTCTTGCCACTCCAGTCCAGTTGGTCCCCTGCTTATATAACTCTGCCTCATTGTCCCGCCTCCAGCTGTTGCGAGGCCGGCCTCTCTTCCTTTTCCCCTGCGGGTTCCATGTCAGGGCTTGGCGTGTGGTGCTGGGTCTATGTCCCAGAGGGGGCAAAAGGCGAGAGTGAGTGAGAGAACTGAGTAATGCGAGTACTTCTGTATGCTAAGTCTTATGCCGTATTTTATTGATCAGTAGCTGTTTTTAATTGCCACAAGCCACATAATTATGAGCTGTCTCCGTGATATGATGGCAGTAGTGTATTCTGCATTGAAGTGAATTGGATTGGAAATACGAAATGCAACATCAAACAACAACAACAACAACGACAACACAAAAACCACCTTTTCATCAAAGATAACATTAACAATTAGTTCCGAATCTACATCTGTACAAACACTCAGGATATACAATCTCTTATGCCGTTTCGTATTAACTCTCTCTATACTAATGTCCCCATTACATGCCCTCACGTTCACAACGCTTGTCTGCAGAGGTCCGATTTATGAGCTCGCCAACTTTCTATTTTTATTCTCTGTGATGTCATCATAAAGTGCGGAACTAAATACAGAGCTAGCAACAGGGTTTTTACCAGTCAAAGGGAAACAACACTCTGCTGGTATGCCACTGGAAAAAAAAACACCCCAAAAAAAAACCACCAAAAACAAAAACACTCTCAGCAGAGAGAGAGAGAGAGAGAGAAAGAGAGAGAGAGGGGGAGAGACAGTTAATCCTTTGTGTAATGCCAAAAAAAAAAAAAAAAAATATATATATATATATATATATATATATATATATAAAAACTGGTTTCCTATGAAGCTGCAGGTGATGAAAATAAATGGTTATTTGATACACTTTCTGGGATATTAATAGGCCCTGTATATTGAAATTACTTGACCCCATGCCATAACGGATAAAGTTTGTGTAATATATAGATCGTTTACTGACGTTTTGACACAGCTGTTGGCCTGTTTGATCTGTTGTTGAGATACAGCAATGGACGTGAAAATGATCTGTGTGTAAACAGAACACACACTGACGCACGCACACATACAGGGCTCAAGTCTGTGAGAACTATCACAGGACACGTAGGACACAATCATGTACGTCCTGGGCCCGTATGTAAAAGTCGAGGTTAGGGCTTTTAGCCCCGGCCTAGAGTCTAACCTTGAACTAAACTAACTCTATAGGGTTAAATTTTCTGTCAGGAAGCGGGCCTATTTCAGCAACGTGCCTGAGGCGTTATAAAAGGATTTTTTCTTCCTTTCTTCGCTTCCTTTTTTTATATTTAATTTTGCTTTTGGGGTTTCTTTTGTCCTAGTCTGGGTTAGGCCCGTAGCCGTGGGTTAAATTAACCTCGATTTTTACATACGGGCCCTGGATGGCCCGGCGTACAAGGAGAGGAGTCGCGATAGCTGAATGGTTGAGCGTTGGACTCCTAATGCTCTGGGCCCGTATGTAAAACTCGAGGTTAATTTAACCCACGGCTACGGGCCTAACCCAGACTAGGACAAAAGAAACCCACAAACAAAATTAAATATAAAAAAGGAAGCGAAGAAAAGAAGGGGAAAAAAAACCCTTCTATAACGGCTTCGGCACCATGGTGGAATGGACCCTCTTCCTGATTAAAAAAAAAAAAAAGGAAATTTTTTTTTTTAACCCTAGAGTTAGTTTAGTTCGAGGTTTGACTTCAACCCGGGGTTAAAATTCCTAACCTCGTCTTTTACATGCGGGCCCTGGTCGTGAGTTCGAATCCCGACTGGGGCCAACTATTTATGCAGGCCTTTTTCTCATTGCCTCGTCACATTGCCTCGTCACACACACACACACACACACACACACACACACACACACACACACACACACACACGCGCGCACATGCGCACGCGCACACACACACACACACACACACACACACACACACACACACACACACACACACACACACACACACACACCACTCCAAAACTGATCCTCTTAACGAGCATAGGTCGAGTGCTGATCATACAAATCTAAAAGCCCCATTATAGGGTTTGAACCTCCTGCCGCTTGATAGAAATCAATGCATATTACTGAGTTGAACAGCTTGCGCCGAGTGCCACTTTCTACCGTCTGTTGTCAAACAGCTCTAAAGTGGGCAGAAAGTGTGGACGGGTCAAGCAAAGGCACAGAGCCAGATTTATATAAGATTGTGAACAGATTTGTCATCACAAGTAACATCTGGCCATTACCATCTTCAATACTACTACCACTACTACTACTACTACTACTACTACTAATGAGTATTATATAGGCGCTTTACCCAATTTCATGAATCGGCTCAAAGCGCCGCGAACTGAACCCAACACGCACGCTCACGTGAATCACACACATTCTCTCACACACTGTAGATAGTTTGTAGTTGCCTGATTTGTTTGCATGGGGTTTTGTGTTGTTATTATTATTTTTTTCTACACTTAAATGTAGACTAGCAGGACAGCGTGTAAAATAGGCAGCGATGCGTAAATGCTCTATCCTGAATAAAAACGTTTCATCATCATCATCACAGGGGCGCCGGAAGATGTTGGGGGGAGGGGGGGGGGCAGAATCTCAGAGGGGGGAAAGGCCAGAGCCAGTGAAAGGAAGGACGTTGCCCGGAGAAAGTGAAAAGCGCGAAGGGGGGGGGGGGGGGCGTCGTTCAGATGCTGCGCAGACAAAAACCTTTACGAACCAGGGAGCCACTGAAAGGAAGGACGTTGCTGGAAGAAAGTGAAAAGCGGGGGGGGGGGGGGGGGAGGGGGGGGGGGAGTGATTATCAGACGACTTTCTGCCAAGTCGTTTTGATATTTCATGCAACGGCTAAACTGAGTTCTCTATTGGGTGGGATGAGGGAGAGAGCAGGAAGAGGGGTAGGGGGAGGTAGGGGAAGGGAGGGGGGGGCAAGACCATGGCTTTGCCCCCCCCCCCCCTCTTGCCATAGTCACCTGATTTTCCAGGGGGGGCAAAAAGATACTCTTGCCCCCCCCCCCCCCCTGCTTGGGTACAGGGGGGGGGGGGGGGCAGCTGCCCCCCCCTCTGCCCCCCCGGTTCCGGCGCCTCTGCATCATCTCTCTCTCTCTCTCTCTCTCTCTCTCTCTCAGGGTTAGTTTTAGAACAGACAGCTTACATCATCCAGTGCTACAGTGAGCAAAGTTGTGTTTTGTACTCACATACACTACGACCAAAAAAACCCCAAAACAAACAAAACAACCAACTACCCCCCCCCCCCACCCCCGTCCTCCCCCCCCTCCCCCAGCCTTTTAAAGTGTTAGTTCACATTTCACAGAAACATACCATTTTTACACGCCGAACTGAGTCGCCATTTTTACTAGACTTCTATTTATAGATCATGTCACGTGACTGGTTTGCCGATATTTTTCAATTCCGTATATGGTGGTAAGACACGTCGGATACATTCTCTCTAAGAGGCTGTGTACATTACAAGCCGGGGTTCAGCCAGAGTTTACGTCGACTCGGGTTGGATTAGGGTCAATAGCGTTTACACTATGTGCATTCTCTGCAAGTCTAACGCTGACAATGGCCCCGTTTACATTACAGAGCGCTCTGAGGGCGCCCCTAAAGCGCACCGTACTGAGAGCGCTCCACGGCGTTTACATTACACGATCGTGGAAGGGGAGCTGATACGTCACGTGCTCTCGAGGAATGTGACAGTCATATTTAAGATTGCAGCGCCCAGAAAGCACGTGTTTTGTGTCAGTGCCTGGCAGAAAAAAACGATCTTTCGCCATTTGCAAAAATGGCCTGTTGCCACGGTGACACAGGGCCCCACGTGACGTGACGAAAGCGCCCTAAGCTAGAGCGCCCTCAGACTACCCACTGTAGGTAGTCTGAGAGCGGTGCGCTTTCGGAGCGGTTTGTCCACGTGTAAACGCGACAGGGCGCTCTCAGAGCGCTCTCAGGGCGGTATTTTAAGCTAATGTAAACGGGGCCAATGACGTAGGAAAACTTACGTCACTCCCACCGGCAGCCATGCTTTGACGAAGGCATCACGTCATGACGCCAGCAGCATGTTTGGCGAGTTGGCCCTGAACCCCGGTTCAACTCTGGTCCGTAGCAAAGTTTAAACCCGGGTTGGTTAAATGTAAACGCACCACCGGCCCCCGTAGTGTAGTGGTTAGCACTTCGGACCATGGACCGGGAGACCCGGGTTCGAGTCCTAGCCGAGGCAAGCGGGATTTTCTTCTACCTAGGTCGGCTCCTACCAAGAGCGGGTCACGGTGTGCTATGGGCCCAATGGGGAGGCTGTTGCCACACAGCCGAGATCCACCGACTTCACGGGTGCGACTTTGAGGGTGCTTCCCTTGGCATGACACGTGTGATGATGTGGTTGATTACACCCAGCAAAATAGGCGAGTGTGAACGGCCTCTTACTCTGGCGTCACGGCCCCTAGCGTACGGATAGAGGTGAAAATTAATCATTTCCGGAGGTAATAAAGGACAGTGACGGGTTTCAGCGATATGAAATTGAGTTCATCTGTGAGAAGAATGACCATCTCTTTGAATGCCTCTTGCCGACACAGAAATTGATTTGGTGTTGTGCAGGTGCTGATGTCGATCGACGTTCACTCATGCGTGGAGCTGATGACATCAGGTAGGTTTTCATTAGAACGGCTTGGTGGTTTTGTGAGTGGGGTATACATACAAATGCACAGCGGGGAATGTACCTTTCTCATTAGCGTACTCTCGTACTGTCGATAAACTACTATATTTGTTGCAGCTGCTGATGATAATGATACAACTGCTACTACTACTACTAATAATAACAGTGGAGATTTTTAACGCGCCTAACTCAGGGGCTGGCTCTAGGCGCTTTACAATATAACGGGAGCGGGGGGGGGGGGGGACAGCAACAACCCGCGAAAATAAAGACTGATAAACTAAAATAAAAACCCGCATTGTCTCCCTGCAGGCAACAGAGACCATGGCAGTAAGAGAGCGGGGACCCCAGCATCCTGCCCAACCACAGGATGTGGGGAACCCAACCCAAATAAACCATCTTACACACACACACACACACACACACACACACACACACACACACACACACACACACACACACACACAAAAGAACTGAATGCTCTGTTTGCTTGGTGTTCTCGTCCTTGTCCAACACGACAGGATGATAGCAAAAACAGGACAACAAGATACAGCACCCGTAAAGCTTTAGCTCCCACTGATCCGGGATTCGAACTCACGACCCGAGCTCTGACGGTCCCTTGCTCTATCAGCTACACGCAGCGCAAAAGTCGGTCAGTCACAGAGTTGATAGTTAAGAAAGGATATATTATTCAATAAGTTAGCTGTTTTATTGGTCATAATTCTTGTCACCCCGATGATATTCGTTTATGTCTTCCAAATGATTCTAGATGACAAGTCAACATTATTATTCCAATCCTCTGGGGGCATAGGTAAACAAAAGCCCCCCCCCCCCAAAAAAAAAACAACCCAAAAAACCCAATAACAACAAAAAAAACAACAGACCAAAAAAAAACCAAACAAACAAAAAAAACAACAACCTGAAACAACAAAAACAACAACAAAAAACAAAATCAAAGCAAACAACAACAACAAGGAAAAAAACCCAAACACAAAAGAGCAACCGAACAAAACAAAATCAAGAACAAAGCATTTATACCCACACTCAAACACGCTACTGGCTGCATATACTCTGACACAAGTACTCAGGTCATTCTCGTGCACACACACACACACACACACACACACACACACACACACACACACACACACACACACACACACACATACGTACACACCAAAGGTTCACAAGGAAATTGGGAAAGACTGTCACAAGCCATAACCTAAGGCACCCATGGTACAACGCTCATCAAGGCCAATGTAATGTGTATTTACAAAGGGGACCCCCCCCCCCCCCCCCAAAAAAAAAAAAAAATAAAATAAAAAAGTCTCATGAGGAAATTCAGTCACCATGCACACCCTCAGGCAAACCATAAGGTTTCCCAACTCTCCGTGTACAATGTAATTGTTTTTACGCCCACGCAAGTTATTTCAAGAGGGGTGATCTAAAAGTACCGTCAGAAACGTGAGAGATTGTTGACGATAAGTTAAAGTCTCGATATGACAGGCCTGCAGGTCTTCTGCGCGGTCGGTGGCCTAGTGGTTAAGAGACTTGTCACCAATGCGAGACGTCAGGGGTTCGAGTCCCAATCGGGGCAAAGAATGTTTCCTTCTCGTATGTGGCACCGTTCATTCGGGCCGATCGTCGGGGGTTCTCTCCGGGTACTCCGGCTTCCGCCCCCTCTGCTTTGGAAATGTTCAGCCCACCAAGTTTGGAAAATGAAGGCAATTCTAAATTCCGAAATTTGAATAGCTGAGCTGACCCTTTGCACCACGTGATTGTAATGTGTTTTATGTCCAGTGTGTGAGAGAATGCGTGTGATTCACGTGAGTGTGCGTGTTGGGTTTAGTTCGCGGCGCTTTGAGCCGATTCATGAAATTGGGTAAAACTCATTATTATTATTATTATGATTATTATTATGACAACAGCGAGTGGAAAACTGTTCATCGAATATGTGCTGACTCCGTGCATCAAAAGGGGGAGCCGGGGTGGCCGAATGGTAGAGCGGTAGAACGTTGGACTTCTAATGCTCCGGTCGTGAGTTCGATCCCGGCTGGGGCCAAATATTTGTGCTGGCTTTTTCATCGTTGCCCCGTCTTTGATATCACCCTATGTGGTGGAAACACCCACCCCACCTACCCCGTGCATCAAAATCAGTCACGTGGGTCACAGTACAGCATCTGAGACCATTGTGGTGACTCTTGTCAGCGTATAAGTTGTTCTAGAAGTGTACCGCGTACTGAGCAGACGACGTTATTTGATGATGATGATGATGATGATGATGATGATGATGGAGACTTGACATATCGCATGGTTCCACCCTAACTGAGTGCTCACGGCGCTTAGGGAGAGGTTTTGAAAGAAAAGATAGTGAGAAAAAAAAAGGCTGCAGATTATTACTGGCGCGAGGCACTGAAGAGATGAGTCTTCAGGCGCTTCCGGAATGCGGTAATGCTGACTGCCTCCTTCACTGTCTCAGGGAGAGAGTTCCACAATTTCGGCGCTGCATTTTTGAAGGACCGTGCACCATGCCTCTTCTTACTGGTGTCGTCAGTTGAAGGGACCGCAAGTTGCGCGCTGGCTGGTACACAGGAATCAGTGTCTTCAGGTACGTGGGGGCAGTGTTTGGTTGCGGACTGAGAACCAGCTAGACGGTACTGATTGGTAGCTATTTTTAGGAGCTTTGTCGAATCCCAATCTGTTCGGAAATGGACCGTGGGCTCGAAGAAAGTCGTATTTATCTACTATTAGAATGGCCAAATGAAACATCCTTCTATCTGGTAAACAGCCTTCTATCTGGTAAACATCCTTCTATCTGGTAAACAGCCTTCTATCTGGTAAACATCCTTCTATCTGGTAAACAGCCTTCTATCTGGTAAACATCCTTCTATCTGGTAAACAGCCTTCTATCTGGTAAACATCCTTCTATCTGGTAAACATCCTTCTATCTGGTAAACATCCTTCTATCTGGTAAACATCCTTCTATCTGGCAAACAGCCTTCTATCTGGTAAACATCCTTCTATCTGGTAAACATCCTTCTATCTGGCAAACAGCCTTCTATCTGGTAAACATCCTTCTATCTGGTAAACATCCTTCTATCTGGCAAACAGCCTTCTATCTGGTAAACATCCTTCTATCTGGCAAACAGCCTTTGAGCTTCGAAAGCGGCAGCTCTGTGTGTGTGTGTGTGTGTGTGTGTGTGTGTGTGTATGCGCGCGCGCGCGTGCTTGTGTGTGTGTGTGTGTGTGTGTGTGTGTGCGTGCGTGCGTGCGTGTGTGTGTGTGTGTGTGTGTGTGTGTGTGTGTGTGTGTGTGTGTGTGTGTGTGTGTGTGTGTGTGTGCGTGTGCGTGCGTGCTTGCGTGTGTGTGTGTGTGTGTGTGTGTGTGTGTGTGTGTGTGTGTGTGTGTGTGTGTGCGCGCGCGCGCGCGCGCGTGCTTGTGCGTGCGTGCGTGTGTGCGTGCGTGCGTGCTTGCGTGTGTGTGTGTGTGGGTGTGTGTGTGTGCGCGTGCGTGTGTGTGTGTGTGTGTGTGTGTGTGTGTGTTTCTTCTCTCAGCGGCGTTACTAACAAAGAGGCTTCAAATCGTTTCATATTTGCAGCACCCGTGACATAACTTTTGGGACACCCCTCGCAGCGTGTGTTATCACAACTTATCTCACATCAGTCTGACGCCGGTCTTGAGTGCTGCCACAAATGTAGGCGTTTATTAGCGAAACGTTCACCGGTTTCTGTTTTACAGCACTTGTGGCGGGACTTTTGGCACACCCCTCGCGGCGTGTGTGTTATCACAACGTATCACACATCAGTCTGACGTTATATATATGTTTTATTATCCAGTCACAATATTCAGGACTCCCTGCAGGCTGAAACGACACCTTGTTTGTCTTTGGTCAGAGCTAACAAGGGGGATATCTGATAGTGTATACAAATTTCGATAGATCTGTCTGTTAGATACCATATCTAATGTTATTGCTTCAGAAATCCTAGAGCCCGCTAATGAACATAATTTCTTCAATAGTCGACTGCTGAAGACTGTGCACTGTTTTGACAGCTGCGACAAACTGCTGGTAACTTCGTTTATTGTTATATACAACCACGCACCCTCAGATGCATCAGAGGGGTGGGGAATGGGTGTTTGGGGGTTTAACGTCCTTTTCCACCACATACGGGTGATATCAAAGACGGAGCAACGATGAAAAAAACCAGCACAAATATTTGGCCCTAGCCGGGATACGAACTCACGACCCGAGCATTAGAAGTCCAGCGCTCTACCATTCGGCCACCCCGGCTCCCCGATGCATCAGAGACATGGTTCGTATCCTACAAACACTATAGACTAGAGTCTGTAGCACACTAGCTATTGGGAAAACACGGTTGGAACTCTTCTGTCTGTGACGCATCCAAGTTCGTGCAGCAGGGAGCAACAAAGTAAAGCTGAAACGAAGAAGAACCTGAAAAGGAATACATATTACTGTTGAAAAGTTGTTTACGCGCGGGTAGATGAGTGCTTCAAGCGTTGATTCGTAAGTTACGCTATTGTGGTGAAAATTTTGTACCAACCGCCATCACTAAACAGCACAGTCCCCTTTCGTTGTCTCGGATTTCCCACGCCTATAAGTTCAGTCTCTGCGGACCTGTCGGGCGAAAAGGCAAAAGTACGGATGACAGAACAGACTGAGGCACTGAAAAACAAACTCAGACCAGGCATCTGAGAGCCAAGCAGAGATCCTCTGACGTTGCCCAAAGCAAAGCAAAACAGCTCTCACACACCCCAAAGACACTCGCCCAGCCAAGCAACCAAAGACACACGCCAGGAACAACTTGTCCTTAAGGGCCAAAAGCCATAGGACGTAAAGCAAGCTAATGATGATGATTGTCGGGCGACACAGAAAACGTACAGCGATTTCTTTGGGGATTTCCTAACGGTGCAGCATCACGGTAGGATCTTGTAGTCGTCACTCCTTTGATTCCTTTGACCCCCCCCCCCCCCCTCCGTTTTTCACTTTCTTCGGGGAACGTCCTTCCCTTCACTGGCTCACTGGTTCGGAAAGGTTTTTGTCTGTGCAGCATCTGAACGCCGCCGCCGCCCCCCCCCCCCCCCCTCCCGCTTTTCACTTTCTCCGGGCAACGTCCTTCCTTTCACTGGCTCTGGCGTTTCCCCCCTCTGAGATTCTGCCCCCCCCCCTCCCCGCAACATCTTCCGGCGCCCCTGTTACTAATCTAAAACAAAACGTTTATACAGTTGCCAATATGTGACCCGTTCTCGCGAAAGGGGCCGTAAGTCGCACTAGGCCGAACGCCGCTACAGGCGAAAAGAGTGCCGGGGGTCAGAATGGCCGCCTTGTGAGTAGCCAACTTCAACTGCTGATATCTCTGTCAATTTTAGTAGTACAGCTTTCATTCTTATATTGAATTATACTGCATAACCAGTAGATTTCAGGGATGTACATATCTCTAAATTGATAATTTTCGACTTATGGTCTCTTTTGTGAGAACGGGTCACATATTGCCAGAACCTTGAACGTGGAACATATATTTCGACAAAGTATCGATTCTCGAACTCTCTTAAGAATCTGTTCACATCTGTTATTTGTGTGTGTGTGTGTGTGTGTGTGTGTGTGTGTGTGTGTGTGTGTGTGTGTGTGTGTGTGTGTGTGTGTTTTCCCCCGTTAACCGCATGAGAGCTGTTTTCTTCGTCTGTTGAAAAATCGATAATCACTGACACAGACACCCACAGAACAGTACAAAATTAATATAATCATAAATTAAATATTCCTACATGTATTTTTAGCGGTCATGTCCAGCAATAGCCATATTCTGAAAACAGATCCTGAAGGGTTAAGAAAATAACACGAGAGATTGAGTACACCAGACACAAATAAATAAAAAGCACGAACCATCAGAAAGACTGGATGAAGGGGGAGGGGAAGAGAGAGAGAGAGAGAGAGAGAGAGAGAGAGAGAGAGAGAGAGAGAGAGAGAGAGAGAATAAATGACGAGAAAAAATGAAATAATGAAATAAATAACAAACGAAAGAAAGAACGAAAAGAAGAAGGAAAAAAAAACAAAAACAAAAAAAATCAAAGAAGGAAAATTAAAAGAAGAAAAAAAAAAACAGAAAAGAAAAAAATGAAAGGAATGAATGACACAAGGAAAGGACAATAACGATAAGAAAGAAAACAACAGAAAGAAAAGAAAGGAAAGAAAAAGAATAGAAAGGAAAGATAAACGAAAATGGAGCAGCGAGAGAAAGAAAGAGTTGTTCTCTCCAATACTGACATTTTTTGTCTGTGGGCTTTCCCCGTGGCTTGTTTTCATTGTTACACAAACGTCACGAAATCATGATAAAACACATATAATATCATACATAACGGTATGAGACAACCGTATATTATACATATCACAGCGTAAAGTATCTTCGCAGGTAAATCGAGCACATGATCTAGGTGTAAGAAGAGCAAGAAGAGGATTATAAAATAAACAATTAAATGAATGAATGAGAAAATGAATAACATACTCAGTGCAACTTGAGGGTGCCACATCAGACAGCCAAACAAAATCAGCGCCAAAGCCATCGTCGTCAGTTTCAGTCTTTACCTCTGTCAATCAAGCGCTCAGTATCTGGTTCGCCCGCACTGTCCAATCGCTCTCGTTCGCGCCGTTTATATTGACATGCTAGTCTATAGCCACACCTACGCGGGGGTGGGGTCAAAATGGTCGCGAGTGTATCCAGTGCTACCCCGCTTCGAAAGTTTCGACGTGAACTGCTCTGACGCAAAAACCATAGATGGATGGACATTCACGGGTGTTTGCGTTGTGGTAACCCGTTAGTTAAAATCGTTGTCTGGTTAGAGCAAAACCCCTTTCTCAGTTTTATGCAGACAGACTGACTTCCGTTGGCGACACTGTGCTGCTCAAATGTGAAAATGGAAACGCTTGATACTACTACTCAAATGTGAAAATGGAAACGCTTGATACTACTACTCAAATGTGAAAATGGACCCACTCTGTGCTACTCAGATTTCAAAAATGGAAACACTCGATGCTACTCAAATTTGAAATTGCAAACACTCGATGTTACTCAAAATGAAAATGCAAAAACTCCACGCTACTCAAATTGAAAATTGCAAACACTCTATGCTACTCAAACTGAAAATGCAAACACTCGATATTACTCAAATTGAAAAATGCAAACACTCGACATTACTCAAATTGAAAATGCAAACACTCCATGCTACTCAAATTTGGAAATGGACATAATTGGTGCCGCTGTAATGAAACACTCTATCCAGGTGGTGCTACATTAGAAGCGGAGCAACATCGGAAAAACTCAAGTCCATATTGATTGCACCCCGCGTACTTAACACACTGCTTGTCAGATATGTTTGTCGATAACCTTTGAGTGGGTGCATTTTGTTATTGTTGGTTGTTGCTGTTTTTTTGTTTTTTTTTAATGACAGAGGAATATCTTTTGTGCGTCATTTCGATATTTTCTTAGAATATCTGATTGAATGTCCTGTGGCGAAAATTGGTGACTGAAATGCCATTAGATTAGTTGGGATGTGACGAGGGTTGGCTGATGATGGTGTAGATGGAGGGGTGGGGTGGGCGGTGGGCGGTGGTTGGGGGTGGGGGTGGGTGGGTGGGTGGGTGCTCAAGGGTGGGTGAAGGGAGAGAATGTACGTGTTGGGGGGGGGGGGGGAGATGAAAGCGACAAGCACTTGAACTCAGATTATTCTGATTGGCAAGCTGTTTCGCCCTGCATACGAAAGCCTCAGTGAAGTGTGAATTAGTGTGTGTGTGTGTGTGTGTGTGTGTGTGTGTGTGTGTGTGTGTGTGTGTGTGTGTGTGTGTGTGTGCGTGCGTGCGTGCGTGCGTGCGTGCGTGTGTGCGTGCGTGTGTGCGTGCGTGCGTGCGTGTGTGTGTGTGTGTTGAGAGGTGATCGGGAGTGGGGCGGGAGGTGGAGGGGAAGGGGGGTCGAGGGGGGGGGGGGCGACGTCAAGTTGATAGGAAGTGTGCGGAGAGAAATTTCACCTTAATATAACTTTGAGTTCTTGAATAAAACCCCGTTTTGTGTTTTCACTTTGTGTTTTTTTTTTTTTTCTTTATATCTTCCAAATCAGTCTCATTATACAAAACACACACACACACACACACACACACACACACACACACACACACACACACACACACACACACACACACACACACACACACACACACACAACGTGACACACGCACACGTACGCACACACACACACACACACACACACACACACACACACACACACACACACACACACACACACACACACACACACACACACACACACACACACACACACACACACACACACACACACACAGGGTTTAATATCCATAGAAACTATTATAGGACAAATGCCGGTTCTGACCGGCCGACCCTAAAACTGAGTATAGAACATTCATCCTGATAACACTAGAAATATTGTCTTGCCATTGTGATGCAGTTAAATGACAGGACAGCCCGGGTTATTGTCAAACGAAAACACACGTTCGAGTAATTGCTTGGTTGATCAAAAAGATTGCCACGAGTGACAAGAAACATCCATTGCGGTTATCTGCCCTTTGCATCAACCGTTTGTATATTCGGCACAAAAATGTCATCATAGCCTCTTTACAATAAGCATGATTTGCTGTGAATCAAAAGAAATCTGTTTGTTACATCTGATGAAATACTGTACGTGCGTGAGTGTGTGTGTGTACTGACGTGCGTACGTGCGTGCATGCGTGCATTCGTTTTTGACAGTTTGTAAAACCTTGACCAATTCAAAATGGACACACACACACACACACACACACACACACACACACACACACACACACACACACACACACACACACACAAGAAAACAACAACAACAACAAAGAAGTAATTAAATATCAGGAAAACTATCCTATTGTCCTGCCTATGACGTCACTACCCAATCTCTTTGTCGCATCACTTCACTTCACAACAACACCGAATCTCCTGTTGAGTAGGATAACAATTAAGTGCGTATCTCGGTGGCGTTGTAATATACGTCACCAATGAAGCGAGGAGAGAGTTAAAAATCCCGGGGCAAAGTGACATTCCACCTTTTAATTTAGAACAGAAGATTGAAACTTGCAGATTTTGAGTCAGAAATCTTTAAAAAAAAAAAATGCCGGGGCAAAGTGACATTCCACCTTTCAATTTTATAACAGAAAATGTAAACGTGCAAATTTTGAGTCAGAGACCTTAAGTTCAAATTCCAAATTTGACGAGACCCCCTCGAAACGTCCCTTCAGCGACATCAAAGTTCAAGCGGCGGGTATCGTGCGCATGGGGAGCCGACCGCTGGACACGATCCGCTGGCCATACTGTCTCAGCGTTGTTAAAGAAGGCGTTTCAAATAATGATGATAATAATAATAATAATAATGTGTATTGCATTCGCGCCAGGTTTTACCCAATTTCTTGAATTGGCTGAAAGCGCCGCGAGCTGAACCCAACATGCACGCTCACGTGAATCACACGCATTCTCTCACACATTGGACACATGACAATCACGTGGTGCGAAGGGTCAGTCAGTAGTGCGGAGACTGGATCCCGGTGCTAGTACGATTCAAAAGATAAGACGAAGTTTGCGCGCAGATAAAGCGGCGCCATTTACTCCTAGCATACGGAGGTCAGTTAAAGGCGTGGAGCATTTTGCATGCCCGTGATCGTCGTCAAAACTTCAGAGTAGCATCAGAGTAGCACCAGGAGCACTCTTCGCCATACTCACTTTCACGTCTGATTCCAGTACAGATTCTGCTGAGTCAGGTGCTTCGCCGGCTGACGACGCACACAATCATCGTTGTGAATTTTTTTTTTATTCGTAGTAGCACCACAAACACTCTCGCCATGTTGACTGACCCCCGTGACGATTACAAGTTTCGTCTGCCAAAATTAATTAATACACTGCTAGGGGACGACTCACACAGTGATTGTCGTGAGAACGTTTGAGTCGTTGTCGCACCAAGAGCACTTTCCGCCATATTGACTTAACCCCGTGACCAGTACAGATCCCGTAGGGTCAAGTACTCTGCCAGCTGACGACGCACACAACTGTCGTCGATACGTTTATAAAATACAGTAAACACCAGGAGCACTTTCCGCCATATTGACTTAACCCCGTGACCATTACAGATCCCGTTGGGTCAAGTACTCTGCCAGCTGACGACGCTAAAGTGAACGGAAATCGACCCCGGGTCAGTGAATACAAATGAATTGGAGGAGAGTTTGATTACCGTCCGTGCGTCAGGTTGTTTGTTTGTCTTGCTACTGCTAGATTGTGTGGAGTGTCATTGACGTGATAAGGAATACGAAATTCGAGCTGCCCGGGCCCCACTCCTTTTCTTACACAGACACCCACACACGCACACATAACGCACACACACAAGCACACACACAAGCACACACACACAGACGTACACACACACACACACACACACACACTCCACTAAAACGAATCTGTTTCAATCTATTGTATTTATTGCAGTAGCGAGTAACAACCCTCCCCCACTCCCCCCCCCCCCCCTTTTAAAAAAAAAATTGTGCGTGCGTACGTGCGTGCGTGTGTGAAATCTCCTTATGAGACATACATCCTAGGCTTAAAACGATACATTGAAACAGAATACCAAATTGATACCAGAATCGGATTTTTTCAGATTAGCGTTTTTTTTCTCACACAGTATCAGTCAGATTCGATTTCTTTGGATCATACATTTTCAATTACACCATGAAAAGATAATTCAATAGTTTAAAATGCTTTTCTTTCGTTCGTAGCTTATGTTGAATTGGGTTCGAATCCCGGCTGGGGCCAAATGTTTGCGCTGGCCTTTGATATCACCCATATGTGGTGGAAAAGGACGTTAAACCCTAAAATACCCATCCACCCATCCATATGTTGAACGTGCCGAGGGTGAAAGGATTGGGGAGGGACAATGACAATGACAATGACAATGAATGACAATGACAATGAAACTTTATTTTTCAACGGTAGAAATTGTAGCACATGTGCCAGTTTATAATTTGCCGTTGCTAGACTACAAAATGAAAATGTAAAACTAAGGCAGAGGCAGGAGACCCCCCCAAAAAAAAAAAACAAAAAAAAAAAAACAAGCAAAAGCCAAACAAGCAAAACAGTAGAATGAAAAAAGACAAAAACAAGATTAAGACAAAACAAAAAATAAAAACAAACAAACAAACAAACTAGTAGACTAAACGTAAGATAAACCAAGTCATCGTGAGAATATCAGTCTGACATGTACATGCAGGCAAAATGTTACAGGTCGTGCTCTAAAACGCTCGACTACCTAAATAAAGCCTGTAAACGCTAGAATACTTAGGTGTGTGGAGACAATCTTTCAACTACATGTGCTTAAACAAGACCTATAATTGCTAACATGTAACATCCAGGATACATACAACAGAACACTCAGGCGCATGGAGACATGGATCTTTTAACACATTGAAAAACCTATAACTGTTATCAAGCAACATCGAGGGTACACACGGCAGAACATTCAGGGATCCGAGCATGAGAGTAGATACTTGAGAAGGCCGTCCTTGAACGAGGAGAGCGACGGTGCAGATTTAACTGCGAGGGGGAGATTATTCCATAGGGAGGGACCTGAGAAAGACAGGCTGGATTTAAAAATATCAATTCGGGGGCGTGGGGTGATAAAGTTCAGCCTGTGAGTAGAATATCTGGAGTTTAAAGCAGAGAAAAAGTTGCAGAGGTACTCCGGTAGATTCCCCCTCCAAACTTTAAACATCAGTACTAGTTTGTTAAATTCCAGGTGTTTTGTGAGAGGAAGCATTTCTAGTTTTTTTCATTCTTTCATCGGTAGACAGGTTCGGGTCGGGGAGGATCTGTTTCGCCGCTCTTCTGTGTAGGGAGTTTAATCTTTTCAAGTGGACTTCGCTACTTCCGTCCCATAGTGTTGAGGCATAGTCAATATGGGACCTGATGTGGGCGTTATAAAAGAGCTTTCGAGCGTCGCCGTCAATCAGATGTTTCAGTTTAGAGAGTAAGAACAAGTTTCTAGAGACTGACTTACAAACGGAGTTGATATGGGATTGCCACTTTAACTGACAGTGGACAATAACCCCAGTAAGCGATGCTCTTTAACTTGGATTACAGGCTGGTTCTGGACCGACAGGTTGAGTGTAAGCGGACTGAGCTGATGTCTTTGGCGTGTGGTTACTACCATGCACTCAGTTTTCTTTGGATTGAGGATCATGGCGTTGTTGGTACACCAATCAGACACTTCATTTAGACCTATTTGCAGACGTTCGTTTACGGTACTGATGTTTTTGTCTGGGGTGTGCAGTGTTGCATCATCCGCAAATGGGTCACAGGAAAGCTTGTCGCCGCTTAGATGTAGCGGCAGGTCGTTGATAAAAAGACTGAAAAGGAGTGGCCCCAGGACAGAGCCTTGGGGTACACCACACGTTACAAGACCGTTGGAGGAGTACGTGCCATTTACGAAAACTTTTTGATGCCTATCACTAAGGTAGGATCTAAAGAACAAAGTGGTGTCAGGGTCGGACTAAGACGAATTTTCACATTCACTGTGAGATGACGGCACGTCGATGTTATTGTATGAGATGGTGGTAGGTGGATAGGTGCCAAAATATAGTTTTAATTTGCTGAGAAGTATGTTATGATTTACAAGGTCAAACGCTTTTTTCAGATCTATGAAGACTGTCCCAGTCAACTGTGAATTGTTCATTGCTGATAACCAGGTGTCTGTGATGCGCGCCAAGGCTGTGTGGCAGGAATGGTTCGGCCGAAATCCGGATTGTAATGGATAAAGGAGACGGTGACTAGTGAGATATTCTGTTAGATGCTAATGGACATGACGCTCAAGTGGTTTGGATAGAACAAACAATAGGGAGATGGGTCTGTAACTGTTGATATCAGACACGTCTTTTGTTTTGGGAATGGGAATGACTTTCGCGTTCTTTAGATTCTGTGGAAATACATTTTGTTTGATACATAAGTTGTAGATGTATGTCAGTGAATCAACGATAAAAGGGAGAGACAACTTTAATATTTTTGGACTAATTTCGTCGGGTCCTGCCGACTTCTTGTTTTGCATTGAACTGATGTACGTACCGACTTCGTGCACGGCAATTGGCGGAATGAGGAAGGGCTTGGACTTATTGGTTCTTACCGTGCAAAAGTTCACCAGTGGGTTGGAGCATGTGTAGGGCTCACTTTCACTTCGGGGTGGGGCTAGGGACTCCGCAACGGACATGCTCGTTAAATTTGTTAGGAGACAGATTAGAAGGAATGTTTAGGGATTTTTTGCCACTGCCTCCGGTCACAACATTCATGGCACGCCACAGTGACGACACGTCCCTCTCCTGCTGGAGGAGCTTGTCTATGAAGGATTTCTGTGCTTGTCGCACTAATCCTCTTACGCGGTTTCGTTCACGTTTGTATTGAGCGAAGCACTTTTGACTACGGAGTTCGTCTCTATACTTCATGGCTTGAATAATGCTTTGATTTAACCACGGTGGAAACGTTGTATTCTTCACTCGCTTTTGCCGTAAAGGTGCATGCTTGTTCAGTACGTTAAGAAATATTTCATGCCATCTGGCGAGAGCGCGGTCGGGGTCGTTTTCATTGTAGACATCCGAAAAAGGGGCTTCGCCTAAGTCAGAGAGGAAATTCTTTCCGCTGAAACGTTTAAACGTTCTAAACGTTATATGTGATACAAGTGTGTTCATATTTTTTTTTAGTTTAGGTAGTTTTGCCGACCAGTTGCAGCTGACGGGGATGTGATCACTGATACTAAGGGTACCGACGTTTACATCACTTACAGCTTGTGGTTTGTTGGTATAGATATGATCGATAAGTGTAGAAGTTGTTGCTGTAATTCGTGTAGGAGAGCTGACTAGTTGTTGCAGACCAAGTAGGGTGGTAGTGGAATCCCACGCAAGGTGGGTCTTCAGCATATCGATGCTGAAGTCACCCATGAGGAGGATATCTGTATTACGCGCGCTGATTTTGTCGCACATAGCTAAAAAACTGTCGTACCACTCGAGGGTGGAAGCGGGGTTGCGATACAAGAATCCCACTAGTAAGGGGGTTGTTTGGGGGGTCTTCAGCTCAATCCAGATACACTCAACCTCATTAGTTTCAATATCGGTACGTCTGCGTGTGATACCCCGGATGGAATCGTGCACATATACAGCTAGACCTGTTTCTCCAGGTTCTGACGGGTCTCGTCTAAAGACAGAAAAACGTGGTATACTGATGGCTTCGTCAGAAACATCAACGTGCAGCCGTGTCTCCGAAATACCGAATATGTGGAACGAGTTCGGCTCGTTAAGACGCAGTGATATATCCGACATCTTATTGAATAAATGATATACATTTAGGTGTCCTGTGTGAAGCCTCGTTTGTTTGTGAGCCATGTTTGTTAACCTTATAGGTAGTGAGTAATTGATGAGATTAATGAGACAAACAATAATACAAATTGTCACAATACAATAAATGCAGCAGTTCTCTGGCCTGTAAAATACGGCCGTATAGACTAGCAGTACGTGAGACTGACGAAGAAAAGAAAAGAAAAGAAAAATGAACTCTACTCACATCCAGGGAAGGGAAGGGAGAGGGGTTGCATACAAGACAAACTGCATACATATGTAAGAAATACTAAAATAATACTTTGTAGCTCTCATATAATCATTCTGGTGCTGAAAAGGTTAGTAATCACACATTACAGCATTCAGCAAGTCGATGTTAGACGTGAAGGCCACTACAATGGTTCCATAAGGAATAGTTCACCAGAAGATGCAAGGATCATTGTCACTTTGTGATCGACCATTTCGATCCTTACCAGTGATTTTTACTATTCACTTCATGAATTACAGCAAACGAATTGTAATGAATTTTTGTCCATCCAGATATACTACGCACAGCGACAAAACAAAATTTAAATATGTACATGTATTCAAAGCAGTGAAATGAAAACCACCATAATTATACAAAATCTCGCACTGTAAATTACGAATTAGCAAGTAGTGATTACCGCATGGGGGTGATCTGCCCAGACAGTTTGTATCAGACAAATCTTGGCCGGAAGTATAAACGGTGTCGCACACATATATGGTCGGCCAAACTGGTAAGAGGACTATTACCGGAGCCCTCGGTCCCAAGAATTATGTTTTACAGTGAAGCAGCAAAAAGTACAAATCAAAGGGAACGAATCGTTAAGTGAACGCTGCAAGGGAGAGAACTGTGCCTATGTTTTCTTTAGTCCCCCCCCCCCCCTCCCTCTCTCCTTTTATTTCGCCCCCTGTGCTGGGATCTGTTAGATCTTGTGATCAGTCTTCCCATATACACACAGTTCTCTCCCTTGCAGCGTTCACTTTTAAAAGTATTGCCACTACATGTATTGGTTCCCTTCGGCAAATTACACTTAAAAACAAAACAAACAAAAAAAACCTATTAAACTGAATTTAACCCAAGCGTTTTGCGGAACATGTCCTAACTGACTCTGTAGATCTACCAAGCACAATGAATAGGATGCCATAAAATACAACACTTCCCCCTATACATGGAACCACTTCATATTTTTCAAGCAGCGGAATGAGTTCTCAAACACAGCTGTCACCATATATCTACAATACAATGCTCCCTTACAAAGAGTTCTAAAACAAAACAGGACCCTGGCCACACATGGATTAATTCAATAATCTTTCTTTCTTTAGGGAAAGTATAACATATAAATGGACAATGCAGACGTATTTAATACGGAAAAGCATAAAAACGTGAAGAAGTTGTCATGGAAGACAAGATACACTTACGATCCAAAAACAACAACAGAAACTTAAAAAAAGAAGAAGCGATAACATTGACTTTGAGCGTTCATGTGTCAAATGTGAATCTTTCGCAAAAATATGCATGTAGGTCGATTTTCTGACGTTTAATGCACGTTCCACAAGAATTTGCATTGGAGGAAATTAGGCAGTCTTGGCATTCCCGGTTTCTGGAATCAGGAGGTAATTTTGGTCTGGGGCAAGTACTCAGACGTTTTCGCAAAAACAGGAGGATTCTTGCATAAACAGTGTTCAGAGACGAACATACACAGCTTTCAAAGTTTTCAAAAAAACAAAAACAAAAACAACAACAACCAAAAAACCCAACAATATTTATATGTCAGAATACATATAAATACATACAACCAAAAGCGTAAATCAGCAAATAATCGGACGTTTTCGCCAAAACAGGAGGATTCTTGCATAAACAGTGTTCAGTGGCGAACATAAACAGCTTTCAAAGTCCCCCCCACCAAAAAAAAAAAAAAAAAAAAAAAAAAAAATATATATATATATATATATATATATATATATATATATATATATATATATATATAGACATACAACCAAAAGTGTAAATCGGCAGAAAACAGTCAAGAACCAAGACGTGCCCACCCCCCACCCAAAAAAAAAAAAAAAACCAACAAAAAAACAAAACAAAACAAAAAACAACAACAACAACAACAACCCGAAAACAACAACAAAAAACAAAACAAAACAAACACAAACTAACAAACAAACAAAAAACCCCAAAACAAACAAACAAAAAACAAAACAAAACAACAACAACAACAACAACCCCCCCCCCAAAAAAAAACAACAACAACAAAAAAACAACAACAACCAACAACAACAACAAAAAACCCCAAACAACAACAACAACAACCAAAAACAACAAACAAACAAACAAAAACACACACCCACACCAACAACAAAAAGCAACAAACAAACAAAAACACACACCCACACACACAAACCAACAACAACCAAAAAACCCCCCAAAAAACCAACCCCAAAACAACAGCAAAACAACAGCAACAACAACAAAACAACAGTTCATCAAAAACGATTCCAAATAACTTAAAAGCAAAAGGAAAGACCAACAGACCGTCCGAATTTTTTTAAAGGAACGATTTTTGCTCAAAATACTGCACCAGAGTGTCCCAAGGGCACATTTAAGGACAAAAAAAAAAAAACAAAAAAACAACCATAGAAAAACCGGAAATCAGGGGTTGACATACACATACACAATGTTTGGATGACGCATATCCTATGCATACAATGTATAACATGTCAAAAATGACTCACCACTAGAGTGTGAATTAGGAGCCACCATTGTGGATAACAACAAAGTAGTCTGTCGACTGATTTCACCTGTTTTCTATGCAGGTTTTGCCAAGCGTGTAAAAGGTAGTGTTGAATAAACACAACCAAGCAGCCAGGAGTTCCCTAATTTTATTTTATCAATCAGTGGACTTAAATAAAAAAACAACAAAAAAACCCACACACACAAGAGGAAAAAGGAAATTGTGACTTTGCTAATATATGTTGTGTATAGCCTTGTCCACAAAACTGTTTCAACATATCAAAATTACAAATGTCCATTACGAAGAGTCGGGATAGCCGAATGGTAGAGCGTTGGGCCTTCAATGCTCAGGTCGTGAGTTCGAATCCTGGGTGGGGCCAAATATTTGTGCCTTTTTCTCGTTGCCCCGTCTTTGATATCACCCATTCGTAGTGGAAAAGGACGTTAAACTTCCACCCAAATGTCCATTACTCACGAAACACGCCTTTTCCCCACAACAGTTTGACGTTGAGAGTTCGTTAGTTACTTTGGGCTTTACGCCACGCAAGCAACAAAGACTATTTCGCGGCTTAGCTATGTCTTTCTCTGCCAGGTCATTAAAAATAAGGGTGGGGTGGGTGTTTGGGGGTTTAACGTCCTTTTCCATCACATACGGGTGATATCAAAGACGGGGCAACGATGAAAAAGCCAGCACAAATATTTGGCCCCAGCCGGGATACGAACTCACGACCCGAGTCCAACGCTCTGCCATTCGGCCACCCTGGCTCCCCCATAAAAAATAAAAGGCAGGCGATAAAACAGGATGTAAATATATATTAAAAATCTGTGTGGTTTAAATGAGAGTCAAGTTCCAAGATTTTTTTTTTTTAAAAGGCAGCATAGAGAAGTCGGTGCGAGTCCATACTATTTGGAGAGTCTAAATCTTATAAAACAAATTGAACTCTTTCAAGAAATTGAAGATGCTGTCAGGGGGAACGTCCCTGAACAACACCTTCAGTGAACTGGCACAATAATGCTTGTCACGGATCTCAGCAAGTTGACGTGGAGAGAAAAACAAGCTGCCATACAAAGACAGGAGCATTTTCGTGTGTAAAATCTAAATTGCAGAAGATAATATCACACAAAAACAAAGAGGGAACCAAATTTCTTAGTTCTGTTTAAAATATCCAAATAACAAGGAAAAGGGGAAAACTAAAGTCTTCAAACATCTTCCAGGTATCTTACAACAGATCAACTTTCTTCCGAACGAATGAAACATTGATAAATTGGAGTGTGTGTGTGTGTGTCTCGAGAGGGGGGGGGGGGGGGGGGGAGGAAGGGGGAGGGGCGTAAAAGTCAGTACGTATCAGCAATACAAAAAGTCGTACCTTCAACACACAAAAACAATGTGGAAGAGTATTATGGAATTAGGAATGGTACTGTAAATGGCTAAGGGGGAGGGGGGGGTATAAAAGTCAGTATGTATCAGGAATAAAAACAATGTACCCTCAACACGAAAAAACAACGTTGAAGAGTACTGTGGAATGGTACTGTAAATGGCAAACGGGGGGGGGGGGGGGGGCTGGGAGGAGGAGGAGGGGGGGGGTGTCAATACGGATCAGCAATATTAACGTACCTTTAACACTCAAAAACAATGCTGAAGAGTATTATGGAATAGTACTGTAAATGGCAAAGGGGGGAGGGGGGTTGCATGTGAAAAATAGTCAGGTATACACCCTTTCACTGTAGCAGGTTAGACAAGAGCCGGCTGATAAGGGAGACTAGAAACCCCAGGGAATCACTGACGCGGCCTCCGTACGCATGCGTTTGCTTGAGAAACTACTTTTTTGAGTCCGTTCCGAAAACCTCAACTTTTCTTTGTGGGTTTTCATAGTATTAAGTTACGCAGTGTTGATTCAATCTGAAGTGCGAATTTAGAGATTTGTAGTTATTTTCATCTAAGATCGGCTTTTTTAAACACAAACTGCAAATTTTCAAAGTCCGAGTTTTGTATATTTGCTTGATCAACTTCCTTTTCCGTATGGGACATTTCTGCCTTCACCATATTTATTCATGTTTTCGAAGTTCTTGTGCAATGCAGTTTTCAAACAAACGGTTGGTTTGTCAAAAGTTTCTTGACTTATTTTGTTCTGATGCTGGTCACTGTGCTCGCGGCGATGATTCCATGAAGGATGATACAGGCGGTTTCCAGTCTCCCCTATCCACTGTCACGGATAAGATGAAATGAACTCATGTAGCTTAAACCAAACCATGGTGTTTATGTGATACAAAAAATTACTCAAGCTTACAACACCAGTCGCACGTTATATGCTCAGCTTATGAACAGACCACCATCTTCAGACTACGAACTGGACACTGCAGACTGCGTGCCCACCTGTGCCGCCTTGGGCTGTCACACTCACCAGACTGTCCGTGCGGAACAGCCCCTCAAACCCCGGAACACATTCTGCAGTCCTGCCCCCTTTTCAAAGAAGCAAGGACACAACACTGGCCGAACGGAGCCACATTGGCAGAGAAACTCTGGGGCAGCAAACCAGACCTCTTGAAGACCACTGCTTATATAAAGACCACAAACCTAATCATCTGAGGCGGAGTCCAGAACAGGGAACGCAGAAGAAGAAAGAATATGCTCAGCTATGTACACATGTATTGACATAGTGCTCAGAGAACACTAGCTAAAGTTATGTACAAGTTGTAAAACTATGTATAAGTTGTAAAGGGGAAGGGGGTGGGGGGGGGGGTAAAAGTCAATAGTTATTACGTATCAGCAATAACAAAGTCGTACCTTCGACACACAAAAACAATATTGAGAAGTGTGTTGGAATGGCGCTGTAAAGGGTATTCTGTACACACAGAACAAATATATACATATTTAAAAAAGCAACCAAAAAAAAAAAAAAAAAAGTTAAAAAAAAAAACAGATGTTAATTTACTTAGGCCTCGGTCACAACCGGCCGCACGATTTTTTTATGCTTGCGATCTCCACGAAATGTCTGCGGCCTGCGGCTTCTACGATCTGAAAAAAAAAGAAAAGGTTGCAAATCGTGCGTACGATATACGTGCGATGGCGTACGTTCCCCGCAAGTCTCGCACGGGTAACGTCTTGCGATTTCAGTTGGTCAAAAATCGTACGACGGCCGTACGGATCGTACGTTGTCCTCGCAGTTATCGTACGGAGGTCGTACGCCTTCGTACGACGTTCGTGCGATGTTGACGATGTTTGCACGGGCTATACGGGTGTCGTGCGTGCGCCGTACGGCTATCGTAAGTGCTCTGTACGCGTGGTGTGCGTCGGTCGTTCGACGGCCATGGCCGACGCGCGTTTTTTCATGCATATAGGGACCAGCCTACATATATATACATGTAGTTTGTTTATGGAAAGAAGACATCAGAGGATTTGGATATTATTAACAGAGAGTTTGACAAACCTATGGACACGTACACAACTTGACAGACACTGACACAGCACTGCAACACTTCTACATTGCACACCAACATCCCCCGGGCCCGCACCTGGTCTTGCGTCAGCCTTGCGGAGCACTCACGGAGCACGTGCGTGCATCGTGGGAACATCGTACTACCGACTTGCGGTCTGTGATCACGTGCGGCCATCGTGCGGTCCTCGTGGGAAGCACGCAAGACAACCGTGCGTCACTTGTGCGTTCATCGTGCGGCCGCCGTGCGGCCATCGTGACCCATTTTTCTCGCCCGGAGAGGTCAAAGTCGTACGATGCACTTGCGGCAATCGTGTGTTGGCCGTACAGTGGCCGTGCGGCCAACGCAAGTGTGTAAAAAATCGCAGGTGATCAGTCGTAGAGTTTGTTGATCATGTCGAAAACCGGCCGCAGCGCTCTGCGGCCTCCTTGCGACCTGGAAATTTCGCAGGACGCCCGTGCGCCGTTCGCAAGATTTGCCACGATTTTTGGCCGTAGACCCGCCGTAGGAGCCCGTACGGCCGGTTGTGACCGTAGCTTTATTCTGTACTTATGTGTGATTTACTCCACCTCATACACTGTGCTGAGAGGGACAAGCAGCGCTTTCTTTAAAGTATAAATAAAATATATTAAAATTTATTATATACTACTCTGCTTGGAGAGCCGAGTTTTATCAAATATCAAAATCAGTTCTAATCCCAGCTGAGGAAAAGATGCTTCGAGCATTCGAACATTTCAGCGCCCTGTACTCGTCGCATTTCTCACAGCCATCTCAGTTTCTGTTCTCTAGTGTCTATCACTTCCATCGTGAATATATACAGATACAGCGTTTCCCCGTACAAATACCACACTTACCAAATACAATCCAATGCCAACTTGTATAAGATAAGATAAGATAGATTTATTGCTTCTTAGTTACAATTAAGAAGAATTTGCTTTGCTCCTCTTGATAATAAAACACAACTGATATACACAAACATACCATATAAATACATATACACATTCACACACTCAGTCATTGGCTAAAACACAATTTAAGAGAATAAGCACTGGCATTGCCTCACATTAAACGATGTTAAACAAGCACTAAGAATAACAGTTAAAAAGGAGGGGCCGTCCTAACACATACAGTTGATGTTTGTTGCGCTTAGACCAAAAAGAAGTCAGTAAAACAGTACAGGAACAGAAAAGAGAAAGAAAAACATTGCTTTGGTTTGTCAGTCCGTCTGAGGAGACGAGTGTTCCAAACTCTTCTGAAAGAATGGATGTTGGAAGCTTAACGAAGAGGCGAAAAGTCCCATAGAGTGGGAGCAACATTCCTGAAGGATCTACGTAGCACCAGAACACTTCTTGCTTGTGTTGTCGCTGTAGTTGGGAATGACAAGGTGGGGCGGAAAAGAAGAATGACGAGATCTGGACAGGGTGCAGCTTAGGCATTATTGTGAATGTATTTGCATAATTCTCATGTATAGTTTACTTATTTCTCTTTTATTTCAAGGATTAAATGTAATTTAACAGTCTGCATATTTCTGTTAAATAGTTTAAGATAAATGTATGTCAGGGGGGGGGGGGGGGAGGGGAAGAGGGGGAAAAAGTCAGTCCGCACATACAACAGGCCAAGTTCGCACAGTCAGAGACACGGTCAACGTTGAGAGTATGTACCTTTTTTTAAAACTGCCTACTAGGCTCGAACTCCCCGCACGGATCGCGAGACCAGCGGACAAATTAACCTACTAAACCACCGGTAGTTTTCATAGCCCAGTGGAGTTTTTCCATAGACTGTCTTATCCGCTCCTGCTTCTCGCGCTTCCGTGCTGCACGACGTGCACGTACCTCTTTTACTTGTTGTTTTGGCAAATCGTAAAATACTGGAAATGTTTTCAACATTAAATCAATCCAGACAAGCTGTGAAGTGCACCGGGACATTCCGTAAGCCGTAATGTAAGCTCCGTTCTCTACTCCTCCCATCCCGATCACAATTCGTCGCTCGAGGCCTGATGCCTGTTCCCAGTCAGTCACAATGACTTCGTCAATCTCTGCCAGCGCCATTTTACTGATGACTGCGTCATTGTCTTGTGACGTCACCACCTGGACAGGAATGTCCTGGGCACGAAGTCCACGCACCATCCCTAGGTTATCACTTGGGGCGTTACACAGCACCAGGACGTCACGGTACTGAAGGCAACCTGTAGGACAACATAAAGAGCTTGGACCTAGCAACTGCTGATTCTGTGGATGTCAATGTATATTAAATAATTCAAAACAATTTAAGTAATTACTCAATTAAAATCGTTGCCTCAGCACTGACGATGGGAACAAACAATGACAGTAACCCACAAAACAGTCTGTTCTTACACCTTGTTCAACGAATTTCATGTCAATGTTCATGCAGAAAAAAAATACATGTGAACAAGATGGTTATCACGGCGCTGACCGTGGATCGACATAAAGCCGAGTTAAGGAACGGCGGGCTGCAAGTTTTAAATGCAAGTTTTAATGATTTCTTGTAATGCACATACTGTATCTTAGAAGTAACAAAACGAAGTGAAGGCTGACATCCACAGCACTTCGCTTACCAAGGTCTGAGACATAATAATAATAATAATAATGAGTGTTGTATAGGCGCTTTACCCAATTTCGTGAATTGTTTCAAAGCGCCGCGAACTGAACCCACCGGCCACGCACGCTCACGTGAATCGCACGCATTCTCTCATACACTGGACATAAACACATTACAATCACATGGTGCGACGGGTCAGCTCAGCTATTTAAATTTCGGAATGTAGAATTGCATTTATTTTTCAAATTTTTATGGGCTGAACATTTCAAAAGCAGAGGGGAGGAAGCCGGAGCATCCGGAGAGAACCCCCGACGATCCGCCCGAATGAACGGTTCCACATGCGAAAAGGAAAAATTCTTTGCCCCGAGTGGGACTCGATCCCCCCATCTCACGCATTGGTGACAAGTCTCTTAACCACTAGACCACCGACATACATAATCTATACATGTTTCTACCAAGAGTATACCGATACACTACACGAAAGGCACACAATATGGCTTAACTGAATGTGACTAAAAAATAAAAACAAAATTTAATGCTCATACATTTACACATATCTGCGTTTATTTGCTCACATGCTCACCTTCGCCACAGACACCAAACTCCTTCAGCGCGCTGGCAATCTGCTGTCCACAGCTTTCACAGTCTTTTGGGTGGGTCCCGTTGTGACCACGCTGTTTCTTATGACGCAGGGTCCTGATCGTCGGGCCGTCTGTTGGGGCCGGCGTCACTCTAGGCGAGTACTTTTGTTCTGATCCATCGTCAGATTTAAGATGCCTGGATTTTTTAATCGCCGAAATGACCTTTGCTGGACAGCGGAGCGGGACAGTCAGCTCTTCCTTGTGGAGACATTCCGGGATCTTGTCATCGCAGACGCTGGCCGCCCACAGGCGAAGTCCCGGTACCAAGGTCGACAATTCAGTGCAGAATGTTTTAAACCTTTTACCGTAACCTCCCCTGATAACAGACAGACGATCATCTTCAGTGTCATATCATTCTGTCGTAATCCTTGTAAAAAGAAAGGTACACGCGCCAGAAAGTATTCAGTATTCTGGGCTTAGTTATTCTCAGTCGCGATCACCTTTGTCGATCAACATATTAAATTGAATTAATTACATTATTTAATCAGCCGGTCAATTAAAATTACTTGTTTGTATCAAAGTACACATAAAACACAAACAAATAATCAAACATATCACTTAAATGAGTCAAAATAAATGGACGCAACATACATAGCCAGGCATACAGACACAGATATTAGTTCCTGTTTGCTGGGCAGTTACATTGTATCATAGGTGAACTCATCTCAGGTGAGTGGAACACCTTAAAAGTTTAACTTTCGTTTAAAGCTACTACTTCATAAACAAGCAGGGGAGCAAACCTTATCGGACAGCCGGACTCGTCAACGATGACATGAAGAAGTCCTCCTTTTGCACGGGCAGCATTCTGCAGTTCTGACACCGCTCTTTTCATCTCTTTGCCGGGATTCTTCCTGTCATCAAAACTGAAGTGCCGCCGGTGTACTTTCGGGCATGGTCCTGTTCCAGAGTTCTGGTGCTGGTGTTGGTAGGAGCGCTCAAGCTGTGCTTTGATGAGAAACGTCACTGCTCGGCTTCCTGTGTTGGTGCTGAGCACGTACACATCGTGACCTTGGCTCATCCAGAAGAGTCCGACCAACACAAGGACGATGCTTTTCCCTGTCCCTGGCGGCCCAGCAAGATAGACTAGAGGATCCGCCTTGTTGACGATATCCACCTGTGCTGGGAAAAGGGTGAGCTGGGATATCACCCACCCGATGGCCGCAATACCTTGCCCGATCGAGCGGGGTTGCAGACGCGGTGACGTCACAGTGGCTACTTCAACCGTCGTAGCAGGGCCGCATAGCCTGAAATGGATGCTGAAATTTAGCAAACACAGAGAGAGAGAGAGAGAGAGAGAGAGAGAGAGAATGACAATGACAATGACAATGACAATCTTTTATTCAGTAGGCTAAAAGCCCATCACTGAAGACGCACTTGAAGGCGCACACGTGCAGCCAGAGTAGACTGAGCTGAAACGTAAAATTAATAACAATCAAAATGTCGCTATTCAGTACCATCTCATGGTTCAAAAACAGTGTTTTCAAAGCTAAAGGCATTCTCCGCCAGATAGACACGACCATTAAGGTTTTCTTATAATTATAATGTACATGTATACTTATTCTTTATTACGTAACTCCATGGCATAGTATAAAAACTGGGCAAGCCGAAGTGTCAAATTGGGACTATTATCTGTCATGAGCACTACCAATCTAAACTGAGATGGATTTTTATAAAATTTGGAGGGGATGTAACGCTCACAGAGTTCTTTGTACCTTGGGCACACAAAGAGAAAATGCATTTCTGTTTCCTCCTCAAAACAGTATGGGCAGTGTAGGACATTTTTTTTGTGTATGAAACACTTCTTGTGACATCTCAAAGCAGTTACACCCAGTCTAAATCTCAGAAGTGTATCCCTCATCCCAATGTGTCTGAGGTCAGTAAGAAAGCACTCTGCACCATGTCATGCTTAAAGAGCCTGTAGAATGAAAACCGTTCACTGTTATGTAATTTGGAATGACAATCTTGTCTGAAACAGTCACAAAGACGAATTTTAAATTCGGGGGGAGAGAGAGAGAGAGAGAGAGAGAGAGAGAGAGAGATTTCAGTAGACGTGGAGTATGAAAAATACTCAATTTGTTCAACATTTTACTTTCACTGGTTCGATTCTGCTCTGTGCAGGTTACAGAACTAGTGGGATTAAAAGAAAAACAACAACCGACCAATAAATACATACAAACCGAAGCTGCCAAAGTGCCATGGTAACGTTTACTCAATTAGGAAATACGCGTATACATGTGAGAAATGCCCGGGTGTCCTTCGATAGTAGGAGTCAGTCTGGCGTGTTACCTGCTTAAACTAAATTGCAAAGGTTTCCTTTATTGAATAAAAGAAAAAGTGTTTTTAATCCAGTCACTGCACTGACCACAGTTAGCTAATAAAAGAACTCACCTTGCGACAAGTCGTTCGTAGATGTCTGGTGTCATGGAGATGTCATGCTGTAGAGAATCCAACCATGCGACCATCTTGCTGTCATCAGAAAGTTTGTCCGCACACAGACACATGCCTTCAGCTGCTTTTGGATCTGGGACGCCCAAACACCGACACAAGTCCTAGACACAAAAAGTACGGGCAATGCAATAAATAAGTAGCCAAAGGACTACTACTTCTTCTTCTTCCGTCTTTCCAATATATATACAGTACAACTTCTTTTGGGCGACCACCCCTTTGGCCAGATAAGAGTGGTCTTAAAAGAGAGGTGTCCACTCAAAAGAATCTTCAGACAGTGAAGAAGTGCAACCCAGTATCATTGTAACATTGGTCTGCACAGGCAGGTGGTCTCCCAAAGGGGTGGTCACCCAAAAAAGGTTCTACTGTATATATATATATATATATATATATATATATATATATATATATATATATATATATATATATATATATATATATATATATAGGTGAAGTAAGCAAAGCTGAGAATCAGAAAGTTTATATAAACTAGTGTCCAAAAGAAACGATACCACACCGTTGTCAGAATGTTTTTGTGCAAAGTGATCCCCGAGGCCTAAGAACATAGGTTTACGTATCCCACGTCCTAAATACAGTGTCTGCGCTCGGGAATACCGGAAACATTTGCTAATGAAATATACCACTCTGAAATTTCTGTATTGTTCTGCTTTTATTGTATGTCCTTGCCAACCCTTGGTATCGTTTCTTTTGGACACTAGTTTATATATATATTGTTTTTTGTTTTGCTGTAAAATAATATTACTTATTATTTACAAATTCAATATTTTATTCATTCCTAAGATCGAGGACACTATATTCTTACGTATTTAAGTATAGGGTTCTTTGCCAATGCCTGTTCCAGAACGCTGGAGTGCACGTATGGAAGAATCACGGTCTTGGTGACGTTAACGTTGGCCAGGTCGGATGCCAGATGCTTCAGGACAGCTTCAGCCTTGTTCAGCTGCTTTATCACCTTCTCTAGTCTCATTGCCACGGCATCAGACGGGTCCTGGATAATTTTCTTGTTCGCTCCAATGGACTTCACTTCACCGACAATCAGACCGTATTTTTGGTGGATTATCAGGATGTCAAAGTCACCATCTTTATACGTCTCTCCAAGGTCGTCTGGGCGTGGCAGACGTGCATTAGAAGCAGCAAAGCATTGCCTGTTCAAGTAGTTGCCAAACTGAAGCTGTGACAAGATGACCATGGGCTCCTTGGGTGTGCGTGCATCAGCCAAATCTTTCAGAGCCTTGAGCAAAATCTGTTGAGCTTGGTCGTCCACAATATCAGTCTGCTGCACACGGGGTGTTTCTAGAGGCTCTGACTGAGGATCAGGGTACATACATCCCTGAGGAAGACTAGGAATGTTCTGGTCGTCGCAACTGTTGCTGATACTGTTGCTACTGCTGCTGGCTGTAGAAGATTTGCTGGACACTTTCATCTTTTGCGCGGAAGACCCGTTGCTTGGATTATATGGTGGTTCTGGCACCAACACAGGGAGACCGGCGACGTTTTTAACGTCGTACGGCACATTGTTGAAGTGGTATGGAGGGACGAAGTAGGTTTCACTCTGAAGTTTTGGAAACCACCCGCGCACACACTCTCGCCAGAAGTCTTCTGACTGTATCGACATCTGGGGCTGATTCTGATCTGTTGCATCTCCATTCTACACAAAAGATACAAAACAATCAGCAAACTGCTTTGGGGATGTGAGCATGCGTTTAATCCAATCAATAAACCACAATCAAAATAATTAAAAAAAACCCTAACATTTGATTTTGTTTTCCCACTGTTCTTCAGATTCATGTTCCAACGCAAACAGGTTTGTCAAATGGTGTTACAAAATATACTCGTAGGAGAATATCTGTTATGTTTTTTTGATCACCTGTTGTGAGAAAGGCTCTCTCTCTCTCTCTCTCATTTTGCGAGCTAAGCCAGTTTGATCTCACCTGGGACAAGTCCCCCGCTTCTGGTGACTTCTGATGTGGCGTCTGATTTAGATTTTGCGACCCGCTGATTTGCTGCGGGGGTGAATAAGGACAGTTCTGCGTTTCATGGTCATGCTGCTGACAGATACCAGATGGAGGGAATGGATAGTGAGGCTGGACTGACACCTGGCAGTTTTCTGTATTGTGGCCATATAGCCGACATAGCCGACAGTTGTCACAGTAGGGCTGGTGGGGCTTCGGAAACTCCTCCGTTGGTTGCACAGTTTGTACGAAACTGTTTAACGCGCAGGCAGAAGGTTGTATTTCTTGACATTCAAAAGCTGTGTTGGTAAAGCTCTGGTTGTTCTGGTATGTCAACAACGGACTCTTTGAACGGTACCCTACCGGACAGTACTCTGTGGTGTGGTCATTTTGATGGCATTGAGCTTGCCCGCAGTGCTGCTGGCTTTGAACAGAGTAGTTCAAACAGTTCTGGGCTGTGTGGCCAACCTGATGGCAAAGGTTGCACCTACTGTTCATGGACTGTGAAGACGCTGGCACGCCTGAATAGTGGTATGTGTCCCCTACATGCTGGTATACATTGCACTGAATGATGGTACACTGTGACTGATGTGGGCTTCGAGGGCAGTTTTGCGAGTCGTGGCCATGCTCCTGACAGTGGGTGCACCATGCGGAGGAACCGTCTGACTGAGATGGAATGTGTGGACATTCTTGTATGCCGTGGCCTGGCCGAAGACAATATCTGCAGTAGGCAGATGACCCATTCGATTGACGTGGAATTTGTTGACTGCCCTGCGAACTATGGGCTTGCTGCTGACTGTACGGAGTGGAATTCTGGAATCCATGGCTTAGAATCTGAGGGCAGTTTTCAGCTCCATGACCTGACTGCCGACATGAATTACACCAGCCGGTGGGAGGTTTCTGCTGACGAGGAACAAAGCGACAGCTTTGTGCAGAATGTCCTAGCAGCTGACACTGACTACAAAGAGCAGTAGAAGGCTGACATTGCAGCTGTGGGCAGCTTTGTGCTAAATGACCGTACTCCCGGCACTGATGGCATATTAAGTTGAAAGGACAGTCTTTGCCTGCGTGCCCTTGTTGTCTGCATTGGTAGCAATGTACTTGTGGACACTCTGTCTTGGCGTGCCCGAACTGTCCGCAAATACGGCACAAAAGTATGGGGCACTGGTCTTTAGTGTGGCCAGACTGTCCACAGTAACGGCAAGATGATGCCCTGAAGTCTGGAGGCTGACCACGGCGATAAGGCCAGTAGCGTTGCATGTCTGCAATAATATTAATATTAATAACGTTTGACGTGGTGTCAGAGCTAGGACTTATACCAGTATTTTACACTACAACAGCTGTAGTACAGCTGCGAACTACCCCCCCCCCCCCCCCGCCCCCCCCCCCCAAAAAAAAATAAAAATAAAAATAAAAAATAAAAAATAAAATAAATAAATAAATATAAAAAATAGTGCTGTAGTGACCATTTCAGTATGATTCGACTGAAACTCACATTGTAGTGATTTTCACACCATCGCTCGTTTAGTTGAGCTTAGTGTTCCGCTTGAGCCCCCCCCCCCTCCCCACACACACACACACACACGACATGGTGCAATGTCTGAAATATTAAGACCGATCCATAGTCTTTGGAAATTTTGAACTTTTTTTTTTTACCACCATTCGATTCAGTCAGCATGGTGTCCCGATGCCCCCTCCCCCCCCCCCCCACTCCCCTCAAGTTTTAATCGGAAAGTAGATGATAATAATGTTCTATTAATTAAACAGTTTGAAGCGCTTAAACAGACAAACATTCAATAAACTAACAAGTGAATGTAATATATACACAAATAATTATAAGCACATAAATAACCTAAGCACTACCAAACCCACATACGAAAAGAGACATGATGCAAGCAGGCTGAACAGTGTTCAGAGATGAAAATGAATGGGTTTTGAGGTTTTTCATAATGTTTTCAAAGGAGTGAATGAGTGAATGCTCTTGTCAGTGTTCTCTGATTTCTGAGAAATCTGTGTACCGACTTTCCACGCATCAAGTCCGCTTCCCCCCCCCCCCCCTCCGAAAAAGAAGTAGAAGGAAAAAAATTTTTTTTTTTACAGAAGTTAGACGTACAGTTGTCTTTGTAATTAGTTCAGTTTTATAAAGAGTTAGGAGATGGTATAGTGTTAAATCCTAGTTTTAGAATAGTTAACACAAAATCGATTGCCAGTCCCATCTAACGCGGCTACGATTTCGTCAGTACGTTCAGTCGCTGTGATTTAAACTCTGTGTTTAAAAAAAGCTTGTAGCTAGTTGCTGACGTGATATGGTGTGGCTGTGCAAGCTTGTCAACACGTTTAGTACAAGGAATTAATTACTCTACGTTCATGGCGGAAACCGCTCCGCGTACTCCGATCACTTGAAACAGGCTTAAGCCCAAATAACGACTCATACTGCTAGCGCAATGATCGTCAGACTCCGCACTCTCAATAACCGACGGAAATGGCTCTGTCGCTGCACCTTTGTCTCTGTCTACGCGTCAAGTCATAATTTTGTGTGGTCGGAAATTCCCTTACACCGTAACATACCTAAAACATAGCGAGTACAATTTCTGAGAAACATTTGACACGCTCGCAGTGTCCTTACAACCACCTAGTTGCCTGCAGCTGTTACAAAACAACTATACAGTATCTTGCATTATAAAATGAAGTACAATTACCACAGACGTATAACGACAGGCAGGAAATGGGAATATGATAAGGAATGTGCTTACATCCTTGTCTACTGAGTAAAACCTGGCCATTTTTTTAATCTCGAAAAAAAAAAATCAAATCTTCAACTGACCCCACTTAAAAGACACGTTTTCAAAGAGGGTATCCAAACATACAGTTTTGCCCCAAACATAATATTGAGATACTAAACACTACAGACTGTACTGTCGGATTTCGAAATTAAGGATCTTTCCCTTGAAAATAAGGGCACATTCCATGGAAAAAAAAATCTTGACTTCTCTGCCAAAGTTCTTTTTCCATTCTGATCATTCTGATCATATTTTTTGCAATACAGACTTGAGTTTGGGTTCATTCTAAAGTTTATTTACTTGCCATTTCCTGTGCACGTATGCAAAATGAACAAAAAGCACTGAAAATGAAAACAAGAAACAACAACAACAACATAAAACCCGAAATGGTTCGTCCAATACAAGGAACTTACGACAGAGAGTCCGATGATCGTACATTTTATTTAACCCATTTTGGATTTCAGACAATAAAGAAAAGGTAATACTGTACATCTGCACAATCTAGATTAAAACAAAAAAAAACAAAATTGTTGTTTCTGGTAACATGGCTAAAAAAAATAGGGTAGATAGGTAGGGTTTTTTGGGTTTTTTTTTACCCCCCCCCCCCCCCCACACACGCATATCCAAGTACAAAGAAACAGGGTATTAATAAGAAACGATGCTCTGTGAAACTGCATTTAATATTATAACACACTATCTTACCATATTTCGTTCTAATCTTGGGTCCACGATGGCGCACGACTTCCCTGACGACAGGCGCATGAAAACCGAAACTGGTCGTGCTTGTATTTTTTTCTTCTTTTTTTTTCCAGCAGCCAAAAAATTTTTTTGGGTCGGGGGGGGGGGATAGGGTCGGTCGGGTTACCAGAAACAACAATTTTTTTTTTGGCCTTAAAACAAAAAACAAACAAACAAACAAACAAACAAACAAACAAGCAAGTCCCTGGTTGTCCCGGTGGCCCAGTGGATGAACGACTCACCTTCAAGCAGCTGACGTGATGTCAGTGTGCAAGTTTGTTCTATGCCCCTTATACTGGGCCTACGCCATAATCACGACTGACAGTGGACACATGATTTTCTCTAATCCCGCCCTCTCAACGACTGACGACATCACTGACTGGCTCAGTCTGTGGAGCCGCCTTTGGGTCTGCCTACGCTTCCGTGGCCGGCACTGATTATTGCTTGTGATCGGGAATTCACTGAGATTAAAACAGTAATACACCTCATCTTACATAGAGTCTAGCCTGACCTTAGCCTGGCTGACGAGATGTAGCTGTGCAAGCTTGTCGAGACGTGTGGTACAAGGAATTCATTACTCTAAGTCAGTCCATCAGTGACGGAAAGTTCGAATCCCGGCTGAGGCCAAAATATTTGTGCTGGCCTTTTTTCTCGTTTACCCCGTCCTTGATATCACCCTTACGTGGTGGAAAAGGACGTTAAACTCACAAACATCCACCCACCCACCCATGACGGAAACTTGAAATAGGCTTAAGCTCAAAGAACGACTCATATCCGTTTAACTCCGCGCACTCCGATCACCTGAAATAGGCTTAAGCTCAAATAACGACTCATACTAGCCGGCGATGTCCGTTTAGCTCCGCGTACTCCGATCACTTGAAATAGGCTTAAGCTCAAATAACGACTCATACTAGCCGGCGATATCCGTTTAGCTCCGCCCACTCGAGGACAGATAACTCACAAACGACTCGAAAACGGCTCTGTCGCGGCACCTTTGTCCCTGTCAGCTACGCGTCGACTCATAATTCTTTGTGGTCGGAAATTCCCTTACACAGTAATATACCTCAAGCATAGCACTTACGTCATCGATGTTGTTGGTACACTTTCTGAGAAATGCTTGAAACTGCCGCAATCAGTGTGTTTACAATCACCGAACTGTTGGCGTCAGCGCTTGGATACACGACAACTCATAGTATAGAGTATCTTGCATTATAAAATGAAGTCAGTTGCCACAGACATAAAATGACAGGCAGGAAACAGGAATATGATAATGTGCTTTTGCAGCTGCTTACATCCGTCCTTTCCTACGCAGCGACACAATCACACACAGTATTTGTCAGTGATCGGGAATTCCATTACTGAGCCGGCTAAACTAAAACGGCAGCAAACTCATCAGTCTGAAATAGAGCTGATACAATTTCTGAGTGAGTCAGTCAACAGCCACGGTGTGAGCTGGGCCGGCGTGATGTTTTGGGTGTCTGAGCTAGGATAATTATACTAACTGAAAATTAAATTAATTTTGCAGATACCGCAAGTCCAATTCAAGATGTAATTTGTTTGTGTGTTTTATTCAAGAGTAGATTCTAAATTTGACTTTTTAATGATGATGTTAGTTCACAGATGAATTTCCGTTTTATATTTAACATTAAATGGATAATCAAGTATTTAGTAGTAGTAGTAGTAGTAGTAGTAGTAGTAGTAGTAGTAGTAGTAGTAGTATCCCTAGGTTATTCAATATGTCTGTCTGAACTGGGATGTTCGGTATAATGCACAGGGGAGCCGAGGTGGCCGAATGGTAGAGCGTTGGACTTCTAATGCTCGGGTCGTGTGTTCGCATCCCGGCTGGGGCCAAATATTTGTGCTGGCTCTTTCATCGTTGCCCCGTCTTTGATATCACCCATATGTGGTGGAAAAGGGCGTTACCCCCCCCCCCCCCAACACCCACCCCACCCGTATAATGCACAACAGTAGTTGTGAAAATAAGGTCTTATCAACTAAAGACACGCACAGAGAAAAATGGGAAATGGACTCTCCAAGTTGCCAATAACTGAATTATACATCATTGCGCATGTATACGCTGCTACGAACGTGATCATTTTTCTTATAAAAAAAATATTACAAACACATCACTCATACCTCCGACTGCCCCCAATGGACACACAGGCGTTCTGAAAGAGGGTATCCGAACAAAGAGGGGAACTGAACTGGGACAGCCGAGCAGTCAATGCTCGGCTAGTGAGTTCGACCCCCGGCTGGGACCAAAGAGATGTACTGGGCTTTCTTCCCGTCTTTGATAACACCCATCAGTATACGATGGAGAAGGACGCTGAACCCTCAAACACCCACCCACAGCTAGAGTGTTGTAGGAGGTACTGTACTCCTTAAGTCACTGTACTGTCGTGTCTGATTTCCAAAAACAAAACTGATCTTGTCCCTGACAAAGCTTCACTGGTCGCTTTCGCCGTCAGTATTTTTGGGGGGACAATATGCCTCCGACCACTCAGTAAGTGCCAAATTACTCAGGGAGAGCGCTCTTTCAGCTTCTTAGCCCCGACTGTCTGGAACTCCTTGCCAATCGAACTCCGCCTTCAGACCTCACTGCCTCTGTTTCAATCGCATCTGAAGACCTTTCTCTTCCGCCAAGCCTTCGATAGCTAAACAAAGGCTTGGCGGAAGAGAAAGGTCTTACATAGCTTTTATAGAGCGCCGTTCTCCAACTTCAAGGACTCGCTGCGCATTAAAGCACACACACACACACACACACACACACACACACACACACACACACACACACACACACACACACACCGGCACACACACACACACACACACACACACACACACCGGCACACACACACACACACACACGCTATTTACATCCCCTCAGCATACATGTTTTTCGAAATCCGACACTAATTTCTAAATAATTATGTATTTATAAATTTTTACTTCATTTATTTCAACCAAGTGTGATCATGCACTTTCTGATTGCACCACGGGACTGTTATATTGCTTCTACGGGAATTTCTATCAATAGCCAATGGTGACCCCCCCCCCCCCCAAAAAAAAAAAAAAAATCCCCCCAAAACACACACAATAATTATATTATGTATGTCTCTGTTTTTTCTATGGGAATACAGTGAAACTTTGTTTGTGTGTTTTGTTTTGCTTTTAGAAAAATCAAACAACCTACCAGCTACCATGTTCTGTCAGTTTCATTTATCCTGTAATTTTGAAGATAGCTATACTGATTTTACATGTTCCATACATTACTGCGTTCACAACTGGCTGGACCCTGTTTTTGTTATTTTTTATTTTTATTTTTTCATAAAAATAGCAGCTGAAGTTGCTCCATGTTCTGTGCTGATAAGCTAGTGGCAGTTTCATTTATCGTATAATTGTGAAGACAGCTAAATTTACATGTTCCATACTGACTACTGCGTCCCGAATTGACTGGACCTCATGTACGTATCAGGCAATTATTTTGAAGAACAGAAAACTGAAAGAAGTTTCCAGCAATTTTTTTTTTTTTTTAAGCAGAAAAAGAATTCTATCAACTAAAAACTGAAGTCCTGTCGCCCCACAATGCTTCATGTGGCCCTTGTAAATGCAGGAAGCTGACTCGGGCCTTTTGACTCAGATGAATCAGACTACCTTATGTCCGATTATTTTCAACTCACCTGTCATTCATCCGGCGAACGACCGGGTGGCCCGCGTTTCTACAAGATGCACTGACGATAGTGACGCGGCTTCTCATCTTCTGCATGCATCGTTCCCAGGCGGGAATTTTCTGGATGAAACCAGAGGCATACGTGTATGTCTCTGATGCAACCTACATCTCACTTACGTAAACGCCAAGGCCCTGCTAATCAATACTCTAATTCACCCTGATTAAACGACAGAATCTTCTGAAGATTGAAGGTGGTCGTTGATCAGAAAAAGAAGACGCGAGTGCACTGCAACGCACAACTTCGCGTTGTGCAGGTATGCGCTGCAACAGGAAGGAGGAAAGGTGTGGCAAGAGAAGGGCGACAAGGGGGCGCCGTATGCACATTAAACACCAGACACTTGCAATCCTCGCTTACTGTTGATCAAGATCATAATTATGATAGATCGGCGTGTCATAACAGGCCATAGATCAGGATGATAATGATGATAATCCTGGCTTGGCCCGCGGAATCATCAATGGAAGCCCGCTAGTGTCACTCATGTCAGTATGACATGTGCTTGTGTCTCTGCCATCCAATAACTACATTTGGTGACAAGGGATGTTGTGTACCATGTCACTGTTGCCAAAACTGATATGTGATGTACCAGCCTGGTTGTGAGCGACTTGCATAGGATGGGCATCATTCATTGTCTCATATTAGAGCAAACTCCTTACTCTGTAAGTTAGAGTAAAGATCTTACTTTACAGGTTTAGGTGGAATTTAGGATAAATTATATTTAAATGTGTGACGATTGCGCGAGTTGAACCAGGGTTCAACCTCGCCGGTGTTGGCGATTTACACGTGCAGCTTTCTTTGTATTCACCTGTGCGGCCAGGTTGTGAGTGTACTCACGTTGCCTTTCAGTCAGCAGCTCACTTTTATTCAGTCGGGCCAGCAGTAACGCAGCGTGCACCAAGTAATTTTTATTCCCGTTTTTTATACTTGCAACTTTTAGTCTGGTTTGGATTTTATGGTTTGGCCTGTACTGCAGCATAGATGGAGAAATTCAAGTTCCCACAATGGGCAAAAACCTTGCCACAGTGCGTGTCAGAAACTCTTACGGAAAATGGTTTTGACAGTTTCCTTGCCTTAGCAAATGCTACTTCAGACGACATTAAAGACTTGAAGCTGAAACCGGGACACCACATTGCTACTGTGGCGTTGATTCGAGAGCTGCAGGCGCCATTGGAGGGACCGATTTGGCGAGAAGCAGCAGCGACGACAACACAACCCACAGCAGATACGGAGCGGGGTTTTACAGGTTTAGTGGAGTAACTACAAAAGTTGCCTCCACAAAGTGCAGTTTTGTTGATCTGGTCTCATATCGCCACCAGCAATAAACCATATCACTGATCCCAAAATTAAACAGTGACCACTATAAGTGATGTGTTTCAAATGTTGATACAAACTTGGTCTTGCTGAGAACGGAGTATAGTACCGGGCTACCTCTACAGATTTTTAAGCATAAGACATATTAATTCAGCAAGGCCAGCTGGGTTAATAAACTGCACTGCATGATGACAGTTACCAAGTGGAGGAAACACTACTGCCACTACAAATGTGGTGCAGACACTAGCAAATATTAGCATGATGACACTTAACAGGCTGCTGAAGAAATCCGAGGTTTCATAAACTAGTTAAATTGCCTCCGGTGATTCATAAATCACACAGGCAAACACACACAACCTGTCGTAGAAGGAAAATGCCTCTGAGACTGTTAGCCGCGAATCAGTCTTTTTTGTGCCGGCTTGCGCGGCTAACATCTATCTCTAGTTCACTAAACGACAGGTACGCATTTGGCGCCTCATACGCGCGACAAATCCGGCGTTTGCTACTGTCACAGCAGGTGGCAGTGCGGAAGTCACGGCCGGATTCGCTAACATCGGGAATTCCGGATATTATGCCATCCTAATTTACCTTTCACTCGACAGGTGTGCAGAGTGCATTAACTTTGTGCAAAGCTGTATTGAAGTGGGGTTTTTCCTACAATGATAATCAACGGACGTCGTGCGCGGTCATGCATGCTGAACGTAAGGGGGGGGGGGGGGGAGGGGGGGGGGGGGTTGGGCCGGGGCGGGGGTGTTGGGGGGAGGTTGAAAAAGAAGCCTAGGCCTAGAGGAACCGGGCCTCATCTGTGACCCATATACACTGTACCTCTTTATACACATCGGGATTTCCCACTTTCAGGTGCATTTCCCACATCAGTAATTGCTTCTTTTTTTTTTACGGTCAATAGTTTTCCATCTTTTGATAGCCGTGCCCCTGTTTGGGTCTGTTGAAGTCAGTCAGATGCCCAACAGTTTAAAAAATAAAAATAAAAAAATAAAAAGTGCCCAAAGGGTAAGCAAAGATGTAATTTTGATTGAACAAAGATCGTGATAGAACAGCCCCTTTCCTGTGCCAGGGCTTCATGTCCCATGGGAGCTCTATTAGGACCAATCTCCTGGCTGATTGTAAAAAGTATCGGACCTTTGTCCTGAATAATATCTTGTCCACTGTGTCACAGAAACAACAGGACAAATGTCCACTTTTGAAAGAAAGTATTCGGACATTTAAAAAAAATGAATCGGTCTATGCTCAGTGTCCAGTGGGGATATGAGGTCCTGCTATCTTTCAAATCATACAAAACATGATTAGGAAAGACCTCTCCAAAAAAAAAAAAAAAAAAAAAGCTAATATCACCTGATTGGCAACGGATGTGCATGCACACAGTGCCTGGGTTAATTCCACGGAACGCGGTCAAAGTCGGCGATGAAATCAGTTTAATGAATGGCATTCTCACTTACACATCTGCAAACAGAAAACTCAACACAAGATTAACTTCAACATGACTACATTTATTGGTGTGGAAAAACTCATGTGAAACCGCGTTGTCTGCACACAGAGCAATATGCTAGCTAATAACCACCAGTCTCTGCTCTCGCAAGTGTTTCAAAGTTGTTTGGGATCTGGCGAAACCTGACATGGACTAAAGCAATAGCGTGATATCAGGTTTTGTAAAATCTACTGTGTACCACGTATCCCTCCGTACCCATAAACAGATCTTTTTAAAAATAAAAAAAATGAGCCATACTTTAACTCTTTGACGACGAAGCACAATTTCTAACACGCGATTTCCTATAGGAAATCGCGTGTTAGAAATTGTGCTTCGTCGTCAAAGAGTTAACTTCATACAAGTTTGATAGTTACTTATGACAGCAACTGGCCTAAAATTTCAGAGTCTGCACTTTATCCATGCCCAAAGAAAACGTCCCAGCTTCAGTTTGGTGTGAATACATGCACGGCTATGTCATAGGAGGCTGGGGCCACTCGCACTGTCAGTTTTTCTTTTTACACAGCAAGTAGAGAAAAGTTTTGTTTTTGACCTAATGAACAACATGATATTATTGCAGTTCCAGTCTGACTTTCAGTCTGCACTAAATGTCTGGAAAATGTCTAATTAGCTAAACTACTTTTGATGGCCATCAACAACAGTAAGAAAAAACATGCACAAATCAACGATTAAAATATTGCAGTAAGAGAGAAACTTGTAACAACAACTAGACACAGATGTTCAAGGTTTTGGTGTGTGTTTCTTCAGATATTACACAGCATGTAAATCTGGCAGTCAGTGCCAGTTATCATCAATTTTGTGCGGATCAAGAAACAGAAAATGGAGTTGATACAAGAAAACAGCTACCTCAATAAATGCCAAGTAATTCTATATACAAATTGTTGAAAAAAAATGTGAGGAGAGAGAAAATATGTGGCAGCTGGCTCTACAAGATCAGCAAAAGCATCTTCAAAGTGACCATAAAAAGTGCATGAATACCCTACAGACAGACAAGTGTCTTCTCCCTAACTTGGGCAGATCTAGACGTGACCAAAGCCAAGAGTATTTTCAAAATGGCCACAGAAAGTGCATGAAAACCCCACTAACAGACAACTGTGTCCAGTCCTTGAAATAGGGAGAACACATACAGACAACCGTGTCCTGTTTCTACCCTGGGCAGATCTCTTCACTGAAACACTGTGTAGAACACAAACAACACATGTGAAAAAACTGTAAGTGTAAATTGTTCCACGAACTGACAAATCAGGTTCTTTTGGTCAGTTTACAACACTAAACCATTAACGGATTAATTCAACAAAACACAATGCATTTACATTTACATTGAATCTCATAGACTGATTAACTCGCTAAAAAAAAAGAGAAAAAAGTTAGGGGCAAGTACAGCAGTCAAATCAGTTCTCTCTCTCTCTCTCTCTCACACACACACACACACACACACACACAGACACACACACACACACACACACACATTCCCTGCTAAGACCAAAAAAAATCTTTGAATTAAGAATTACAACGGCAATAAATACAACATCAGTAAAATACAATGACAACTGATGTAAAATGAACTCCAACCTTCCTCCTCACAACACCACTTGGCCCCATCCATGTGTTAAAACCATCAACACTGCAGAAATAGGAAGACAAGACGTACACTACAGTACGTGCATCTCACGGCGTGGTTTGGGAAAGAACTTGAAAAATGACAAGCATCACCAGTTCAATTCTCTCTTAGGCAAGCTTTCGAGCTGTAGTCCGACCACTTTTTCATCAGCACTCGGAGTGTGTGTGTGTGTGTGTGTGTGTGTGTGTGTGTGTGTGAGTGCAAAGAGTGTTTTGTAGAAAACAGATAGGCGCTATATAAACTATATATATGTATTCATTATTATTTATTATTATTAATTCAAAATGGTGCTTCTGCCCCACCTCTCAGTAACCACCCCAATGTTGTTTCTGAGACTGTTTCAAGCATCATCAACACAGGACAAAGCCAGAGTCCACAATGTGCCACCAAAGGCAAATCAAAGACAGTTATGACTTAGAGTCACGTAAAGCGATAACGCAGTCACTTACCCAACTGACCAATCGTAAACTGTTTTGAGTTAATAACTGTCTGAACCATGTGACTGGCTGTACCTGACAATGAAGTGACTAGAGTTAATTAATGTGTCGGGCAGAGTGAAGGAGGTGGGGGGGGGGGGGGGAGAAGGGACTCAGTTTTGAGAATGTTTCAGGGAAAAATACATTTTTTCTTAAAAAATGAAAAGTGTATTCTCACGGGACATTTCCAACTCACGCTGCACCAAACTTCTGCACGTACTAAAACCACACTAATACTCTATTCCACCTGTTAACCAAACAAGAGTGGACACAAATATGGAAAGGAAACGGGGTAAGCAGGCTCAGAGAGAAATTCACCTGGCAAGAAGAACCCGCATGAGGTCTACCTTAGTACATGTACCACACACACTGCGCACCATGACTAGATCCGTAGATTGCTTGTCAAATGTCACCAATTCTTACACCGGACTTGAACGGTAAGTTTTCAAGTATTTATGCTTATTCATTTCTTTATGTACATGACATGGTGTCTGAAATAAATGCATACGATGAACTGTAGGGGGCAGCAAAAATTACCTGCATGAATTGCGGCAAAAAAAAAAAAGAAAAAAAAAGAGAGAAATTACACCAACAATACGGGGGAAAACCACACCTACATGAACTGAATCAATCAATGAAAACAAAACATTAAATATAAATGGATAAACACTGATACTCAGGGACTGGTATACCTTAAGGACGACAAATCAAGATGTTAACTTACTAATACCGAGCAGATAATACTGATTTTGTTTTGTGCTAATTTAAATGGGTGGTCCTACCAAATTCTTGACGGTTTCAGATTTGGTGAATGAGCTTTGGTTAAACAAACGCTGTATCACCACATTGCAAAAAAGCAATTATCCAATTAACAACAAAATCCCTCAACAAAACAGAAAATGAACATGTTAAGAACACTACAACGGGTTCCATACACTGAATGCTGAGTACAACAAACCACAAAATAAGAAAACACCAAAATTAGTAAAAATGCTTCTGGAGTACAGTATTCAGACATACACAAGTGTACCTGTATGTAACGCTGATACTAATGAGTTCAAAGACTAACATTAATACTTTTTAAGTAGATCCACTGTAATACATACCACGAACAAGTCAACTAGTGAACACAATCTATACATGTTCGAAAGTGTTTAGCATTTGGGTCAAGAGCTAATGAAAACGGAGAGGAAATTGAAATAGGTCCATGTGCACCGAGTTTAACTTTGAAAGTTTTAAGATTCACCAACCGAACACTACAAAGTTATCAATACCAAATGTGTGTTCCTGGTGCGAAATGGTCCGACGTGAGTCTGCAACAACACGGCATGCTCATCCGACACATAAACTGCCATTCGTAGGTGCTGTAGCTGAATTAACTTCTACAAACTGTGAGTTAAAGATTTCGTTTGACCATCATCCCACACACACAAAATGCCTGCTCCAGCACACTGTTGTGGGCTGTATCTTAAAAACGATCTATTGTAGGAAACCACCCCTTTAAATAATCTAGACAATGGAAAAGGTTTATTGTCAGTAAGTCCCATCCTTTCACACCAGCTAAAGATGATGTCAAAAGTGGGGGCAGAAGTCAGTATGACCCTCAAAATACATTGCAGTTAAATGATGGTTCTTTAACAACAAAGAGTACTCCGGTTCTCCAGACATGCAATGCTTTACGTATGGCGTTACAAGTACTCTCGGCGGTCACCCCATAATCCAAAACGTGTTGCTCACTGATTTTGTCAATCTGGAAAATTTATTTTTCAAAAGTTCTCCATCCAGAAAATTCTATTTTCAAAAGTTCTCAATCTGGAAAATTTATTTTTCAAAAGTTCTCCATCCAGAAAATTCTATTTTCAAAAGTTCTCAATCTGGAAAATTTATTTTTCAAAAGTTCTCCATCCAGAAAATTCTATTTTCAAAAGTTCTCAATCTGGAAAATTTATTTTTCAAAAGTTCTCCATCCAGAAAATTCTATTTTCAAAAGTTCTCAATCTGGAAAATTTATTTTTCAAAAGTTCTCCATCCAGAAAATTCTATTTTCAAAAGTTCTCAATCTGGAAAATTTAATTTTCAAAAGTTCTCCATCCAGAAAATTCTATTTTCAAAAGTTCTCAATGTGGAAAATTTATTTTTCAAAAGTTCTCCATCCAGAAAATTCTATTTTCAAAAGTTCTCAATCTGGAAAATTTATTTTTCACAAGTTCTCCATCCAGAAATTTCTATTTTCAAAAGTTCTCCATCCAGAAAATTTTATTTTCAAAAGTTCTCAATTCGGAAAATTTAATTTTCAAAAGTTCTCATTCTGGAAATCCGGAGTGTTCTGGAAAAGTGGCACCCCTGAAGTCAGGAACTGAGGCTATGATCTAGACATTGACAGTACATGTACAAGTGAACAAGGTTAGCTTTTCCAATAGCACAACTGGCACCCTACAGAAGAACCCTCCAACAGTGCTACACATGACTAGTTAAAAAATTCATGACTTTTCCATGACTTTTCAACGCCAACTCTCTTGTTTTTCCATGACAACTTCCTCAGCCTCTTCCATACTGACACACGGGAGGGCAGAAATTCTGAGCTTGTCCAAGTTTACGCAGTCAGCAAGACCAACGTTCAGAGTTAGTCATTGGCTTTATGGGAAGGCAGTTTGTTGGTATTTTGGGGGATCAGTCCAGTGAGTAATCACCAAGCTGACCGTTTCACTGTCTGGCTCAAAATGGCTTCCTTAATATTCCAAAATTCCATGACTTTTCATGACTCTTGAGATTACTTCATAACTTTCCAGGCGTGGAAAAGCTATATGTACTTTCGAATTCTATGACTTTTCCACGATTCAAAGACATGTACGGACCCTACTGATATTCTTCACACACAAGAGCAATGCAACATATCTACCATACTTACAGACTCTCATGCCCTTTCCTACACTCTTGACTGTTCGCACACAAAACCCCCGACATATACCGGGAAATGCCAGTGACACTGACACACACATATCAAGTTACGTCAAATAAATACTAAACAGTCCACAGCACCGTGCACCACACAGTATCACAAAACAAGTAAAAACATCATATATACCACAAATATGTACAAAAATCAATGGTGCTGATATGTCAATAAATAAACGGTTTGCTGGTGGAACTTTACTTCTGGTTGTGTGAACCCCATTTGGTGTACAAGGGAAAAATCCCCCCCCCCCCCCCCCCGAACAGCTGTAGTTCCAGCCTATGGCAGAGTGGAAAATGAATGGCATGCACTAGAAGGTGGAAAAAGAAAAACAGAGAACAGGACGGCTTGGAACCAGCAGAACACATCCTTTTCATTCCTTGGAATGAAAATTTTTAAACGAAAATGTGATATTATCAGTTATCACCTGTTTCCATCACGGCTTCATGTAATTTTATGTGGGACATTGGTCATAGACCGCTTCAATTTTTTAAACTGCCTTCTTGTGTGACTGCCTTCTTGAACAGGCAGAATGACGTTTTATAAGTTATGCGCCACGGTGGACCATATTCATGACAAATGTCATACACTTTAACGGTCGGCCGGGACTATCTGTAATAGTCCCCATGAATATATAGCTCCGCCTTCGTGTTCTCTCTTTCTACATTTGCAGCACACTCTGCTATACAAGTCTCTGCTTGGGGGTGGGGTGGGGTTGGGGGGGGGGGGAGGGGGGAAGAGTTTTACAAAGAACTGGCCTGCACTGAAACATTGGTGTATAATATTTTGAAATAAATACTGAGCAAATAACAAAGTGGTTTGGAAGCACATCCCCGCTGCTTTGTTAGAAGACTCGACTTTTTGTCTTTGGGTTCCAGAGCTTTGGTTACAACCTTTCTACGCATTACGAAGACTCACGGTAATGAGATGCAGAAAGCCAGGAGCTATAGTCTGAACGTGGCAAACACGAGTTTGATGGGAATAATGAACGCAAATATCACATCAGTACTACGTCAACCAAATCCATGGCAAGTCATCAATGAAATGCAGGTTTTCTCACGGGTATTCTAAGATTTCTGGTGTACGGTGAATGGAATGGGGGAGGAGGGGGGGGGGGGGGAAGCAAAATGTTCACAGAAAGGTCGATGTGACATTTTGTGCAAAAATAGTGCTCTATGCAAACAGATTAATTAGCATAAAATCAAGTGACGATTAATTCAATCAAACAGGCAACCAGAGTTGCCAATCCCGTAAAGAGATATTCCAGAATTAATTCACCAGTTTGTACAGTAGCTACTGAGTTTTGTAGAGTTGTAACTTGCGCTCTCAAGAGAAAATCCCAAGTTTTTTTTGTTTTTTTTCCCCCCGTTGTTTCTTTCTTTAGGGAAACAACCCTAGCAAAATTCAATATAAGTAGGCTTGCTTCTGCCGGGGAAAGCATGTCACTGCAGTGCAACACCACCCTGAACTTTGCCCGTGGTGATCCATCTTCTCACAACCTATTTTTCTTCTCCCGCAAAACTCGCCACATGACCCCTGTAAAACAGCACCATTGTCTGGTGCCTCGACACACCACAAAGCCTTTGCTGACTTCGAATGGCAATCTTACCAAGTATGCTAGACTTTTCCCTTTCCAATAATCTCACATCACCGGAATCTATTATGGCAATGTCCACGTAAAATACCAGCAACACACACTGGTACGTGCCTGTGGGTATTTCCCTCCGTCTCAAGTGCATATCTTGGAATGACACAGACTGATGAGTTAAAAAAAAATCAACCAAACAACACTGACGCATGCTCCACGGTTATGTCTACACACACATATACACTCAAACTACTTGTGCTCGCTACAGAATTGCAAAAAGGAGACGATCACGACACGGAGAATAAAACACACGGAGAAAAAGACTCAAACGAGGTAGTAGTCAACGCCAGCTGAAATGATGTAAATGCTGTGCATATTCACGCCGAAGAAGACGAAGAATGAACAAAACTTTGGCGTACAGTTTCTTCGCGAGACCCACAACAGGGGCGCCGGAAGATGTTGGGGGGAGGGGGGGCAGAATCTCGGAGGGGGGAACGTTGCCTGAAGAAAGTGCCCCCCCGGTTCCGGCGCCCCTGCACAAGAATTGCTGATTCTGACTTTGATTCATTACGGACAAACCTCTGGCCTTACTGTGAGTCAGGGTATGCTGACAAAGATAGGAATTGCACGTGCGCGTCAAAATCTACCAGGCAGCTTTGTGAATCTCTTATGTGAATGACCCCATGTCTTCAATGAGGTCAATGTTGTTCTTGAATATCCGGTCTTGTGTTTCTGAGTTCTGAATGTTTCGTGTGGGCCAGAAAAAGTAAAAATAAAAACAAACCCAAAACAAACAAGAACAACAAGAAAATTGAAAACGTCGTTGATGCCTTCACTGCAGATTCGATAGTCCCATGAAAAGTGACCTCTGGATATTGCGACGTTTGCATCTGCTTGCCTTGAAAATTCGGAGTCCAGGAACATCTAAAACTTGGTGACATGAGAATCCACTGAATATCTGGCATTGTTGATTTTGTAGATCACCGACTATGTGAAAATGGTGGATTTTGTGGATCCTTTACAATCTAAGACATTGTTTTTGTGGATCTTTGACATCTTAAAAGTATTGAGCTCATGAATCTTTGACCATATGAGAATTGTTGATTTTGAGGATTCTTGACCATCTGAGAATCACTGAGTTCCTTCATTATTTGACAATTGCTTGCTTGTTGAAGTTGCTGGTCTCCATGTCTCACACTATAGAACTCCGTACATGTCGTACTTCGAAGAGATTCTGAAACCCACAGCATCCAAGAGAACCATGTCTCCACTCTTTTAGGAGTCCATGTCGCACGCTGCTACGTTGGACACAAACTGAGATGTCTGCGTCCGCGCTTTTCGCTGCCGTACACTGCTGGATATGTTCTGTGGGGGTGATTTATTCTGACACCCGTTTGGCACGACTCGTCGAGCTGGGGACTCGCCCACATCTTCGTATGCCTGTAGGAAAATGAAATAATTGCAATAAAATAATCATAATATAATTACAACAATGATAATAGTAGTAGTGTTCTGAGTAAGCTATTCACCCAATTTCTAGGCTCAAAGTGCCACAAACTGAACACGCTCGCTCACGTGCATTTTCTCACACACTGGAACATCAACACTTTACAGACACGTGGTGTGAAGCGCCAGATGAGTTATTTAAGTTGCGGAAGTTAGAATTGCATTTATCATCCATATAATATTACCATTTTCTTTTCTGTGATTTTCTCTTCTACACAAATTTGTATGTGACAAGTAACATGCCGCATTCCAAGACCAGACAAATTTGACTTCTTACCTTCCATTTGTTCCAGCGGCGAGCCACGAGGGCACAGAAGTACATGCAGATAAAGCTGGCCAACATCTGGGACAAGAAATACAGAATGTATGTACAGTCAAACCTGTGTAAGGCGGTCACCCAAGGGACTGGGTCAAACTGACCACCTTAGACAGGGTGACCGGGTTATCCAGGGTGTCATGTCAACAGCTAGTGTGTCAGGGGATCCTCTGGGGTGACCAGGTTGGACAGTGGTTTGGCTTATACAGGTGACCGCCTTGGCAGGTTCGACTGTATACACTTTTCTGTTTGCAAACATGATTATCATGATTAATCATGATTCCCATCAGTCTCCTAATCTTCCACCGCCCACCTGATGGTGGTGATGATGATGGTGCTTGTGATGATGATGGTGGTGATGATGATGGTGCTTGTGATGATGATATAAAAGGCTCCACCCTAACATGGAGTGGGACAGTCAAATAGTACAGCATTGGACTCTCAATGCTTGGGCCGTGAGTTTGAATCCTGGCTAGGAGCCAAATATTTGTGCTGAATTTTTCCCAGTTGCCCCACCATTGATATCACCCTTATGTGATGTAAAAGGATGTTAAGCCCCCAAACACACCCATCCACCCAAGCCAAGTGCCTTCCTCAAGAAGCAAGTTGCAGTAAGTCTTACATAAATTCTATCTTCATTATACTTTATTTCTCACATAAGGTATTGCAGTCAGCTGGACGGGCATAATAAACAGCATTAAAACAACAATGAAACAAACAAAACTTACAATAGGTATTCATCCTTTCACACCCCTCACTGAAAATACCCTCAGGAAGATAATATGGTGTAAAGTCTAATTTTGATCTGTACCTGCACGAGCAGCCAGATGAGAACATTGGTGATGACGGTTTCCTTGAACATCTGGGCTCCGAACTTGATGCAGATTATGGTCTCTGTCAGCGTTATAGCACTGAAATTGAAAAAAACACACACACACACAATGGCAGTTTTCAAACAGTGGTGTGGGACTCTCCTTGCTGTGTTGTGAATTGCTGTGCCCCCTGTTTTTGCTGGGGGAGCCGGGGTGGTCGAATGGTAGAGCGTTGGACTTCTAATGCTCGGGTCGTGAGTTCGATCCCGGCTGGGGCCAAATATTTGTGCTGGCTTTTTCATCGTTGCCCCGTCTTTGATATCACCCTATGTGGTGGAAAAGGACGTTAAACCCCCAAACACCCACCCTGTTTTTGCTGTATCGCTTCCAAGTGTGTTTGTGTGTGTGTGAGTGTGTATGTACATGTATGTGAGGGTTTAAGTTTTATATGGGTGTGTGAGTACATAAGACTTTTATTTGTGTGTGTGTGAGAGTTTTATATGTGAATGTGCAAGTGTTTCAGATATATATAAAAATGTCTTGGTGAGTGGTTTTACGTTTAAAGGGTGCAAGTGCTTCAGACTTACATGGGTGTCTGCGTGTGTGTTTCTGAGTGCTTAGATTTTCTGTGTGCGTGACGGAGGCTTTTTTTAGTGCAAGTTCTATTTCTTAGTATTATGTCTTATTGTTATTTTTTTATGGTGGCCTATAATTTCCCTTCTGGGATTAATAAAGGATTTTGAATTGAATTGAATTGAATTTTAGATTTGTTTCTGATGATGCAAGGGAAGCAACTGAACACAAACTGAAACCCCAGAACGTGAAGTCCTTCACTTAAGTTCAACATCACACCAAACTAATAATTAACATGTAGTCCACAGGCCTTCAGCCACGCCCTCGACTCTCCATTGCAACTCATCTAATTTCTTGATGCTGTGCACTGGCACAACAAAGTATGTCCACAATGTCATTTGACAGGAAAAGGGATGATCTCAAGATCAAAGACACTGACGTGATGGTCTTTGTCCACAAAACGTCGTCATGGATTTACTGTGTTTTGCCATTAAACGACAGCTTTGTCAAGCGCATCAAGAGCTCCCTGACACTGATACAGACAGAAAGAAGAGAGATTGGACGTTCTGACAGGGAACCCGCGAACACTCCGACAATCTCACACGTGTACTTAATCTTACTAACCGAATCTGGACTGTTGTGCATTCTCAGTGGAAGTAAGAGAGAAAGATTACTACACAGGGATGGGAGGAATACAGAATACTGTCCAGCACATTAGAGTGGGGATCTGTGTTCATACTTACAGGAACATCCAACATTGGGTGCCCAGTCTTTTGCATCGTGGATCAGTGACGTACACATAGTACTGCCTGAAAAACACCACCACAAGCATAATGTTAAAAGAATAAAAGTAAATAATAATAAACAAGATCTGTTTTTGAATTTGAGAATCTTTTTGTCCCATTACTGTTGTATGGGATCGCGAGATTTGGGTTACTCCCCCTAGGGCAAGCACGCCACTATTTATACACTTTTTCTGTTTTTTGCTGCAAGCACTGTGTGTACCGGTACTTGTTTTCTATGTGACAGTCCCTCCTGAAAGGCATGGCAACGTACATGCTCAATATCTGTCTGTGCATGTGTAAAAAAGAGGCAAGACAGACACTGTAAATGAGTCTGCAAGTCAATTTTGCCTTGACCCCAAGCCAAATTTCTGCCCACCAGGGGACCCCCATACACAAAGTTTAACCACTAGGTCAAATCCGCATGGTTTGGTGGATTTTCCAAAATATTTGGCTTCATTCACTGCCAGCTGATCAACCAATCACACATTCGCAAGTCATGTGCTTCCACTCACAAACTAAACAACAAAACACCTTGCAGTCAAGGGGTGTGGAAAGCAACTCCAAGTAGAACTTTCAGACTTCACAACCACTAAGTTGCAAGAAGTGAAAAAGCTCCCATGGGGTGGGGGGGGGGGGGGGGGGGGGGTTCTGCGTAGACAGCAAGAAAAACTGACCTGATGGTGGGAGCAGAGATGACGCAGATCAGTAGCAGCCGTAACAGGTTCAGAGCGTGAGGCGAGGGTACGTAGAAAATATGCTTCAGGAAGAACGTGTTCAGCTCCGACAGCTGTCAATAATACAAACAAGGTGAGGGATCAAAGCTTCACTCCAAAAGCAAAACAAAACAAAACAAAAAGAATACAATAATTAAATTAATAATTAAATAAAGAAATTAGTTTTTAAAAAAAACCCACAGAAGGAGCCAAACTGTCATTAATTTAATCAATGGTGTTTTACAGAATCAGAGAGCATGAACAGACCCCCCCCCCCCCCCCCCCCAAAAAAAAAAAAAAAAAAAAAAATCAAACCTTGCATTAGTGGCAAACCTTTTCTGAAGTCCAACAGAATTGACCAAACCCCTTGACTGAGTATCCTACTCCAGATCTGAAAGTTCTTGTGTTCAAATCCTGACACCGCGTTTGCCTTTCTGCAGTGTCTGTGTCTCGTTCATCACCACTGCTGAGGAAAAAGCCTAAACTGAATCCTAGAAAGAGCAAGCAGCACACCCGGCACGACAAGCCATGCTACAGTGCTGCCGTGCAGTAAGTGTAGACAAGTTATCAACTGACCTGCCAGACCACAATAAGAATCCATGTGGCCAGCACGCGAGCGAGGGTGGAGTGATGGTGCCACCACCGCACCGACATCCAGCTGCAACAGCAATGATGGACAAAACATTTACCACCTTTACATAAAAAACAGCAAATGTTCATTGTATATCTGTTTGTCACATACACCTAAGATATTCTGCCACCAAAGAGGGGAACTCCCCAGGGCTTAAAATAGTCCCTGGTCCAAAAAGAGGAACAGTGTGTAGTATTTATGGTGACGAAATGGCAAAGCCATGAGTGCGCGTCTACAAAGCAGAAATGTTACGCTAGGGGTGTCCAGGGGTATGCTCCAGCAGAATTTAAAAAAAAGAGACTAAAATCTGTGCAGTTTGGAATGATGATTAGTGCTTCAGAGGAGGAAAATGCTTTTCAGGGGAGGGACAATTTTTAGCCGAAGGCGGAAAGCCGCCAAAAGGTGGAAGAATTTAAGCCCTGAAGTAGGGAACCCCCCCCCCCCCCCCCACACACACACACACTAAACAAAAGCAAACCTTCACAGCAGGAAAAGATATAAGGGTGGCAAGCCACGTTTACCTGATTGGTGTGAACTGCAGAACGGCTCTCCGAAGTTTCCCAGTGGCAGTATGGATGTCTCTGAAACACACACACACACACACACACACACACACAGAACACTTGTGAGTCCAGTTTCTACATACACAAAGCACCTGCACACTTAGCTTAACCTTCGCCGTCCGTCGCCTAAAAACTTGCGCGCCGTACGTCGTGGGTACAAATGCACCCATACTATGAAGAAGAAAACTTGCGCGCTGTACGTCGTGGGTACAAATGCACCCATACTATGAAGAAGAAAACTTGCGCGCCGTACGTCGTGGGTACAAACACACCCATGCTTTTAAGGAAGGAAAAAAGCGTAGGATGATCAATGTTTTTGTTTCCTGTTTTCAAAAGCATGGGTGGTTTTGCACCCACGACGTACAGCGAGGGTTAATTATGCTTCTGATGGCAAATTCTTCTGAGAACATACATGTGCTATGGTGAGACGCTTGGGGTTTGTTTTTTTGTAATTTAGCTGGGTGCAATAACGGCACAGCAAAAACGTACTTGGCCGTACTTCTTGCGTTCTTTTCTTTCATTTTCAGTAATTCTCATGGTACAAATGGGTTGCACATCCCTGCTTGTTTGGGATAGGCCACTGACCATATCAATAGATAAACTGAAACTCACTTGATGCTTTCCCAGTGGTAGTCGTGCATCTCCAGCTTCCGACACAGCCACATGCCGATCCAGATTCCCAGGCCGTTGCACAGCAGCACGTCCAGAATGAGCGTGTCCCACCAGCACTCGGCGAAGTTGGGGAGCAAATGGGTGAACGCCACCTGCGGGACAAAATCATCTGACGTGCAGTGATGTTACTATTGGTGATTGCATCGCGTAAGCTCGTTCCCCTTTAGAAACGGAAACGGTAATGACTGCGAAGTGGTTACAAGTTAAGCAAATAAAAGCGACACAAAAGGGACAGAAACCACTTAACTTTGACAAAGGACGGCACAGGTCGACGTTTCGGCTTACGCCTTCTTCAGGACATAAACAAACATCCCATTGTCCTGTCTTTGGTACATGTATCAACCGAAACGTCGACCTGTGCCGTCCTTTGTCAAAGTTAAGTGGTTTCTGTCCCTTTTGTGTCGCTTTTATTCGTTCCCCTTTAATTTAGCTTATAACCTTTTTTCTTGCTTTAGCTCTTAAAGGCCCATGCAAAAATCATAATTTTACTTGAAATCTTGCGATCACTGGGAGCCGTTTCAGTCTGCAGTGGTCTCGGGGCCTAGCAGGGAAGGCCAACACCTTGCGTAAGTGGCTTTAAGTGGCTGCTACTGGTGCGCAGTGGCTTGTTCGTTTTAACAAGTCCTATCATATAGCAGGAAGGGTTGGTCAGGCTCAGGGTCTTAAAGAGATACCAGCCGCTCGCTTTCCCCCATTGTCCTGTCTTCGGTACATGTATCACCATTGTTTGGTGTTTCTGCCCTCTGTGATGTCCCCACAGTGTCAGCCTTTAAATCACAACTCAAAACATACCTGTTCCGTCAGGCTTTCCACAGATAACTGGGACCCTCTGTCCATGTTGATGTGTGTGTGTGTGTGTGTGTGTGTGTGTGTGTGTGTGTGTGTGTGTGTGTGTGTGTGTGTGTGTGTGTGTGTGTGGGCGTGTGTGCGTGCATGTGTGTGGTGTGTGGGTGTGCACTCTGAGTCTGTCCTTCAGAGACGGGCGCCTTATAAGTATGAAGTATTATTATTATTATTAAAAAGGACCCTAAACCTACTAACACTGACAACCATTCAAACCTACATAGAAACAACATTCGCAGGTCTGACTGTTCAGGAAGTAATCTACTATAGAATTTTCCTGTTTCACACACCTCTACACACTGACTCACCTCACCTCTGTAGGTCTCACCGGATACTCTTAAGTGTAACTAATTTCTGCTGTCCTGCTTTATCACAGCCATCCATGTACATGTATGAACAATCGAAAACAACTGAACAAAGGAATCCTGCTGAAGTGTCAGCTTCAACAGTTCGCGTGTGAGAAGGGTGATAGTGGGAAGAGAGTGCAAGGGAAGGGAAGGTGTTTTGAAATTCTGCTACACTAGTACTCCCCTACTACTTCTACTAATTGTATGGTTTTTATACACTGCTCTTTAAGTGCCAAGGGCTAGCGCTTACAGCGCGCACACACACACACACTCACACACACACACTCACACACACACACTCACACACACACACACACACTCACACACACACACTCACACACACACACACACACACACACACACACACACACACACACACACACACACACACACACACACTCACACACACACTCACACACTCACACACACACTCACACTCACACACTCACTCACACTCACACACACTTGCTCACGCTCACGCACGCACGCACACCCACACTCACACACGCACACACACACACACACACACCCACACACTCACACACACACACACCCACACACGCACACACACACACACTCACACACACACACACACACACACACACACACACACACACACACACACACACACACACACACACACTCTCACATGCACACACACGCACACACACGCACACACACACACACACACACACACTCACACACACACACACAGAGACTATTTGCACCCACTCTGACATCCAATTTGGCTGATGCATCGACATCAAACAACTCATGGTACACACAAACAGAATCAACAGTAGTTATCTATCAAAAGCCTGATGGAAGAGAAAGGTCTACAGAAGGGATTTAAACAGGGACAGTGAGGACTGAAGGCTACTCATGAATACAAAATAATCCAGTGCTTTTCCCAGTGGTTGAGAACCACCTTTCATGACATGTTTCAAAATGACATCTGCGATCAAAATGTACTGCAGCCACAAGAGAAACCGAAAACAATAAAATAAAAAAGCGTTTAGCTGCCTCACCTCAAGCAGTGACACACCAATGTGACCATTCTATGTTATTTCAGAGACCCACGTGTGGACAGAATAAGCCCACCCCCCCCCCCACCTCACCCACAGTGGTATAATGCTAAATCATACCTTCCTCCATTACTGATGAACATGTATTGGTTGAGTCAGTGGTTATAGTGGTGCTGATCTAGTGATACAGGGACCTAGCTTGGTGGGTAAGGTGGTGTACGGTCTGTGTATTCTGAGGTACTGGGTTCAAGTTCCCTGGTGGACAGGAATTTAGCGTTTTCCCTTACCAAATCGAGTCAAATTCATGTGCAGACTCGTCTACAGGGCGTATTTTGTCTTCATCAACACACGCACCCACAATAATTGACCAGTCCACTCAGCAAGCCCCCAAGCCCCTGTGTATTGGCAAAACAGAGTATGTCCATGACATCATTGTATGGGAAAAGGGGTGATGTCAAGATGAAAGAGACTGACGTAACTGTCTTTTTCCTCAAATAATAATAATAATAATAATAAAGGGTATTTGTGGCGCCCCATCTCGCAAGAGCTCAGGGCGCGTACATAAACATAACATAAAAACAGCATATATAACTTACAAAACACACACACACACACACACACTGATTTTTTGCAGGTGGCATGCAGAGATGGAGGGGGGGTTGGTTCTACTGCATGGAGAAAAGATATGTTTTAAGTTGAGATTTAAAGACTGCTAACGACTGAGCATGGCGGATGTGAGAGGGGAGGCCGTTCCAAACTACAGGACCAATGTATGAAAACGCACGCTGGCCCTGAAACTTTTTCCGGCGGATGGGAATACGTAGAAGACGGGTGTCAGAGGAAGAACGGAAATCACATCAATGGACTTCCTGCTTTGTTTCAATGTTTCAGTCATATCAAACTACACCTGCTTCCCCCTTTGTAGTGTCTGGCAAAACGTTTGCCAGACCATGTCATGTGTGGTGCTCATTATACTGTGGGACGCCAGGGCTGAGATTTACCAGGGACTGACTGACTGACTGACTGAAACTTTATTTTCCAAGGATGAGAACATAGACGCACAGGTCTCTCTGTCTGTCCTTGACACACGCACGCACGCACAAACACGCACACACACACACACACACACACACACACACAGGGCATACATAACATTACATACATAGCATAAGACATGTATACTGATTACCCACAGTATCACACATACAACACATAGCTATACAGCGCAAGAGTAATACATTACGCAGTAAAACGTTAACGTATGAAATGGGACTACAGAATAAAAGCATGGAAAAGCTGTAGGAAAACTAATAGAGAAGTAGTTAACACTTAGTTCGTAGAAAAGTAATGATAAACTTTAGCTTTAAAGATTTGAGAGGAGTAAGTAGACTGAATATGAGATGGGAGATTATTCCATAACTGTGCTCCTGGGAAGTTGAGGGAGCCCGACAATTTTTCAAGGAGCCCGACTCTTTGATGAGAAATTTTGCTGTAACTGCGCTATTTTTAGACCAGTCTGCGCGATGGTGAGAGCTCTGGACGCTGAGGCGGTCAGCGGGTTCAGTGACGGCGTGCGTGTGTATTGCCGCGTATTAACCAGTCCAGTGCAGGTGTGTCAGTAAGCGGAATCTACCAATCAGGCCGGGAAATATCAAGGCGCCAGCCGGGCGATTGAAACTGTGATCCGAGGGAGCCCGACGTGATTTTTAGGCGCCTCGGGCGCCCGCTAAAGCTCAGCCCTGGGACACGATGGGCCGAATTCTACGGGCTCAATCCTTTTGATTAACAGGAGATGAGTCGTCCATTACCAAATACACAAAAAACTTTGCAGTGGCCTCACCTCTGTGATCTCCCACATAACACTGATGGCCCACAAAATGCCGTAGTGCCGGATCAGTAGCGCCTTGGTCAGCCAACCGAAGAAGTGACACAGGATGAAAACATCCATGTGTGACCATAGTCGTTGAAAGGTAATCTCTGAACAGTTCACGGCATACTCCTGCAAACAGACCAGGAATTGTTTGGTTGATCACATTTAATATGCATCGAACGTAAGTGTAGAATTTAAAAGCGACTTGGTAAGGATCTCACAGAAACAGTAAGTTATTAACGGCATATAAACAGATGCTATGATGACCAAGTTAATAACAAAAAGGTTTGAAAATGGATTTTTTATTCTTAGCTGCTAACATGGTCGATGTTCTGGCATGATAAACTCATAAAGGATCTGAGGTTCTGTGTGTATGTGTGTGTGTGTGTCACTGTGTGTGTGTATGTGTGTGTGTGTGTGTGTGCTTGAGAGAGAGAGAGAGAGAGAGAGAGAGGTGTAAACAGACCTTGATCAGTTGATGTTAATTTTGTGTATATATCATTATATGTGTACATGTACACATATATATATATATATATATAACCATATAAAATCTTCAAATATGTTAAGTTTATATGTATACTGAAACTCTTTTGTCTGCTGTTTATATAAATATATAAATGTGTATAACACTAAAAACAGAATTAAAACAAAAAAAAAAACGAAAACAAACAGACCTTAGTGTCGGGTCCTGAGTCACGGAGGTCGGGATATAGCCAGACCATCAAACGATGGACGTCAGTGTGGGTTTGGAACAGCAAAAACACCAGCAGTAAGAAGTAGAGAACGCTGGCTCCTGTAACGCAATGAGAATGAATTTTACAGATGTCCACATCAGTCGGAAAATAATTGGACATTTTGAAAACAAATCAGTGATGTCCAATATCCGACATGGATATGAAGCCATGTTTATATTCTTAAGGATTCCCTCAACGATCTACCACTATCTAAATAAAGGGCACAAGCACCTTGGGTTTGATTGATGCTTAAGCCCTTTTTCCTGATCATGGTAGGACATATATTTTTCTTACTGAACTACTCAAAGGACACAATTTAAATTAAAACAATAAATTCACACACACACACACATACAGTGATACACACACACATACAGTGATACACACACACACACACACACACACACACACACACACACACACACACATTTCACAAGTGAGCCACATAGGCGTCTGCCTTTCTAACACCAGTAGGAGTTTTTGTTTCGGTTATGTATACCAAGTGCCCCTTCTATTCTAACATCCAGCACACACACACACACACACACACTCTCTTACCAAAAACCATTCTCCAGATAGCTGGGTGAGGCCGTGTGAAAGGACCTGAAACAAATCAACGCATGAGCAAACTAAGGTCTCACTCAACTACAAGCTATTACAACCAGCAGCACGGCTATAATAACCATACACAAAGACACAAAGGGAAAGTGAGATTTACTGATCAGCTTGGGAGAATTGTCAGTGCAGATGTAAAATTTACGGCAAAGATAATGAAAGATGAGTTTGTCAGTTTGTTGAAGACTGTTATAATAATAATAATATAGTAGAATTAATATATAGGTGCTTTATCCCAAATACTTGGCTCAAAGCTAAACCCAACACGCACGCTCACATGAATCACACGCAATATTTTCTCAGACACTAGACATGATCACATAACAATCATGTGGTGCGAAGGGCCAGCTCAGCAATTTAAGTTTTGGAATTTTAAAATTGCATAAATTTATATTTGAATTTTGTGGGTTGAACATTTCCAAAGCAGAGGGAGAGGGGGAGCTGGAGTACCCGGGGAGAACCCCCCGAAGGTCGGCCCGAATGAACGGTGAGAAAGAAAAATTCTTCGCCTTGAGTGGGACTTGAACCTGGTGACAAAGTCTTAACCACTAGGCCACTGACCGCCCCTTGATTAACAGAGAACTGTGTGGAACTAGTTCGCTTCACTATAAACCGTGGCTCAGAGGTAGGCTGCTTACCAAACACAAGGACTGAAAGATTCAATGTGAGCTGAAAAACTACTGCTCAAGCAGGGATCGATTTTCTCGCGCGCCGTGCGACTATGTCTCATATTTTGATAAAATGTCGCATAGAAATTTCGCAAAATGCGTCATATGTCGCACGAACATGACATCACAAGCGCACTTGACAACGCGAAGCAGAGATGTGCTGTCCGTGTCAGTCATAGAGTCTGTTACACTAATCTAATTTTAGTGATGAGGCTTACTTATCCCGCTCGCCGCGCGTGCTGCCAGGAATTCTCGCTCGAAAGAGTTGCAAAAAATATTGGCGCGTTATCAATTTTCTCAGTTCTGCGATCGAGAGGTCCTTTTCCATTCAGAACCTGAACGTCACTGCACTTAGGAACAGGCTCTCGGCACAGACATGTGACAGAGTGATGCAGGTGAACTTGATTGTCTCACAGAAAATGAAAATGTCTCATAAAAATGACTGGTCAAGGAGACAACGTCTCACTGGCATATTTCAGTAAATCCATCCCTGCTCAAGACACAGAAACTGTCAATAGCTAGGTAAACATGCTGATGGTGCCATGTGGTACATGTACTCAGTGACCACTGTACAGCTATTTATTTATTGAACACAGTGAGTCACCAGCGCCAGTATGGTACAAGGCTTCATCCGTGAGAACTATCACAGGCTGACGTCTGACAGGGTATGAAGCCTGTACAATAATTATATAGGAGAGTATGTGAGGGTACAGAACAAGGGGGAAGTGATAATAATTAAATCGCTGCATGTAAGTTTTGCTCAACAGATACATCATGAAAGTCTGCTGCAGCAGGTAACGTACCATTTGGAAAAGCCAGTACACTGACGATGAGGAAGAAAAAGATAACGCAGAGGAATCCATTCCAGATGTTGTTTTCTACAACACTTTCATCTCTGTGGAAAGAAATATCTGATTAGGTCAGTCAATGTATGATTACATGGATGTTGGCCCAACACAGCTAGGAATCTGAATATGACACCACTTTTTGTGAGGCATATTTCATGTTTTCCCATTTTAACCCTTTGGATGTACTAATAATTTTCTAGTCAGTTAAAAACAAAGGAATAGTTTACTGATTGGAACAGGATGAGGTGGTAAGCTAGAAATCGAAAATTTATTGGCCAATTTCTCTGAAAGTAAACATGAATTTGCATAATGGATAACGGTGGATCTTTGTGTCCTTGACTCAATACAACGAATCACACAAGACGTCTACAGAGACACATGTGCGTGTTGTTCCTTGGTGGGACAAAAATGAAATGAACATGCATTCTTTGCAGAAAATTGGTCGCTAACGAGAAGAGCAGTGTGGTACGCACTTCTGACTAAGCATAGAATCGCTATCAAAACCAACCTCGTGAATGCCAAGTAGAGAAGCCCAGAAATGCACGCAAATAGAAGTGTGATCGTATGTGGCTTGTAGAAAAAGTCGAGAGAGATATCATCCACAGCTTTTTCATTGATAATCACTCGGAAATACTGATCGTCTGCTCGGACGTCCTCTCTCCGCGTGGATGAGGCCATTTTTCTCTAATGATGCCCAAGGACCTTTACGCATAAGATCATTGCCAAGAACGATAACTCTAATGCGCGAGCAGACGACAGTTTTGAGCATTTAAAAAAAAAAAAAAAAAAAACTTACGTTCATCAGTCTACTGGTCATCGTTATAGCTTTTGTTTTCCATCATCAAAGTCAAGATGGACACTGGCCTTCATTTTTGTAATCTTTAGGCCGCAGTCTGTTCGCGTAAGTTGGGATTTACTGAAACAAGAGAGAGTGAGAAGAGAGAGGAGGGAAGCTACCACGTTCACCTTAGCTTTGATTTAATGCAGTTGCTTCCCTTAGACCACGATTTTTCTTTCTCTCGAACATTCGGTGACTAGTGCAAACGCCCTAAAACTGGACTTTGAAACTGAAACTCGAAACTAAAACTAAAAGTACGTTTGAACTAGCAACGACGGAAGTGATACGGAAACGGAGGTGGAAGAGTAGGTCGAAGGCCTATACAGGCTACGTTACACAGATGCAAATCTGGAGGAAAACGCTATATATTCCTCTTACACATACCGCTGCAGATGACACCCTAGAAATGCTTTAAAATTCACCAAAAAAATCACAAAAATCAGGCAGCCATAGACTCATGCGTAGAGGAAATTTAAACAAATTCCAATGTTCCGTTTTTTGGCAATGTTGGCAGCCACCACATACCCCCTCATTCCACGGTCGTCTGCTGGCTCCTGTGCCAGCCGCGCATGAATACAAATAGTCCACAAGCCAGCCTCATTTTTCCCTAATTTTACTATTACCTGGCATGAAACTTGTTTACAAAGCCAACAAAAAGCACCAGATTGCCATTGTTTACTCTGCACACAAATTTTAAAAGGGGCAAAGATTTTCTACTATATTTAGCCGAATGGTTACTACATGCCCCGGAAGCTAATACCGGTGTGTAGCCTGTAAACACCCCTTAAACTCATTTTTCTAGAAAGATAATTTGCCACTGTAAACCTCATCCATTTTCAAGATACACTGCCAAAGATTAGCTCTCAAAACTTCTTGGTTCTCTTACAGCAGCACTTTTACTGATCCAACCCATACATGAAAAGTCAAGCAGCAGAGGCACACTTTTTTCATGACTGCACAACTATTGAGACCACTAAAACACAAGTTCCTTTCAAATTATCAACTCAATTTTTTCACAGCAAGTAGCTACACATGTCCTGTCTGTAATGAACCTAACAAGATAACTTTTGGGCAGTTGATTATTTTTTGGTGCTTTTTTTCCTATACCACCCCTCAAAACTAGTCAGATTTCACAGCTGCGGGCTAACTGCTTCAGTTCCTGAACATAATCAAAATCATCTGGGATCTTCAAAATCAGCCAGTACAGTCTCTCAGGCCATGTTTACAGCATGCAATAGGTATTTTGAACCTACCCCCTTTGGAATCACCAAAACAGTTGCCACACTCACACCAAGTATGCAGCCAATCTACTGGCAAGTTTTTCCTAGTGGCCTGAGGAGAACAGCCTGTGTGCCAGCTGATTTCTCATGCAGACCATGAAACCTGCTGAAACCACTTTTAGGATAAGCTTGCTGCAGCATCAACAGTAAAATGTGTGAGTATCTGTCCTTGGAACTGCACATGCTGCCCAAATATAGAATAAAATGCATGAAATTTCACAAAAATGCACTGGAAAAGGGGAATGGGGGGGGGGGGGGGGGGGGGGGAGGGGGGGGGGGGGAGGGAAGGTGTAAAGGTGAGGGTTAGGGTTGCAGGTTAGGGTTACTAGGGTCAGGTTAGGGTTAAATGGTTAGTGCTGGGGTCACATGGGTTAGGAGTGAGAGAGGAGGTGGGGGAAAAAGGAGGGTAGGATGGGGTAGTGCCAAACTAAACTGAACAGAGCACAGGCTTCATGGTGTTTGTGTGGACTGGTTGGGGGGAGGGGGGGGGGGGTAACGGGGGGGGGGGGGGGGGGTAAGTGGGGGGGGGGAGTAACGGGGGGGGGGGGGGGGGTAACGGTGGGGTGTGGGGGGGGGGGGTGTTAATGGAGTACTTCAACTATACTGCTTATCATGTGAAAATTAGAAATTAGGTGCCCAAACCCGAAATGGACAGATTTGCAATTTTGCCTCAAAAATCATCCTAAAATGTCAAAATTGGCGATTTTTAGACAATTTCAAGGCAAAATTGAGAGTTTTTAGATTGGCCAAGCTCTGTATACAGGCTACGTTACACAGATGCAAATCTGGAGGAAAACGCTATATATTCCTCTTACACATACCGCTGCAGATGACACCCTAGAAATGCTTTAAAATTCACCAAAAAAATCACAAAAATCAGGCAGCCATAGACTCATGCGTAGAGGAAATTTAAACAAATTCCAATGTTCCGTTTTTTTGGCAATGTTGGCAGCCACCACATACCCCCTCATTCCACGGTCGTCTGCTGGCTCCTGTGCCAGCCGCGCATGAATACAAATAGTCCACAAGCCAGCCTCATTTTTCCCTAATTTTACTATTATCTGGCATGAAACTTGTTTACAAAGCCAACAAAAAGCACCAGATTGCCATTGTTTACTCTGCACACAAATTTTAAAAGGGGCAAAGATTTTCTACTATATTTAGCCGAATGGTTACTACATGCCCCGGAAGCTAATACCGGTGTGTAGCCAAAGCACTAGGCCATATTGCTCTTTTAGTGTAGTCTGCATGTTAGCGACCTACTCAGTATGCAACTTTTTCAAGGGGTGTGTGTGTGTGTGTGTGTGTGTGTGTGTGTGTGTGTGTGTGTGTGTGTGTGTGTTTTGGGGGGGGGGGGGGGATGACACCAAGTACTAGTACGACTCAATCAATTAATTCCATTGAATTGAATGAATTGATTCAGTTAAGTTCTAAGACTGACTGAGTTTGATTATGACTCTGATTCAGTAAAAAAACAAAACACTGAAAAACAACAACAACAACAACAACAAAACGGATTTCAAAGCAGAGCTGCGTAACCGGCTTTTGGCATGAGTGTGTATTCAGTCACTGCCTGAAAGTAATCTTCGTGTCAGTCATGTCAGTGACCACCTGCACTTTCCAGGCTTGAATCTTGAATCAGTCCGCGTCAAGTTTCGCCAGACCGTCAGGTGTTGACAGTTAAGAATCGTCGCCATGATCTTGGTAGTTCTGATTGACTCAGTTCAGTCATTGCCGCCATCTTGGTAGTTTTGACGGCTTTCTGTCATTGCAGGAGGGAAAGAAGTTGACCTTTGTATATGGCTCGTACAGTTCATTATTTATACCAAAGACCTTGGAATCAGATCTTTGTTTATACTACAGCTATTGCGGTGTTCCTATTCAAATTGTCACTCATGAGAACAGCTGCATCCTCAACCGTTCAGATGACTTCATGTTGACAGATTCAACGCGGCATATCATATCAGTCAGGTATGTGTGATGGGGCTGACCGGCTGAACTGGGCTAAAAGTGTTCAAGACAGTGACTGATTTAATAATAATAATAATAATGAGGATTTCTATAGCGCCTAATCTCCGGAGCCGGGGCTCTAGGCGCTTTACAAATGTATACAAAAGGTGATAAATAAACACATAACTGAGTAATAGATAAATAATCAACTAAATAAATGCGAATAAAAAGCGTACATACATAGATACATACACTACATACATATAGTCAGACATATAAACAAGCACTGACACCTACATACATACCAACATCCGATACACACCTACATCCATCATACACACATTTGTTACCAAACAGTTAATAAATACTAGTAAAATGAAAAACGATATTATTATTAACTCATTTCCTACCAAGGAACTTTTGGGTTGACGGTGCACCAGTGGCCTCTCTAAAAAGAAAACAATAAAAGGAAGCGTGGAATGCGGCCCTGTCGCGCAGTCCCAAACCACACGGACCTCCATAGCATCATCTTACCATCATCCTCATCGCCATCATCATGCATAATAAAACTTGAAATGCCCCAGCTTCCGAGGCCTCCGTGGATTCCACCCATTACCTGGCAGGAACACCACTGGAACTGGCAAAGAGTTGGGGCAGCTTTAAAAAAAAAAAAAAAAAAAATCGTACTTAATTTAATTTTATGTCTGCATGCCGAGTCAAGCTGAATTTGGCTTAGTGGGAGCGTTGCACGGTTATACTAATTATTATTTGCTGTCATGAGAACCGTTAAGCGAAAACGCATAGGCCTACAAGGTAAAAACCGAAAACAGTCTAAAACGTGGGAGATTCCTGAATGTGGGATACTACTGACTCGCGCGCGGCACCAACTGCAGTGTTAAACAATTTCAGTGCCCTCTTTTGGAGCAGTGAGCTGTGAGACGGAGGGTCGTGCACCAAATAAAAAGAAGTGCCTTTTTGCACTGACTCTGCTCCTTGAAATTTCCCATATTATTTGTTTATCAGCAGCTGTCCAAACACTCATGCACTATTGTACCAGCCCCCACCCCCTACCCCCAACCAAACTCCAAATTAAGTTGCCTTTCTGTACTGCAATCTCGGACAAAGATGTATCGTGACTTTTTTTAAACTTCAGTTCATCTGCTCTTTGGAATTTCAAATACTATTGTCAGCAGGTGTCAAAACACTTTTCCACTAACTATTGTAACCACCATCCCACCCCCTCCCCCACCAATCTCCAAATTTAAGTGGCCATTTCGCACTGCAGTCACGGCGGACAGACGGAGTTGTGTGTGTGTGTGTGTGTGTGTGTGTGTGTGTGTGTGTGCCACACACACACACACACACACACACACACACACACACACACACACACACACACACACACACACACACACACACACACACACACACACACAACTGGTCATTGAAGGCGAGAGAGAGAGAGAGAGAGAGTCCGTGTTAATTAATGCGCGCAGTCTGATGCAAAACACGCATCAACTGATTTGATATGCGTAAACAAGAATATTCGAGCGCAACACACACACACACACACACACACACACACACACACACACACACACACACACACACACACACACACACGCCGGCACAACTTCTCATCGAAGGCGAGAGAGAGAGAGAGAGAGAGAGAGAGAGAGAGAGAGACCGGCACAGAGACAGAGACCAGCAGAGAGAGAGACTGAGAGAGAGAGACTGAGCGAGAGACCGGCAGAGAGAGAGAGAGAGAGAGAGAGACTCGGTGTTAATACTGGTGTATGAATCCCGCACTGGTAGGCTTAGAAATGCGCGCAAACGGATGCAAAAACACGCATCAGTATGATTTGCGTATGCAAGGATATTCACACACACACACACACACACACACACACACACACAGCCGGCTTTGGCGATATTCATCACGTTGTTTTCCTATGACGATTCCACCGTCGCGCTCGTAATTTGCTGCCAGAGTAAGCTGACTAGGAAACCAGTGGTAAACAACCCGCCTGTCCCGGTACACTCATTTGTCTATGTGTTTTTCGTTTTTCTTGGCGTCCTTCACCTTGACTCACTGAAACCCGGCGCTGGGCCGATACTACATTAATTTGGATGTGGTTTCCGTGCGCGCACGCACACACACACACACCGTCACACACACACACACACACACACACACACACACACACACGCTCGAATTCGCCACAAGCGCGGGGGAGGGCCGGGGTGGGGAGAGCAGGTCTAACTAATGTTCATCTTGACGCCCAACGCTCAAACGTCCTTCGAGTGTCACGTGTCTGAAGTCACGTGTTTCACCTCACGTGTCGTTCTCGTCTGCAAGGCCGGTGCAGAACTTGAGTTTAATCTAATAAATTTATAAAGAAGACGTCACAAAGAGCAACTGACGTCAGACATCGCAAGTTGAACGAGAAAATGAACCGCCACACTTTGCCAAGTCTTCGGTTGAGAAATGTGCTCTGTGGTACATTCATCACTCGCTATTGTTAAGTATCGAGGGCGTCTGCGTCTGACTTTTCTCACAAACTTTTTTTTTTTTTTTTAAATCAGTATTTTACTGTTTGCAATGTCTACCAGAGAAATTGAACGTGAACTTAAATGCTATTGCGATGCTCCCGATTAATTTTGTGTTTGACTTTGAGTCACAAACAGGTTTTTTTTTTTTTTTTTTTTTCCTATCAATAATTCTTTGATTGCAATGTCTATCGCAGAAAATGAACGAGAGTTGAACTCGGTCTGACCCTAAGGACTTTGGAATGTGAAAGTCCGTACGGTTAAAAAAAAAAAAAAAAAGAAAGTTATCGTAGTTCATCGGTGCATTGGTGGTAAGTGACTGATACTAAAAGAGCGCATGTACTCAAAGAAAGGTCACATGCACTGGCTGAAAGGTCACTTGTGCTTATGTTGGACTTTCAGTTCTCCGTAGATAGTGTAAACGTCTTATACCCGACCGAACTAAAGAGGAAGATAACATTTCTAATCAAGCATTATACGGAGTGAGCGGTGGTCTAATAGTTAGCGTGTCGAACTTAGCCGCTGCGCTACTGGACGGCCGTCACCAATGTCAGGCCGATGAAGCGTGGGTTCGAGCCCAGGTCGAGCTTGTGATATGTGATACCGGTTTTTCCTGGCAACCGGGCTGCTCATCAGGGGTTTCTCTCCGGGGTATCCGGCTTTCCTTCCCCATCAAAATTGAAAAATAGGATAGGTATTGGGTGGCGCAGCACCGCGGCGACGCGCTTCCACCGTGGAAAGCAGCCCGAATTTCCCGAAAGGGACAAAAAAGATATTTAAAGAGACCATTAATTTTGCATGTTTTCTCAGCCAGCTAATGTTTTGAAATAGTTATTTTTTTGTGAGTACACACACACACACACACACACACACACACACACACACACACACAGACAGAGAGAGAGAGACACACACACACACACACGCACGCACACACACACGCACGCACACACACACACACACACACACACACACACACACACACACACACACACACACACACACACACACACACACACACACAGAGAGAGAGAGAGAGAGAGAGAGAGAGACACACACACACACACACGCGCACGCGCGCGCGCACACACACACACACACACACACACACACACACACACACTACATTGCGGCGTCGCCTACACTGACTATCGATATATGCAAACATCGTCTGAACTACCTGCTGGTGTGTGAGTGAGTATATCTCCAGCCGGTCAGTCATCGTATGAGTCATCGTGTACACAAAAGTCGGACCAGCAGCTGCAGTATATAAATCCATTATACAAACACACTCAAGACAGGGACACTCAGTCTGAGGGGTGTAAATGCGATGGCGGTGGGTGAACGAAATGCTGTACTAAATCTTTTATGATTGCAGTTTTTGTTGTTTGTTGGCTTAGGATAAGAGAAAATGAGAATAAACTTTTACTGCCTCAAAATGAGAACATTGTTGAAGCAGTCCGATTTTCCCGAAAGACAATAAAGTAGTAAAAAATGATTTTTATTTATATAATTAATAATTATTATTATTTTTTTTATTATTATTTTTTTTTTTTTGGGGGGGGGGGGGGGGGGGGGGGGCGGGGGGGGGGGGGGTAATTGTCGTCGAAACTTTTGAATCGGGGTAGCACCGGAAACACCTTTCGATCGCCATCGTGGTTAGCCCCCCGCGATGTCCCGTACCCGACTTACTTACCGATCTTTGACCTTGTTTGGTAATTCACACACTAGGCACTGCGCCAGGGGTGGAGGGGAGTGGGGCTGGAGGGGTGGGGGGGGGGCGGAGAGGGGGTGGGGTGGTCGTCTCGTCCTCAAAAGGTGTGGGACACCATGAAGCGACGCTCCTGTTTGAATGAGAACACGCCTCAAAATAGCCGCAGCGTTTTAACTCAATTGCTGCAAAGTAAGTTTCGTTGTGCTCTCTCTCTCTCTCTCTCTCTCTCTCTCTCTCTCACACACACACACACACACACACACACACACACACACACACACACACACACACACACACACACACACACACACACAATCATAAGTAAAAACGCCTGCATAAATATTTGGCTCCAGCCGGGATTCGAACTCACGACCCCAGCATTGAAAGTCTCTACCACTGATTCGGCTAACCGCCCTGCTCCCTTGGCTCAGTGAGAGTCAGTGTTGCACTTTGATTATACATGTAGATAATTCTACGCGTGTTTGCTGCAATGGGAGCCGTCAAGGAACCGCAAATCTTGTCTGACTTTCGCATAAAGGCCCAAAACCGAAAAAGAGTCAAGAACGCAACGCGGAATACTCATGCGCGGTACGGAAGGTGCTAAAAGGCAAATCTTCCGACGTCACCAGGCTCCGCATGTCAAAGTCGGGGTTAGGGAGTTTAGCCCCGGATTAGAGTCTAACCTCGAACTAAACTAGCTCTAGGGTTAAATTGTCTCTTCTTTTTGTTTTAAATCAGGAAGCGGATCCATTCCAGCAAGATGCCTGAGCCGTTATAGAAGGATTTATTTTCTTCGCTTCCTGTGTTTTTTTTAATTTAATTTTGTTTTTTGGTTTCTTTTGTCCTAGTGTGGGTTAGGCCCGTAGCCGTGGGTTAAATTAACCTCGACTTTTACATTCGGGCCCTGGCTAAGATCGTTGTGGACTGTTTTGTTAGTGGTGGTGTCTATTTAATACTAGTGCACGCGTCAGTTTAAAGGTCTGCAATCTCGACTAAAAAGCGGCCACACTGAAACAGCGTGTTTTCAATAAAACTATCACAGTTAAGGTACAGAGTTTTCAACGTAAAACCCGTATACTGAAAAGCCAAGGGCAGCCTGATCTTACTGCACAGTTTGCGATTTGACATAGAGCGAGACAGGGTGGGGTCGGTGGGTGTTCAGGAGTTTAACGTCCTTTTCCACCACGTAAGGGTGATATCAAAGACGGGGCAACAAGAAAAAGGCCAGTACAAATATCTGGCGCCAGCCGGGATTCGAACTCACGACCCGAGCATTGATTGAGAGTGCAACGCTCTACATCACCGTGGCTAGTCTTCTCGTGCAACACACAACACTGTGACCGCTAGACGCTGTAGCGATGTGTCTCGCTCACTGACCAAAAGCACAATGAAGTCACTGCAAACTCACGTGATCCCGGCTGGGGCCAAATATTTGTGCTGGATTTTTCATCGTTGCCCCGTCTTTGATATCACCCTAATGGCTATGTGGTGGAAAAGGACGTTAAACCCCAAAACACCCACCCACCCACCCACCCACCCGCAAACTCACGCTTTGGTTTCATAATGGTCTCCGAAGCGCTGAAACTGTGCACAGGCACAGGAATCGCAGAAAACAACAACAACAACAACAACAAACATGTTTGCGCCTTTTAGTTGAGACTGCAGACCTTTCAACTCGTCCTCGTAATTTCTGGGACACCGTGTTCCTGTTTGAATAATAACAAGCTTCAAAATCGTCACAGCGGCGTCTCCGTCTGAACCGCACGCTTCCCCGTCCCTGCTTTTGTGACTCGAAGTCCCCAAACAGGGTGTTTATGTTCTGCTCGGGTAAGCCTCCGACAATAGAGCCGATATTTTCGTGCTGTTAAATTTAGCTCCAGCAATTACCTGACATGAATGAGGGGCTCACATAATATAATATTGACGTTCCGTCCGTGGTTTGGTCAGACTAGGTTGGACTGTGACTGGTGCCTTGTTATGATGGTCCGAGATTAGGCGTGTGACTGTATATGCATGGGTGATATGGAAGGTTGTGTGGAAGGGAGGTTTGTTTACGCTCTGGGGAGGTCATGCAAAGGAGGACTGACCTTAGTGTTGGGACGAACAGATGGTGTATGTTAGTGGCGCATGACTCACGGACACGCGCGGGCGGGCGCGCGAGCACACACACACACACACACACACACACACACACACACACACACACCGTCACACATACACACACACACGCACAGATAATGCACGCGCGCGCGCGCACAGAGAGAGAGAGAGAGAGAGAGAGAGAGAGAGAGTGCACACACACACACACACACACACACACACACACACACACACACACACACACACACACACACACACACACATCATCATCATCATCATCATCATCATCGTCATCATCAATGTGGACAACGGACAGACATGAAACCACTGACAGTGACAAGACACAATCACACAAGAAATCTTTCCCACAAAAATCACTCAAGTCATGACTCGTTTCAGTTTCCAAAGTGTTATTGAAAATAGATGTTCAAAAGTTCACATGAACCGTAATTATAACAATGAGAAAATACAAACAAAAACAATCCGTCTGAATTGTTACGTGATAAACTTGAAGCCCCCCCCCCCCTCCCCCCTTCCTCGTCAAATATGCTGAAATGACAGAGACACGAGGAACCTAGCTGTGCCAACAAACACCATCATGATAAACATCAGAATGTATCAACATGATAAACATCAGAATGTATCCACATGATAAACATCAGAATGTATCCACATGATAAACATCAGAATGTATCCACATGATAAACATCAGAATGTATCCACATGATAAACATCAGAATGTATCAACATAATCGATCCAAACAGCTCCAGCCAAACACAGAACAAATCAACCAAAACACACAATCATACTCTTCAACTTTCAAATACTGGATTTTCCACAGTTTCATCATTTTTCCTGATATTTCCAGCATTTACTTACAGTATGTTAACAATGCAGTAGTTACAGTTTTACAACATTTTCAGCAGTTACAGTGTTTACATTTTTTACAGTATTGACAATTTATGTTCAGTATTTACAATTTATCTACAGTAGTTACACTATTGTAAAGCAATGATAGTACTGAGTGTGGGTTGACAGTTGCTAGTTTCTGTCTGTGGCAGATTTCTTCCCTAATCACATACAGTCTCTATCGCCATGTTTGTCTTTCCACCAACTGTCTTCAAGGTTTTAACTCTCTCTATGCTAGTTTCTGTCTGTGGCAGATTTCTTCCCTAATCACAAACAGTCTCTATCGCTATGTTTGTCTTTGCACCAGCTGTGTTCAAGGTTTTAACTCTCTCCATGCTAGTTTCTGTCTGTGGCAGATTTCTTCCCTAAACACAAACAGTCTCTATCGCCATGTTTGTCTGTCCACCAACTGTCTTCAAGGTTTTAACTCTCTCTAAGCTGATAAGTACCGGCTGTTTTCTAAAAACGATACAAACTTTCTGTTGTTCTGTCCATCTTCCTTTCGGCATAGTCTGTTTCCACGGATTATCTTTTAATCATTCGCCATGTTGTTTTACCCTGTGACTGATGTCTTTGTCAGTTTCCTACTCAACTCTCGCTGTAACACAGTTTACTGTAATTGTACTAGTTGACATATTATCTACAGTATTTGGTTCGACTGAACAGGGTTTTAGTTTCTCAATAGTGTTATACTGCTGTTTCACAATCTTTCTCAACATGTCCATAATGTCTGATGTTTGAACAGTCACTAGCATGGTCATTGGATATGCTATCGGTTGTTGTTGGTGGTGATGATGAAGCTATTGATGATGATGATGATGATGATGATGATGATGAATGCCGCTTCAGAGACATTCTATTGAACTGTATCAGTCAATATTTCTTTATGCACTGTAAGTACAGGAAATACTGACGGTAGGAAGCCATAACTCCTGAGATTGTCTCCCTTCGTGTGTACACAGTTTGGATTCGTTACACACACTCACACACACACACACACACACACACACACACACACACACACACACACACACACACACACACACACGAGTGGTGACGGAGGTCTAGAAAGCAATACTGAGTACGATCTTTGTTACCAGTCTGTCGGGTTTCACTCTGCATGAACCACGTCATCTCATTACGTTTTTCTAGCATGACGTCACGGGTTTGACGTGGCAACATACTGACGTCACAAAAAGTAACACATGTTGTTAACACAGGCCCGATGTAAATATTATTTGACACTTAGATCTCCATCAGCGGAGCGTCAACTACACCATGTTTACCTTTCTCTACGTCACAGTGACGTCACAACAAGGACCGTTAGAATGACGAAACCGGCGCGGATGAACAGCGCGTGACGAGGGGGGTCAGACCAAAGCAGAAAACAAAGTAACAGCCGCGATAAACTACGACGACGACAACATGAACGGTAAAAACCGTCAGGATGGAAACGGAAAGGGTGGAGCGATGAAGGGAGGGAGGGGTCAGATGGGTCTGTGTTGTGCATCATCATCATCATCATCATCATCATCAGTGTCAGGGCTGGAGGGAGGATCACTCAGCACTAACATGAATCAGTAGTGATGTGGAGCGGGACATGTTTCTCAGTCTGTCAATAACATCAACACCCCTCCCCCCCCCACCCCACCACCACCACCACTCTCCGCTCCAGCCCTGGCACAACCGTCCAGTTTGTAACTGTCACCTGGTTACCTGTCGACAGTGCCACGTTACGGATGGCAGCTTCATCATCACGTGACCTCACCACCTGCACGGGCACGCCGCGCGCACGGAGTCTGCTGACCACAGGCAGGTCGTCACGTGGTACACCACACAGGATGATGGTGTCCCGGTACTGCAGGTCATGACCTAGTGACACGACAACCACAACAACGGCTCATACACATCGTCTGCTGGTGATGGTGGTGGTGTAGTTGTGGTAGTCGTAGTGAGTGTGTGAGTGTTGACGTCATGCAAGCAACAAACGGTTATCTGTGTGTAAAGTGAGTGAGCGAGCAAAAATGGAGCAAGAGAGCGATGGAGTGAGTGAAGAAATGAATGAACGAATGAGAGAGAACGAGCGAGCAGGACAGATCTAAAACTGGTGAGCGAGTGAGTGGTACACGTGACACATACCCGACTGACCCACCCGTAGCTCCTCCACCAGGATGCGGGTGATGTCATCCGCACAACCTTCACAGTCCTCTGGCAGGCCCCTTGTGTGACCAGGTGATAGTGTGACGTCACCAGACCCCGGTGTCCGTGTCCTGTGCTGTACCGTCCTGACCTTGGGGCCGTCTGTCGGGGCGGGGGTGGCGCTGCTGCTGTACCCCAGGACGTTCTGACCATCAATATGACGTGACTTCCCCACTTCTGTCTGTACGGCCGGCGGACAGCGCAGTGGGCGGGTGAGGGTTTCCACAGAAACACACGACGGTACCCGGACACGGTCCACTGCCGCGGCCCACAGGTGTAGGGAGGGAACACGGTTTGACAGGTGAGTGACGAACTCGGAGAACATGTCGCTAGGGTTGAACAGGGAACTGTTACAGAGAATGGAGAGGGAGACAGTCAGTCAGGGATGTTGGCAGTGACGTCATACTTGTCCGTTTTAGGCGGTTGTTAATGACGTTATTTTCGCTTTGGTCTGTAGTTGGTGACACATGACGTCATCACACAGTATTTGTCGTCATCAGTAGGCGAAATGCATGCTCTGTGTGTGTGTGTGTGTGTGTGTGTGTGTGTGTGTGTGTGTGTGTGTGTCTGTGTGTCCCATCATCACAGTACAACTTACCTGTAACCATAAAATGCCTCATCAGCGATGACGTAAAGTTCTCCATTATTCGCGGCTGCCGCCAGTTCGTTGACAGCATTCTCCACGTCTGTCTCGTTGTGAAAGTTGTACATATGGCGGTGGACGCGTGGGGCGGCTGCTGGTGTTGTTGTTGTTGGACCACCCCCCGGGGCGGCTGCTACTGTTGCTGTTGTACCACCCCCCGGGGCGGCTGCTGGTGTTGCTGTAGGACCCCCCGGGGCGTGCAGCAGCTGTTGCTCCAGAAGTATGATGACGGCACGACTCTCATTGTGTGAACTCAACAAGTGAACGTCCTTTCCCCGCTGCCTCCACTGCATGCCCTTTAGTGTCAGTATGACCGTTTTCCCCGTGCCTGTGTGGAAGGAGAGAGTGTTGATGATATGATATTACCTCAGTTAATAGTTATATTTATTACTGATCATCAGTCAGTACAGTAGACACCAATACACTCACACTGTCAGTCTCAGTCAAGGTCAGGACACGTCACATGGAGGTTTCCCACAACATTCTGTTTGGATGGGTTTGATTTTAGATTTTCCACATTGTCCTTGAGACAAAAATTAATGTCTTTATTTACTGCTTATACTAACCGTTACTACTACTACTACTACTACTACTACCACCACCACCACCACTACCACAACTACTATTACTACCACTTCTACTCAGTTAATCTTTTTGTGACACACTGTGTAAATATTTCCTGCCAACCTGGAGGACCCCAGAGAAATACTAGGTCCTGCGGTGGCTCTGGTCTGTTCAGCAGTTGGACTTGTTCGGGATAAAGCGATAATATGGACATTGTGAGGCCCGTGTGGGCGATGGCCTCTGTCTCAGTTCTCAGCTCCATACTGCGTCTTGGGGTGGTTACAGTCGGAACCTCTATAGAGGTGGCGGGGCCACAGAACCTGAAACAGTGACAGTCGGACATGTCAGGGCACACACACACACACACACACACACACACACACACACACACACACACACACACACACACACACACACACACAATAGAGAGAGAGAGAGAGAGAGAGGGGGGGGAGGGGGGAGAGAGACAGGGTGGGTGGATGGTTGAAGATTTATTATCCTTTTCCACCACGTGGTGATATCAAAGTGGGGGCAACGAAAACAACACAACAAAAACAACAATAAAACAACAAACAAACCTCAAAGCAAAATGGGAATCGAACTCACGACCCGAGCATTTAAAAGTCCAACGGTCAACCGCTACACTGTCCTGTCTCCCTGACAGAGAGAGAGAGAGAGAGAGAGAGAGAGAGAGAGAGAGAACTAAAAAAAATAGTTGTCCCCTATCCTTTGTGAATCAGAATGATATTTTAATGATAATTAACAAGGAAAGTATTGTCCACCCACCTGGCGACCAGTCTCTCATAGATATCGTTTGTCATGTTTGTGTCCTGGCCGTGGTCTGTCACACTTCGTTCCCACCACTGATCACAACTGTCGGAACAAAGACAGCGGGCCACAGCGGCAGCGGTATCTGTTGCTCCCACACATTGACAGAGGTCCTGGAACACACACACACACACACACACACACACACACACACACACACACACACACACACACACACACACACAAAATCCGAGAAAGTGAGAAAGAGAGAGAGAGTGTGTGTTCCGTGTCAGTACAGAGAGAAAAGTAGTTGTCAGAAAAAAATATCAAAAGGCAAGTTTTAGTTTCATGTTCAAACATCTGTCACGTGTAGTGTGGTTGTTACCAGCTTGTAGATGAAATCATGACACTGGCAGCAGAATCCCATGCCATTCACCTTACTAGATAAATCACACATCAAAACAAGAAACTGCCAAAACCAGACGACTCTCCATTCAAACTCATGATGTCCGTTTATTACGTCAGAACTAACGTCATTAACGTGAAATCGGCGTCATAGTATCGAAGTGCATGACGTAAGTTTTTCCCTCGCTGGCTGCAAAATCACAACTGACATTGAACCAAATGCTGGACACTGTACATGTTGAACAAACTCTTACACTGAGAGAATCATACATCCTGACTTGTGGCAAATCTGTGTGTTGTTCCACGTCCCCTACGATTATTACTGGTCATCAGACAACCACTTGTTGCTGGCATGACGTGAAACACCTCAGCTACAACAGCTGTGTCAAAATGTCGGTACAGTGCGAATAAGGAGAACACAGACAGTGTGTATTTGGTGCTTGTTGGTTCTCTTACTGAAACAGTGTGATGGAGTAAATATATATTCGGTTACAAATAATATACAGGTTAGACCCATTACAAACAACAACACCGCAAAACCAACACACACACACACACACACACACACACACACACACACACACACACACACACACACACACACACACAGAGAGAGCATAATCAGTCATTGCCATGGGCTGGAAAGTGCAGAGAGAGAGAGAGAGAGAGAGAGAGAGAGAGAGAGAGAGAGAGAGAGCAAAATAACTTTATAAACGGTGGAAGTTTTGGTCTTGCGACCAATTTTCAAACTTGCCGTTTTGAAAAACAAACAAACAAAACAAAACAGAGAGAGAGAGAGAGAGAGAGAGAGAGAGAGAGAGAGAGAGAGAGAGAGAGAGAAAATGGAAATAACTTTATTAAAAACGGTGGAAGTTTTCGTCTTGCGACCAATTTTCAAACTTGCCGTTTTCAAAAACAAACAAACAAACAAAACAAAACAGAGAGAGAGAGAGAGAGAGGGGGGGGGAGGGAACTAATTCCCCCCCCCCCCACCACTTCCCGAGTAGAGGGTTACAGGCTACAGACTGACATCTTCACGGGGCAGAAACAAAATGGACGGACGTTTTTCCGCTTCAACCGTTTCCATGACGACCCCTGTCTTTCCAACCGAAATCCCAAAGCGTTTTTCTGGTGTTATGATTCATTTTTTAAGTTTGAAAAACGCCTTGCTATGGCGTGGGAAAACGCCGAATGAGGGTGCTATGATTTGGAAAAACGCGGTGCTGTGGATCTGACAAGACAAGAGCCTAACAGCGGCAACTTGGTTTCCCTCTTTTGTTTTGTGTCGTGAAGTTGGTGTTGTAGTCTGTAGATGATAATTATGCGTTACCGCGTGTCAAACATACATTATCAATGAAATAACACAACGTGTCACGGACAAAGCGTCGGAATTACACATTGGCGCCAGAACCACGCTTCATGTTCACACTAGTAGATTATTTGTAGCTGTACCCGCGTTCGGCGATTCCAACCTCTGGGCCCTCTAAAAGAGAGAGAGAGAGAGAGAGAGAGAGAGAGAGAGAGAGAGAGAGATTTCTCACCTGTTCAGTCTGGGGGTCGGTACTTAAAGCGGTCATCAGTCGCTGGGATGTGATGTTTGGCAGCATCAGGATTCTTGTCACGTTGACGGGCGCCAGGTCTGACACCAGTTGCCTCAGAGTAACGTCGGCCTTCTTCAGCTGTTTCACGGCTTTCTGTACTGTTTTCACTATCGCCTGGTCCGTGGTGTACTTGGGCTTGTGACCAACTGACTTCACTTCTCCTACTATCAGGCCGTACTGACGGCTAACCAGCAAGATGTCAAGGTCACCGTCCCGAATACCCAGTGTGGCGGGTCGTGGGAGCAGGCGGGTAGCTGCGGCAGTGATTGGATCGAGTTGGTTGTCCAGGTATTTCCTGAACTGTAACTGGGACAGTACCATCATGACCTCCTGCCTCCTCTCCGCCACTTGCCGAATGGACTGCAGAACTTGCTGCATGGCGCGATCGTCCCTTTCGTCAGTCTCTTGCACCCGGGGCATGGGGTTACCAGGCGGGTCACTAGGGGGCACTGGCTGGTCAGGCCACACTCGGGATGCTAGAGGTGGGGGGTTAGGCTGAGGGGGAGGACCGCTGGGAACGGGGTTAACGGGCACGTGATCGGGCGCTCTTCGAACGAGTACCGTCTGCCCGGCCACACTCTCAACCTCATACGACACTCTGTTAAAGTGAAGCGGAGGGAGGAAGTAGGTTTGGTTGTGGAGGTTGGGGTACCAGTCATGTACAGACTGAAGCCAGTGGTTTTCGGCCACCTCTACTAATGTCTGAGGTTGACTTGTTCCTTGTGTCGTCTGTAGAGAGCCCTGAGGCTGACTTGTGCCTTGTGCTGTCTGTATAGAGCCCTGAGGCTGACTTGTGCCTTGTGCTGTCTGTAGAGAGCCCTGAGGCTGACTTGTGCCTTGTGTTGTCTGTATAGAGCCCTGAGGCTGACTTGTGCCTTGTGTCGTCTGTATAGAACCCTGAGGCTGACTTGTGCCTTGTGTCGTCTGTACCGAGCCCTGAGGCTGACTTGTCCCTTGTGTCGTCTGTATAGAGCCCTGAGGCTGAGGATATCGCGCGTATTGTTGACATGTACCAACACCTTGTACTGTCCGTGTAGAACTGTAAGGCTGATAACGACCAACACCGTGTCTCTGGTTTTGACTCGCGCCTGTCACGTGACCAGACTGTGGGCGCTGAGAACTGTGTGGACCGGGACAGTTCCTTGCTACGTGTCCCAGCTGCTGACATGTGTTGCACCGGACAAGGGGACAGTTCCTGGAGATATGACCGGGCTGTCCGCACGTGTTACACACTCCCCGACTGCCCGGGGGTGGGGGGCCGTGTCTTCGCATGATGTCTGAAATAAAACAGGACATTGTTTCCACAGTCTGATGCGACATGTGGCGTACTATACTATACTATACTATACTATACTATACTATACTATACTATACTATACTATACTATACTATACTATAGGGAGTAGTACATGTAGTGAAGAGGCGGGTTGTTGTTTTGTTTTGTTTTGTTTTGCCTTTCAGGTGTTTTGTTTTGTTTTGTTTTGGTTGCGGGTGGGGGGGGAGTGGGGGGGGGGGGGGGCGGGGACTGGGGGGCAGTGCGGTCAAAGACACACGCCATGTAGACATGATATGCACCAGACTGGATCATACGCTTAGCGTCACCCCACTGGTCTCCGGATGGTAATACACGTTTGTACAAGACAGTGTAGGACATTTCCAAACAACAAATGGTGTTGGCCTCGCCTTGTATCCAGATTGTGATCGGGATTTGATTAACCTCATCGGTATACACTGATTGATAATAGGGTTATGGTTTATCTTATGGGTATACACCGATTAATAATAGGGACATGGTTTACCTCATGGGTATACACTGATTAATAATAGGGGTATGGTTAACCTCATGGGTATACACTGATTAATAATAGGAATATGGTTTACCTCATGGGTATACACTGATTAATAATAGGGATATGGTTTACCTCATGGGTATACACTGATTAATAATAGGGACATGGTTAACCTCATGGGTATACACAGATTAATAATAGGGATATGGTTAACATCACGGTTATACACCGATTAATAAAAGGGACTGTGAAAGAATTTTTAAAAGTCAGTATAGCGAACAGCATTCGGTGAAACAATACGAATTACAGATATCTATCAAATCTTTCTTCATTTTCCATTTGCTTGTGATTAAAAAATAATGCGGATTATTTCAAAACATGCACCATGGACTTCAATCTCATTCTTTCAACATCAACAATTTGAAAACTGTTTCACATAAACACGGTTATTTGCAACATTTCACACACACACACACACACACACACACACACACACACACACACACACACACACACACACACACACACACACACACACACAGAGTTCTTGTGAACTGGCTCTTTACCGGAAATCGGGAATTCCCACACTTACTAAACATCGTGACCCAGTTTACCTCAGTAGCGGTGTCACAGTAACTACACATCAGTTACGTGTCTGTATGTAGTGTGTCTAATTGATGTTTATGTGTTGTCCATTATTTCATGGTTTATACATTTTGTGTGTCAGTGAAGAAAGCGACTATCGACCATCTCAGTCCTCAGTACAGAGTGATAGTACTAGTTGAATGTCATGATGTACATGTATACATTACTGGTTGTTGATATTATCTAGACCCAGTACAGAGTGATAGTACTAGTTGAATGTCATGATGTACATGTATACATTACTGGTTGTTGATATTATCTAGACCCAGTACAGAGTGATAGTACTAGTAGAATGTCATGATGTACATGTATACATTACTGGTTGTTGATATTATCCACACCCAGTACAGAGTGATAGTACTAGTTGAATGTTATGATGTACATGTATACATTACTGGTTGTTGATATTATCTAGACCCAGTGGCATACTTCATAGCGTGTTACAGCATGTGTGGTGTAACATTGTAACACTGTGTCCAACATTCATGCCACAGCTGTAACACTTGTCAGCGCTAATAGGACTAATAGACACAGTGACATTCCTGACATTAGTGATCAAACACAACAGCTAATAGGACTAATAGACACAGTGACATTCCTGACATTAGTGATCAAACACAAACAGCTAATAGGACTGATAGACTCAGTGACATTCCTGACATTAGTGATCAAACACAAACAGCTAATAGACTCCGTGACATTCCTGACATTAGTGATCAAACACAAACAGCTAATAGGACTAATAGACTCAGTGACATTCCTGACATTAGTGATCAAACGCAAACAGCTAATAGAACTAATAGACTCAGTGACATTCCTAACACTAGTGATCAAACACAAACAGCTAATAGGACGGTGACATTCCTGTCATTAGTGATAACACACAAACAGCTAATAGGACTAACTCCTAACTGCCCCCCCCCCCCACCCTCCAATGCCCCTTTGGCTGAGTGGTATTGTGACTGGTTTTCACATCCCACAAGTTTGACTACTGGATCCGTTAGACCAAAAACCTTGCGGTGTTCCAACGAAATAACCAGAGATTTGCCTGTAGCGGCCCGCGCGTATCAAAATGTCTATTTTACACAGACGCCCATTCACTCACTAATGGGGACCGCGCTGGCATTTTATGCTGTCGTTGTGTTATTTGGAGAAGGAGCGTAATGCCCACATTATGTGTGTGTGTGTGTGTGTGTGTGTGTGTGTGTGTGTGTGTGTGTGTGTGTGTGTGTGTGTGTGTGTGTGTGTGTGTGTGTGTGTGTGTTATCTCTGTGTGAAAATTCGCTGTTAGTGGCATTCTGAAACCAGTTATTTAACGCGAACCAAAGAAACATTGGCTATCGTCTGTGACAAAAGGTTCGGTATAACTGCAGGGCATATTGTCTAACTTTAATCAACCCTTATCTTCCCTGTTTCACGTCCAGACCTGGCTTAGCATGTTTGCACTTGTGTGCTTTACCACTTGCTTCTTTCAGTGTTGTAGATTTTTATTGTATTGTTCCGCTCCCTATGGAGAAACTTGATCCAGGTGGCGTGACTAAACCTTCCCCGGCTGAACCCTCCATCTCTATTACACATTTGCATTTGCAAACACGAGAAACACCAGTAAAAAATAAGGTTAATGACTTTGAAGACGACCAAGGTGACTTGAAGGACAAGAAATTCAAGAACTTGTGACCATTAACAAGCGACTGGTGAAGATTGTGTGTTCAGGGTGAGGCCGGGGTAGGAGGTGGGGTGGAGGACGAAGGTTGGAGAAGGGGAGGGGTGATGGGGGGGGGGGGGGGGGGAGGGGGGCACAATAAAAAACAATTATCTGAATGCTTGCTTTTTTCATTCAATATGGCATAATTATCTCATGAGCATGTAGACATAACCAAGACACGATTCAAAGAAAATATTATGCACACCCTGAAAAAAAAAATGCTAAAATCCTAAATGGAATTGAGTGAGTGAGTGAGTTTTTACTGGCTTAAAGCCGCGCAAGCCACAAAGACTAATTCACGGCTAGCCTAAATGGACTTGAAGCTGGTATCTTCATGAATCCACCTGTCAGCCCCCCCCCCCCTCTCTCTCTCTCTCTCTCTCTCTTGAGCACACACAAACGTAAGCCGTTCCTAGTTCTGAGCGATTTCTCTCCACCGTTCGGGAACAATGCGCATGTAACTGACACGATACAGACTGTAGCTTAAGATGGAAGTTGAGACATCTTGCTGATCCCCTTAATCTCTGCTTTGTTCCCACCTGTTGTCCCGTCTTAGGTATTGTATAGCCGAGCACGCAAACTCTATTTATAATATTGTCGACATTCGTGTGGAAACATCGCTTGTTTGTTGTTACTTTTTTTTTCCTCTTGCGCAGCCGCCAGTACCCGGGATTATCCTGTCGTTTGCGGCCGGCCCCCGTAGTGTAGTGGTTAGCAGTTCGGACTAAGGACCGTGTGATTAACATACGTCATAACACTTGAATTCAGCCACTTACTACTGTAGACTTGAGGTTGTGTTCTACATACTTTCCATCACACTTCGCCAGTAATATACTTCATTCGTAAATTTGAGAATGTCCAAAAAAGGCAAAATAAACGGCGTTAACTTTGTTCCCAATGAAAAACACGTTGAAAATAAAAGAGACTTCAGAGATTTGCTTTCATGTCTATTGTTTTTTTAAAATTTGCATTCGTGTAATATTATTTTACTGGAAGTTTCATATTGTTTGTTTAATTTCTGTACCTGTACCTCAAAACAGGAATTAATGAAAATGTCAGACATTTTCTGAGTGCGTTAGAATTAGAGGCAAAAAGGTATATTCAAAATAGTATTTTTGAGATGCTGGACCATTTCTCTAAAGCATGATGTGCGTCTGCACATGATCTGTCAAGCGTAGCAGCTGCAGCAGCGTAATATGTCAGCCCGGTCCCCATCAGTAAGAGAATTGAGGTCTCTATGGAAAAAAAAGGAAGATTTAATACACGAGGGCCGCTACAGGGTGGGTGGGTGTTTTGGGGGTTTAACGTCCTTTTCCGCCACATAGGGTGATATCAAAGACGGGGCAACGATGAAAAAGCCAGCACAAATATTTGACCCCAGCCGGGGCCGCTACAGGGAAATCTCTTGTCACTTCGTTGGACCACCGCAGGGTGTTTGGCCTAACATATCCAGTAGTCAAACTTAAAGCTCAGGGTTGATTTGCGTCTTGGATCAAAATACTCGTCGGTATCCCACAGCTTGATGGGGAATAACTGCTAATTATCAAGTGTGTCACTGCGGAAACTAAAGGCATAGAAAACAAGCCTTGCCAGGTTAGAGGTAGACGTCAGATCTGTGACACGTAGAATAGACAACTTTTTCGCTCGGTGATAATTTAGGTCAAAGTCTGATAAATATAATACTTGACACGCAGAGAGAGAGAGAGAGAGAGAGAGAGAGAGAGAGAGAGAGAGCACAAGTTTCAAACCATTTGCATGTCGTGAATTATCTTACACACACACACACACACACACACACACACACACACACACACACACACACACACGGACGACGCTGAAGTACGAACGAGACACTGTTGCCGCGGTCGGAAGCGACGAATGCATCAGAAAGAAAACGAAGTTGTTCATCGATTGTTCTATGGTCAAACTTGCACCATGCTTATGACGTCTCAAACCAAGATCTCATTTTCTGTATAGTTTTTATCACGTGTATCGGATGGGAGGATCATTTTGCTGCGTGCAGCAGCGAGTTTCACTGATTAAAAAGCAAACAAACACACACTGAAACAAACTGTGACGTTTCTCCAGACATTACGTAATCCCTTCACGCGCACCAGCAGTGACGGAACGGAACCTGCCTCATAGACACCTTACGTGTACACTACTCACTATGCAGATGCAGATCTGTGTGTGTATGTGTGTGTGTGTGTGTGTGTGTGTGTGTGTGTGTGTGCGCGCGCGCGCGCGCGCGCTGGCTAGCCTCGACCGCCCGCCGGAGTGTGATGCAATATGACGGCACGTTGCGCCGTCTCTCAGGCGGACTGCTGGCCGCGAGGTTGCATAATAGTGCTGTCTAGTGCTGTCTAGTGCTGTGACGATTTTGATTCAGGATGTGATTCGTGTGTGGGCGCTTAGGAGCTAATAGACTCAGTGACATATTGTCATTAGTGATTAAACACAAACAGCTAATAGGACTAACAGGCTCAGTGACATTCCTGACATTAGTGATCAAACACAAACAGCTAATAGGACTGATAGACTCAGTGACATTCCTGACATTAGT
>JACVVK020000682.1:42500-62500 GCA_018292915.2 Batillaria attramentaria | reverse complement strand
CTGTTTTAAGTCTGTTTTAAGCACCATAGGATCGTGGGTAGGTCGACCCTTAAGTTTGCGATTTTTTAGTTCTTTTGATTGGATTATAATTGATTTGATTTGCCAATGTGTGCTTGCCAAGTCAGTGAACCGCGCTCATGACAAAACACACGTCTGTTTGTTTTTTTTTTCCTCCCCATATTGTCAACTGTAGCTGCTCTGACTATTGTGCAGGTGTAAGCCCTGATTTTGAATCCATTGTACCCATTGTGTCATGTTGACAGTGGCCAGTTTCTGTACATGTTGTACTAACTGTTGCTTTGCTTGATATTTATCGATTCATGAGTATCTAGTGATTACAGTGAAACTCCTTCGTATCGATTTGTATGAAGGACTATTCTAACCGTGTGTGTGTGTGTGTGTGTGTGTGTGTGTGTGTGTGTGTGTGTGTGTGTGTGTGCAAACAAAATCACACCATGGGGAGGCAACTCAGGACACGTGACTGCGCCGTGTACATTGCCTCTGAAACTGGGGGCCTGCATGTAAAACACGTGCTTTACGACAGTGCTGCGCTATGCACTGAAAACATCTCCGCTCTCTCTAGTTTCAAACCCAACGCACAAAACGTTCGCTCAGACAAACACACATACATGCACGCGCGCGCACACACCGTCACATATACACACGTCATATGCATACATTTGCACGGACAGACAGCAAGACATACTGACACCGGCGCACTCGCGCACGCGCGAACGCACACGCAAACTCACACACACTAAAGCCTGGAAAGGAAAGGAAGCAACCCTCCCCCCCCCGTCCCTCCCCACACTCGCCACAACACCCCCCCCCCCCCCCCCCCATGCTCCTCCCTCAGGCCACACCTTTCTCAGTGCTTGTTATGTTAATTACGCTACACGTTACATATCCGCGTTCCTGCTTCACACAAATAAGACTGGAGTAATCGTGAATCATGACTAGACAAACAAGTATATAGCCACTGAACAGCAGCACGGTAGTATAATCGTGTATGAGGGAGGCCTCCCGAACATGTTTCTACTCACTGAGTAGCGACGAGCAAAACATGACACAAAAGAAGACAAAACAAAACTGAACAAAACAACAACAACAACAACAACAACAACACACACACACACACACACACACACACACACACACACACACACACACACACACACACACACACACACACGCCCACACACGCACGCACGCACACCACCGACCAACACCACATCCATTACAACACAAAAAAATAACAACACAACAACAACAACAACACACACACACACACACACACACACACACACACACACACACACACACACACACACACACACACACACAGAGTCACACACACACACACACACACACACACACACACACACACACACACACACACACACACACACACACACACACACACACACACGCCCACACACGCACGCACGTACACCACCGACCAACACCACATCCATTACAACACAAAAAATAACAACACAACACACACACACACACACACACACACACACACACACACACACACACACACACACACACACACACACACACACACGCACGCACGCACGCACACCACCGACCAACACCACATCCATTACAACACAAAAAATAACAACACACACACACACACACACACACACACACACACACACACACACACACACACACACACACACACACACACACACACAAGAGGAAATCAACAACGACTGACAACAGCAGTAAGGTTCCATGCATGGGTTCTTACCTTGCAAACACAACAACAACCATCTGAGAATGATGACGATGATGATGATGATGACCACAACGACGACGACGACGATAATAATAATATTTTTAATAAAAAAAATGACAATGATATTGATCATAATATGTGCTCTACCAAACTGTTTAGCTCAAATCGCCGCTCACGCTCCCGGGAATTAGGCGCATTCACTCACACAATCAGTAGACAACAATACATTTCAATGACGTTACTCATTACGCTATAAGCTTATATCAAAGAATAGGTCACAAAGAGCAGCTGACGTCAGACATCGCAAGTTGAACGAGAAAATGAACCCCAACACTTTGCCAAGTCTTGGGTTGAGAAATGTGCTCTGTGGTACATTAATCACTCGCTATTGTAATGTTTCCAGGCCGTCTGCGTCTGACTTTTCTCACAAACATTTTTTTTTAAAAATCAGTATTTCATTGTTTGCAATGTCTGCCAGAGAAATTGAACGTGAATTTAAATGCTATTGCGATGCTTCCGATTAATTTTGTGTTTGACTTTGAGTCACAAACAGGTGTCCCCCCCCCCCCACCCCCCTATCAATAGTTTTTTGATTGCAATGTCTATCGCAGAAAATGAACGAGAGTTGAACTGTCTGACCCTAAGGACTTTGGAATGTGAAAGTCCGTACGGTTAAAAAAAAAAAAAAAAAAAGTTATCGTAGTTCATCGGTGCATTGGTGGTAAGTGACTGATACTAAAAGAGCGCATGTACTCAAAGAAAGGTCACATGCACTGGCTGAAAGGTCACGTGTACTGGCGAAGCGGATGTGGTGCACTTGTGCTTATGTTGGACTTTCAGTTTTCCGTAGATAGTGTAAACGTCTTATACCCGACCGAACTAAAGAGGAAGATAACATTTCTAATCAAGCATTATACGGAGTGAGCGGTGGTCTAATAGTTAGCGTGTCGAACTTAGCCGCTGCGCTACTGGACGGCCGTCACCAATGTCAGGCCGATGAAGCGTGGGTTCGAGCCCAGGTCGAGCTTGTGATATGTGATACCGGTTTTTCCTGGCAACCGGGCTGCTCATCAGGGGTTTCTCTCCGGGGTATCCGGCTTTCCTTCCCCATCAAAATTGAAAAATAGGATAGGTATTGGGTGGCGCTGCACCGCGGCGACGCGCTTCCACCGTGGAAAGCAGCCCGAATTTCCCGAAAGGGACAAAAAAGATATTTAAAGAGACCATTAATTTTGCATGTTTTCTCAGCCAGCTAATGTTTTGAAATAGTTATTTTTTTTGTGAGTACACACACACACACACACACACACACACACACACACACACACACACACACACACACACACACACACACACACACACACACAGAGAGAGAGAGAGAGAGAGAGAGAGAGAGAGAGAGAGAGACGCACAGAGAGAGAGAGACACACACACACACGCACACACACACACACACACACACACACACACACACACACACACACACACACACACACACACACACACACACACACTACATTGCGGCGTCGCCTACACTGACTATCGATATATGCAAACATCGTCTGAACTACCTGCTGGTGTGTGAGTGAGTATATCTCCAGCCGGCCAGTCATCCTATGAGTCATCGTGTACACAAAAGTCGCACCAGCAGCTGCAGTATATAAATCCATTATACAAACACACTCAAGACCCCTCACACACCCCAAAGACACTCGCCTAGCCAAGCAGCCAAAGTCACACGCCAGGAACAACTTGTCCTTAAGGGCCAAAAGCCATAGGACGTAAAGCAAGCTAATGATGATGATGATGACACTCAAGACAGGGACACTCAGTCTGAGGGGTGTAAATGCGATGGCGGTGGGTGAACGAAATGCTGTACTAAATCTTTTATGATTGCAGTTTTTGTTGTTTGTTGGCTTAGGATAAGAGAAAATGAGAATAAACTTTTACTGCCTCAAAATGAGAACATTGTTGAAGCAGTCCGATTTTCCCGAAAGACAATAAAGTAGTAAAAAACGATTTTTATTTATTTATTTATTATTATTATTAATTTTTTTTTTTTTTTTTGGGGGGGGGGGGGGGGGGGGGTGGGTAATTGTCGTCGAAACTTTTGAATCGGGGTAGCACCGGAAACACCTTTCGATCGCCATCGTGGTTAGCCCCCGCGATGTCCCGTACCCGACTTACTTACCGATCTTTGACCTTGTTTGGTAATTCACACACTAGGCACTGCGCCAGGAGTGGAGGGGAGTGGGGCTGGAGGGGTGGGGGGGGGGGGGGGCGGAGAGGGGGGGTGGTGGTCGTCTCGTCCTCAAAAGGTGTGGGACACCATGAAGCGACGCTCCTGTTTGAATGAGAACACGCCTCAAAATAGCCGCAGCGTTTTAACTCAATTGCTGCAAAGTAAGTTTCGGGTTGTGCTCTCTCTCTCTCTCTCTCTCTCTCTCTCTCTCACACACACACACACACACACACACACACACACACACACACACACACACACACACACACACACACACAATCATAAGTAAAAACGCCTGCATAAATATTTGGCTCCAGCCGGGATTCGAACTCACGACCCCAGTATTGAAAGTCTCTACCACTGATTCGGCTAACCGCTCTGCTCCCTTGGCTCAGTGAGAGTCAGTGTTGCACTTTGATTATACATGTAGATAATTCTACTCGTGTTTGCTGCAATGGGAGCCGTCAAGGAACCGCAAATCTTGTCTGACTTTCGCATAAAGGCCCAAAACCGAAAAAGAGTCAAGAACGCAACGCGGAATACTCATGCGCGGTACGGAAGGTGCTAAAAGGCAAATCTTCCGACGTCACCAGGCTCCGCATGTCAAAGTCGGGGTTAGGGAGTTTAGCCCCGGATTAGAGTCTAACCTCGAACTAAACTAGCTCTAGGGTTAAATTTTCTCTTCTTTTTGTTTTATCAGGAAGCGGATCCATTCCAGCAAGATGCCTGAGCCGTTATAGAAGGATTTATTTCTTCGCTTCCTGTTTTTTTAATTTAATTTTGTTTTTTGGTTTCTTTTGTCCTAGTGTGGGTTAGGCCCGTAGCCGTGGGTTAAATTAACCTCGACTTTTACATTCGGGCCCTGGCTAAGATCGTTGTGGACTGTTTTGTTAGTGGTGGTGTCTATTTAATACTAGTGCACGCGTCAGTTTAAAGGTCTGCAATCTCGACTAAAAAGCGGCCACACTGAAACAGCGTGTTTTCAATAAAACTATCACAGTTAAGGTACAGAGTTTTCAACGTAAAACCCGTATACTGAAAAGCCAAGGGCAGCCTGATCTTACTGCACAGTTTGCGATTTGACATAGAGCGAGACAGGGTGGGGTCGGTGGGTGTTCAGGAGTTTAACGTCCTTTTCCACCACGTAAGGGTAATATCAATGTAACATGTACAACCCGCTGGGTTGTAGTACCTTGTACATGTTACCAGGCACGATTAATGGGAAGAAACTCTTGTTGCTTTGCTGGTTTGTAAAGGGAGACAATCTGTAGAAATGTGATTTCAGATAATTGTTTTATTATTTTGTTTTATTTTATGATTGTTTCTTTGTGGTTGAAGGGGTTATAGAAAATAAGGGTTTTATGTTTTTATTTGATAAGAAAAAATAAGTTATATGTAAATTAGTTTCCCATGAGGCACTTTGTCTTGTCTCGGGCTGTGAGGAAGACGGGTTTTTGTGGTGTCTGTTGTGTCAACACGTTGTGGGTGCCAATCAGGTAAATATTATGATAAATTACTGCATGAAGTTATGAAGTATTGTTTTATATGTTGTTGTGTGTTTTTGATAGTTAAATTGGAGGGATGATAAGAGATTTTGTAGATAGAAAAGTTCTTGGGTTTTGTTTGCTTCCATTGGGGATGAATGGAGGTTTGATTAGTGTTGAAAGATTGGTTTGGTCAGTATGATATTTGTATTGTTTTATATTTTTAAGTTAGAAAGATAGTTGGGAAAAAGTGTGAAGTTTGGGGAAGAATGTTTTTGGTAAGAATTTTGGTTTGAGAAGTCTTGTAAAATAACATAGGTTTTGGTGGGAGTTTGGGCGGAAACGGAAGTTCCTAATAATTCCGGTTTCCAATATGGCTGCGCCCATGTTGTAAACAAAGATCTTTGGTTTTAGTTGTGTTTGGTTCGTACTGATAGTGTTTGGGTCTTTTGAATGTTTTGTTTTAATATAGGGTGAGGGCATAGGTTGATGGGATAAAACAGTGGTTTTATTGTTTATTTGTATTGTGGAAATCTGTCACTGATATATGGATACTTTCATACTGAGGGGATCTTTCATTATTCTAGTTGGGAATAGATGGATGATCTGTATGAAAGGGGAGATAGCTAGATGTTGGTATACATTTGTGCTGTCATTTAACAAGTGATTGGTTGCTTGTTGGAATATTGTGTAGTTTGCTTTATTTGCTACTACTAGTGAATTTGATCAAAAGCAAACATGACTTTATTCTGTATTGGTTGAGATTATGATTCTTGTTATCTGGAGTGATAACTTGTGAATTTAATGGTTCACTCTGTGACTAGGAAGGATTTCACTTGCAAGATAGTTTAGTAATTTTTGTGGTTGTTTATTGTGTTAATTATAGTTACTGTTTTGTTTTGTTTCAGTGCCCATCTGAATTAGTGATTGAGACTTTGAGTCTGAATGACTTTGGGTGAGGCTTTGAATGAGTCTCTAAATGACTTTGGATGAGACTTTGAATAAGTTTCTGCATGACTTTGAATGAGTTTCTGATTGAGACTCTGAATGTGACTTTGAATGAGTTTGGACTCTCTGAGTTCTGAATGCTCTGAGTCTGCAAATAAACATTATCAAGAAGATCAACATCTTGTGTGCCCTTTTTCTGGAGCCAAAAAAGTGGTTACATCAAAGACGGGGCAACAAGAAAAAGGCCAGTACAAATATTTGGCGCCAGCCGGGATTCGAACTCACGACCCGACCATTGATTGAGAGTGCAACGCTCTACATCACCGTGGCTAGTCTTCTCGTGCAACACACAACACTGTGACCGCTAGACGCTGTAGCGATGTGTCTCGCTCACTGACCAAAAGCACAATGAAGTCACTGCAAACTCACGTGATCCCGGCTGGGGCCAAATATTTGTGCTGGATTTTTCATCGTTGCCCCGTCTTTGATATCACCCTAATGGCTATGTGGTGGAAAAGGACGTTAAACCCCCAAAACCCACCCACCCACCCACCCACCCACCCGCAAACTCACGCTTTGGTTTCATAATGGTCTCCGAAGCGCTGAAACTGTGCACAGGCACAGGAATCGCAGAAAACAACAACAACAACAACAACAAACATGTTTGCGCCTTTTAGTTGAGACTGCAGACCTTTCAACTCGTCCTCGTAATTTCTGGGACACCGTGTTCCTGTTTGAATAATAACAAGCTTCAAAATCGTCACAGCGGCGTCTCCGTCTGAACCGCACGCTTCCCCGTCCCTGCGTTTGTGACTCGAAGCCCCAAACAGGGTGTTTATGTTCTGCTCGGGTAAGCCTCCGACAATAGAGCCGATATTTTCGTGCTGTAAAATTTAGCTCCAGCAATTACCTGACATGAATGAGGGGCTCACATAATATAATATTCACGTTCCGTCCGTGGTTTGGTCAGACTAGGTTGGACTGTGACTGGTGCCTTGTTATGATGGTCCGAGATTAGGTATGTGACAGTATATGCATGGGTGATATGAAAGGTTGTGTGGAAGGGAGTTTTGTTTACGCTCTGCGGAGGTCATGCAAAGGAGGACTAACCTTAGTGTTGGGACGAACAGATGGTGTGTGTTAGTGGCGCATGACTCACGGACACGCGCGGGCGGGCGCGCGAGCACACACACACACACACACACACACACCGTCACACATACACACACACACACAGATAATGCACGCGCGCGCGCGCACAGAGAGACTGAGAGAGAGAGAGAGAGAGAGTGCACACACACACACACACACACACACACACACACACACACACACATCATCATCATCATCATCATCATCGTCATCATGACAACGGACAGACATGAAACCACTGACAGTAACAAGACACAATCACACAAGAAATCTTTTCCACAAAAATCACTCAAGTTATGACTCGTTTCAGCTTCCAAGTGTTATTGAAAATAGATGTTCAAAAGTACACATGTACCGTAATTATCACAATGAGAAAATACAAACAAAAACAATCCGTCTGGGTTGTTACGTGATAAACTTGAAGCCCCCCCCCCCCCTCCCCCCTTCCTCGTCAAATATGCTGAAATGACAGAGACACGAGGAACCTAGTTGTGCCAACAAACACCAACATGATAAACATCAGAATGTATCAACATGATAAACATCAGAATGTATCCACATGATAAACATCAGAATGTATCCACATGATAAACATCAGAATGTATCAACATGATAAACATCAGAATGTATCCACATGATAAACATCAGAATGTATCAACATAATCGATCCAAACAACTCCAGCCAAACACAGAACAAATCAACCAAAACACACAATCATACTCTTCAACTTTCAAATACTGGATTTTCTACAGTTTCATCATTTTTCCTGATATTTCCAGCATTTACTTACAGTATGTTAACAATGCAGTAGTTACAGTTTTACAACATTTACAGCAGTTACAGTGTTTACAATTTTTACAGTATTGACAATTTATGTTCAGTATTTACAATTTATCTACAGTAGTTACACTATTGTAAAGCAATGATAGTACTGAGTGTGGGTTGACAGTTGCTAGTTTCTGTCTGTGGCAGATTTCTTCCCTAATCACATACAGTCTCTATCGCCATGTTTGTCTTTCCACCAACTGTCTTCAAGGTTTTAACTCTCTCTATGCTAGTTTCTGTCTGTGGCAGATTTCTTCCCTAATCACAAACAGTCTCTATCGCTATGTTTGTCTTTGCACCAGCTGTGTTCAAGGTTTTAACTCTCTCCATGCTAGTTTCTGTCTGTGGCAGATTTCTTCCCTAAACACAAACAGTCTCTATCGCCATGTTTGTCTGTCCACCAACTGTCTTCAAGGTTTTAACTCTCTCTAAGCTGATAAGTACCGGCTGTTTTCTAAAAACGATACAAACTTTCTGTTGTTCTGTCCATCTTCCTTTCGGCATAGTCTGTTTCCACGGATTATCTTTTAATCATTCGCCATGTTGTTTACCCTGTGACTGATGTCTTTGTCAGTTTCCTATTCAACTCTCGCTGTAACACAGTTTACTGTAATTGTACTAGTTGACATATTATCTACAGTATTTGGTTCGACTGAACAGGGTTTTAGTTTCTCAATAGTGTTATACTGCTGTTTCACAATCTTTCTCAACATGTCCATAATGTCTGATGTTTGAACAGTCACTAGCATGGTCATTGGATATGCTATCGGTTGTTGTTGGTGGTGGTGATGAAGCTGTTGTTGATGATGATGATGATGATGATGATGATGAATGCCGCTTCAGAGACATTCTATTGAACTGTATCAGTCAATATTTCTTTATGCACTGTAAGTACAGGAAATACTGACGGTAGGAAGCCATAACTCCTGAGATTGTCTCCCTTCGTGTGTACACAGTTTGGATTCGTTACACACACACACACACACACACACACACACACACACACACACACACACACACACACACACACACGAGTGGTGACGGAGGTCTAGAAAGCAATACTGAGTACGATCTTTGTTACCAGTCTGTCGGGTTTCATTCTGTATGAACCACGTCATCTGATGACGTTTTTCTAGCATGACGTCAAGTGTTTGACGTGGCAACCTACTGACGTCACAAAAAGTAACACATGTTGTTAACACAAGCCCGATGTAAATATTATTTGACACTTAGATCTCCATCAGCGGAGCGTCAACTACACCATGTTTACCTTTCTCTACGTCACAGTGACGTCACAACAAGGACCGTTAGAATGACGAAACCGGCGCGGATGAACAGCGCGTGACGAGGGGGGTCAGACCAAAGCAGAAAACAAAGTAACAGCCGCGATAAACTACGACGACGACAACATGAACGGTAAAAACCGTCAGGAAGGAAACGGAAAGGGTGGAGCGATGAAGGGAGGGAGGGGTCAGGTGGGTCTGTGTTGTGCATCATCATCATCATCATCATCATCATCAGTGTCAGGGCTGGAGGGAGGATCACTCAGCACTAACATGAATCAGTAGTGATGTGGAGCGGGACATGTCTCTCAGTCTGTCAACATAATAATCAACACCCCCCCACCCCACCACCACCACCACTCTCCGCTCCAGCCCTGGCACAACCGTCCAGTTTGTAACTGTCACCTGGTTACCTGTCGACAGTGCCACGTTACGGATGGCAGCTTCATCATCACCTGACGTCACCACCTGCACGGGCACGCCGCGCGCACGGAGTCTGCTGACCACAGGCAGGTCGTCACGTGGTATACCACACAGGATGATGGTGTCCTGGTACTGCAGGTCATGACCTAGTGACACGACAACCACAACAACGGCTCATACACATCGTCTGCTGGTGATGCTGGTGGTGTAGTTGTGGTAGTCGTAGTGAGTGTGTGAGTGATGACGTCATGCAAGCAACAAACGGTTATCTGTGTGTAAAGTGAGTGAGTGAGCAAAAATGGAGCAAGAGAGCGATGGAGTGAGTGAAGAAATGAATGAACGAATGAGAGAGAACGAGCGAGCAGGACAGATCTAAAACTGGTGAGCGAGTGAGTGGTACACGTGACACATACCCGACTGACCCACCCGTAGCTCCTCCACCAGGATGCGGGTGATGTCATCCGCACAACGTTCACAGTTCTCTGGCAGGCCCCTTGTGTGACCAGGTGATAGTGTGACGTCACCAGACCCCGGTGTCCATGTCCTGTGCTGTACCGTCCTGACCTTGGGGCCGTCTGTCGGGGCGGGGGTGGCGCTGCTGCTGTACCCCAGGACGTTCTGACCATCAATATGACGTGACTTCCCCACTTCTGTCTGTACGGCCGGCGGACAGCGCAGTGGGCGGGTGAGGGTTTCCACAGAAACACACGACGGTACCCGGACACGGTCCACTGCCGCGGCCCACAGGTGTAGGGAGGGAACACGGTTTGACAGGTGAGTGACGAACTCGGAGAACATGTCGCTAGGGTTGAACAGGTAACTGTTACAGAGAATGGAGAGGGAGACAGTCAGTCAGGGATGTTGGCAGTGACGTCATACTTGTCCGTTTTAGGCGGCTGTTAATGACGTTATTTTCGCTTTGGTCTGTAGTTGGTGACACATGACGTCATCACACAGTATTTGTCGTCATCAGTAGGTGAAATGCATGCTCTGTGTGTGTGTGTGTGTGTGTGTGTGTGTGTGTGTGTGTGTGTGTGTGTGTGTGTGTGTCCCATCATCACAGTACAACTTACCTGTAACCATAAAATGCCTCATCAGCGATGACGTAAAGTTCTCCATTATTCGCGGCTGCCGCCAGTTCGTTGACAGCATTCTCCACGTCTGTCTCGTTGTGAAAGTTGTACATATGGCGGTGGACGCGTGGGGCGGCTGCTGGTGTTGTTGTTGTTGGACCACCCCCCGGGGCGGCTGCTACTGTTGCTGTTGTACCACCCCCCGGGGCGGCTGCTGGTGTTGCTGTAGGACCCCCCGGGGCGTGCAGCAGCTGTTGCTCCAGAAGTATGATGACGGCACGACTCTCATTGTGTGAACTCAACAAGTGAACGTCCTTTCCCCGCTGCCTCCACTGCATGCCCTTTAGTGTCAGTATGACCGTTTTCCCCGTGCCTGTGTGGAAGGAGAGAGTGTTGATGATATGATATTACCTCAGTTAATAGTTATATTTATTACTGATCATCAGTCAGTACAGTAGACACCAATACACTCACACTGTCAGTCTCAGTCAAGGTCAGGACACGTCACATGGAGGTTTCCCACAACATTCTGTTTGGATGGGTTTGATTTTAGATTTTCCACATTGTCCTTGAGACAAAAATTAATGTCTTTATTTACTGCTTATACTAACCGTTACTACTACTACTACTACTACTACTACCACCACCACCACCACTACCACAACTACTATTACTACCACTTCTACTCAGTTAATCTTTTTGTGACACACTGTGTAAATATTTCCTGCCAACCTGGAGGACCCCAGAGAAATACTAGGTCCTGCGGTGGCTCTGGTCTGTTCAGCAGTTGGACTTGTTCGGGATAAAGCGATAATATGGACATTGTGAGGCCCGTGTGGGCGATGGCCACTGTCTCAGTTCTCAGCACCATACTGCGTCTTGGGGTGGTTACAGTCGGAACCTCTATAGAGGTGGCGGGGCCACAGAACCTGAAACAGTGACAGTCGGACATGTCAGGGCACACACACAACACACACACACACACACACACACACACACACACACACACACACACACACACAAAATAGAGAGAGAGAGAGGGGGGGGGAGGGGGGGAGAGACAGGGTGGGTGGATGGTTGAGGATTTATTGTCCTTTTCCACCACGTGGTGATATCAAAGTGGGGGCAACGAAAACAACACAACAAAAACAACAATAAAACAACAAACAAACCTCAAAGCAAAATGGGAATCGAACTCACGACCCGAGCATTTAAAAGTCCAACGGTCAACCGCTACACTGTCCTGTCTCCCTGACAGAGAGAGAGAGAGAGAGAGAGAGAGAGAGAGAGAGAGAACTAAAAAAATAGTTGTCCCCTATCCTTTGTAAATCAGAATGATATTTTAATGATAATTAACAAGGAAAGTATTGTCCACCCACCTGGCGACCAGTCTCTCATAGATATCGTTTGTCATGTTTGTGTCCTGGCCGTGGTCTGTCACACTTCGTTCCCACCACTGATCACAACTGTCGGAACAAAGACAGCGGGCCACAGCGGCAGCGGTATCTGTTGCTCCCACACATTGACAGAGGTCCTGGAACACACACACACACACACACACACACACACACACACACACACACACACACACACACACACACACACACACACACACACAAAATCCGAGAAAGTGAGAAAGAGAGAGAGAGTGTGTGTTCCGTGTCAGTACAGAGAGAAAAGTAGTTGTCAGAAAAAATATCAAAAGGCAAGTTTTAGTTTCATGTTCAAACATCTGTCACGTGTAGTGTGGTTGTTACCAGCTTGTAGATGAAATCATGACACTGGCAGCAGAATCCCATGCCATTCACCTTACTAGATAAATCACACATCAAAACAAGAAACTGCCAAAACCAGACGACTCTCCATTCAAACTCATGATGTCCGTTTATTACGTCAGAACTAACGTCATTAACGTGAAATCGGCGTCATAGTATCGAAGTGCATGACGTAAGTTTTTCCCTCGCTGGCTGCAAAATCACGACTGACATTGAACCAAATGCTGGACACTGTACATGTTGAACAAACTCTTACACTGAGAGAATCATACATCCTGACTTGTGGCAAATCTGTGTGTTGTTCCACGTCCCCTACGATTATTACTGGTCATCAGACAACCACTTGTTGCTGGCATGACGTGAAACACCTCAGCTACAACAGCTGTGTCAAAATGTCGGTACAGTGCGAATAAGGAGAACACAGACAGTGTGTATTTGGTTCTTGTTGGTTCTCTTACTGAAACAGTGTGATGGAGTAAATATATATTCGGTTACAAATAATATACAGGTTAGACCCATTACAAACAACAACACCGCAAAACCAACACACACACACACACACACACACACACACACACACACACACACACACACACACACACACACACACACAGAGAGAGCATAATCAGTCATTGCCATGGGCTGGAAAGTGCAGAGAGAGAGAGAGAGAGAGAGAGAGAGAGAGAGAGAGAGAGAGAGAGCAAAATAACTTTATGTAAAAACAGTGGAAGTTTTGGTCTTACGACCAATTTTCAAACTTTCAAACTTTTCAAACAAAACAAAACAGAGAGAGAGAGAGAGAGAGAGAGAGAGAAAGAGAGAGAGAGAGAGAGAAAATGGAAATAATTTTATTTAAAAACGGTGGAAGTTTTCGTCTTGCGACCAATTTTAAAACTTGCCGTTTTCAAAAACAAACAAACAAACAAAACAAAACAGAGAGAGAGAGAGAGAGAGGGGGGGGGAGGGAACTAATTCCCCCCCCCCCCCACCACTTCCCGAGTAGAGGGTTACAGGCTACAGACTGACATCTTCACGGGGCAGAAACAAAATGGACGGACGTTTTTTTCCCGCTTCAACCGTTTCCATGACGACCCCTGTCTTTCCAACCGAAATCCCAAAGCGTTTTTCTGGTGTTATCATTCATTTTTTAAGTTTGAAAAACGCCTTGCTATGGCGTGGGAAAACGCCGAATGAGGGTGCTATGATTTGGAAAAACGCGGTGCTGTGGATCTGACAAGACAAGAGCCTAACAGCGGCAACTTGGTTTCCCTCTTTTGTTTTGTGTCGTGAAGTTGGTGTTGTAGTCTGTAGATGATAATTCTGCGTTACCGCGTGTCAAACATACATTATCAATGAAATAACACAACGTGTCACGGACAAAGCGTCGGAATTACACATTGGCGCCAGAACCACGCTTCATGTTCACACTAGTAGATTATTTGTAGCTGTACCCGCGTTCGGCGATTCCAACCTCTGGGCCCTCTGTGAGAGAGAGAGAGAGAGAGAGAGAGAGAGAGAGAGAGAGAGTTCTCACCTGTTCAGTCTGGGGGTCGGTACTTAAAGCGGTCATCAGTCGCTGGGATGTGATGTTTGGCAGCATCAGGATTCTTGTCACGTTGACGGGCGCCAGGTCTGACACCAGTTGCCTCAGAGTAACGTCGGCCTTCTTCAGCTGTTTCACGGCTTTCTGTACTGTTTTCACTATCGCCTGGTCCGTGGTGTACTTGGGCTTGTGACCAACTGACTTCACTTCTCCTACTACCAGGCCGTACTGACGGCTAACCAGCAAGATGTCAAGGTCACCGTCCCGAATACCCAGTGTGGCGGGTCGTGGGAGCAGGCGGGTAGCTGCGGCAGTGATTGGATCGAGTTGGTTGTCCAGGTATTTCCTGAACTGTAACTGGGACAGTACCATCATGACCTCCTGCCTCCTCTCCGCCACTTGCCGAATGGACTGCAGAACTTGCTGCATGGCGCGATCGTCCCTTTCGTCAGTCTCTTGCACCCGGGGCATGGGGTTACCAGGCGGGTCACTAGGGGGCACTGGCTGGTCAGGCCACACTCGGGATGCTAGAGGTGGGGGGTTAGGCTGAGGGGGAGGACCGCTTGGAACGGGGTTAACGGGCACGTGATCGGGCGCTCTTCGAACGAGTACCGTCTGCCCGGCCACACTCTCAACCTCGTACGACACTCTGTTAAAGTGAAGCGGAGGGAGGAAGTAGGTTTGGTTGTGGAGGTTGGGGTACCAGTCATGTACAGACTGAAGCCAGTGGTTTTCGGCCACCTCTACTAATGTCTGAGGTTGACTTGTTCCTTGTGTCGTCTGTAGAGAGCCCTGAGGCTGACTTGTGCCTTGTGCTGTCTGTATAGAGCCCTGAGGCTGACTTGTGCCTTGTGCTGTCTGTATAGAGCCCTGAGGCTGACTTGTGCCTCGTGCTGTCTGTATAGAGCCCTGAGGCTGACTTGTGCCTTGTGTCGTCTGTATAGAACCCTGAGGCTGACTTGTGCCTTGTGTCGTCTGTACCGAGCCCTGAGGCTGACTTGTCCCTTGTGTCGTCTGTATAGAGCCCTGAGGCTGAGGATATCGCGCGTATTGTTGACATGTACCAACACCTTGTACTGTCCGTGTAGAACTGTAAGGCTGATAACGACCAACACCTTGTCTCTGGTTTTGACTCGCGCCTGTCACGTGACCAGACTGTGGGCGCTGAGAACTGTGTGGACCGGGACAGTTCCTTGCTACGTGTCCCAGCTGCTGACATCTGTTGCACCGGACAAGGGACAGTTCCTGGAGATATGACCGGGCTGTCCGCACGTGTTACACACTCCCCGACTGCCCGGGGGTGGGGGGCCGTGTCTTCGCATGATGTCTGAAATAAAACAGGACATTGTTTCCACAGTCTGATGCGACATGTGGCGTACTATACTATACTATACTATACTATACTATACTATACTATACTATACTATACTATACTATACTATACTATACTATACTATAGGGAGTAGTACATGTAGTGAAGAGGCGGGTTGTTGTTTTGTTTTGTTTTGTTTTGCCTTTCAGGTGTTTTGTTTTGTTTTGTTTTGGTTGCGGGTGGGGGGGGAGTGTGGGGGGGGGGGGGCGGGGACTGGGGGGCAGTGCGGTCAAAGACACACGCCATGTAGACATTATATGCACCAGACTGGATCATACGCTTAGCGTCACCCCACTGGTCTCCGGATGGTAATACACGTTTGTACAAGACAGTGTAGGACATTTCCAAACAACAAATGGTGTTGGCCTCGCCTTGTATCCAGATTGTGATCGGGATTTGGTTAACCTCATCGGTATACACTGATTAATAATAGGGGTATGGTTTATCATGGGTATACACTGATTAATAATAGGGACATGGTTTACCTCATGGGTATACACTGATTAATAATAGGGGTATGGTTAACCTCATGGGTATACACTGATTAATAATAGGAATATGGTTTACCTCATGGGTATACACTGATTAATAATAGGGATATGGTTTACCTCATGGGTATACACTGATTAATAATAGGGACATGGTTTACCTCATGGGTATACACAGATTAATAATAGGGACATGGTTAACATCATGGTTATACACCGATTAATAAAAGGAACTGTGAAAGAATTTTTAAAAGTCAGTATAGCGAACAGCATTCGGTGAAACAATACGAATTACAGATATCTATCAAATCTTTCTTCATTTTCCATTTGCTTGTGATTAAAAAATAATGCGGATTATTTCAAAACATGCACCATGGACTTCAATCTCATTCTTTCAACATCAACAATTTGAAAACTGTTTCACATAAACACGGTTATTTGCAACATTTCACACACACACACACACACACACACACACACACACACACACACACACACACACACACACACACACACACAGAGTTCTTGTGAATTGGCTCTTTACCGGAAATCGGGAATTCCCACACTTACTAAACATCGTGACCCAGTTTACCTCAGTAGCGGTGTCACAATAACTACACATCAGTTACGTGTCTGTATGTATTGTGTCTAATTGATGTTTATGTGTTGTCCATTATTTCATGGTTTATACATTTTGTGTGTCAGTGAAGAAAGCGACTATCGACCATCTCAGTCCTCAGTACAGAGTGATAGTACTAGTTGAATGTCATGATGTACATGTATACATTACTGGTTGTTGATATTATCTAGACCCAGTACAGAGTGATAGTACTAGTTGAATGTCATGATGTACATGTATATATTACTGGTTGTTGATATTATCTAGACCCAGTACAGAGTGATAGTACTAGTAGAATGTCATGATGTACATGTATACATTACTGGTTGTTGATATTATCTAGACCCAGTACAGAGTGATAGTACTAGTAGAATGTCATGATGTACATGTATACATTACTGGTTGTTGATATTATCCACACCCAGTACAGAGTGATAGTACTAGTTGAATGTTATGATGTACATGTATACATTACTGGTTGTTGATATTATCTAGACCCAGTGGCATACTTCATAGCGTGTTACAGCATGCGTGGTGTAACATTGTAACACTGTGTCCAACATTCATGCCACAGCTGTAACACTTGTCAGCGCTAATAGGACTAATAGACACAGTGACATTCCTGACATTAGTGATCAAACACAAACAGCTAATAGGACTAATAGACACAGTGACATTCCTGACATTAGTGATCAAACACAAACAGCTAATAGGACTGATAGACTCAGTGACATTCCTGACATTAGTGATCAAACACAAACAGCTAATAGACTCCGTGACATTCCTGTCATTAGTGATAAAACACAAACAGCTAATAGGACTAATAGACTCCGTGACATTCCTGTCATTAGTGATAAAACGCAAACAGCTAATAGAACTAATAGACTCAGTGACATTCCTAACACTAGTGATCAAACACAAACAGCTAATAGGACGGTGACATTCCTGTCATTAGTGATAACACACAAACAGCTAATAGGACTAACTCCTAACTGCCCCCCCCCCCCACCCTCCAATGCCCCTTTGGCTGAGTGGTATTGTGACTGGTTTTCACATCCCACAAGTTTGACTACTGGATCCGTTAGACCAAAAACCTTGCGGTGTTCCAACGAAATAACCAGAGATTTGCCTGTAGCGGCCCGCGCGTATCAAAATGTCTATTTTACACAGACGCCCATTCACTCACTAATGGGGACCGCGCTGGCATTTTATGCTGTCGTTGTGTTATTTGGAGAAGGAGCGTAATGCCCACATTATGTGTGTGTGTGTGTGTGTGTGTGTGTGTGTGTGTGTGTGTGTGTGTGTGTGTGTGTGTGTGTGTGTGTGTGTGTGTGTGTGTTTTCTATGCGTGAAAAATCGCTGTTAGTGGCATTCTGAAACTAGCTATTTAACACGAATCAAAGAAACATTGGCTATCGTCTGTGACAAAAGGTTCGGTATAACTGCAGGGCATATTGTCTAACTTTAATCAACCCTTATCTTCCCTGTTTCACGTCCAGCCCTGGCTTAGCATGTTTGCACTTGTGTGCTTTACCACTTGCTTCTTTCAGTGTTGTAGATTTTTATTGTATTGTTCCGCTCCCTATGGAGAAACTTGATCCAGGTGGCGTGACTAAACCTTCCCCGGCTGAACCCTCCATCTCTATTACACATTTGCCATTGCAAACACGAGAAACACCAGTAAAAAAATAAGGTTAATGACTTTCAAGACGACCAAGGTGACTTGAAGGACAAGAAATTCAAGAACTTGTGACCATTAACAAGCGACTGGTGAAGATTGTGTGTTCAGGGTGAGGCCGGGGTAGGAGGTGGGGTGGAGGACGAAGGTTGGAGAAGGGGAGGGGTGATGGGGGGGGGGGGGGGGAGGGGGGCACAATAAAAAAAACAATTATCAGAATGCTTGCTTTTTTCATTCAATATGGCGTAATTATCTCATGAGCTTGTAGACATAACCAAGACACGATTCAAAGAAAATATTATGCACATCCTGAAAAAAATGCTAAAATCCTAAATGGAATTGAGTGAGTGAGTTTTTACTGGCTTAAAGCCGCGCAAGCCACAAACACTAATTCGCGGCTAGCCTAAATGGACTTGAAGCTGGTATCTTCATGAATCCACCTGCCAGCCCCCCCCCCCCCCCCCCCCCCCCCCCTCTCTCTCTCTCTCTCTCTCTCTTGAGCACACACAAACGTAAGCCGTTCCTAGTTCTGAGCGATTTCTCTCCACCGTTCGGGAACAATGCGCATGTAACTGACACGATATAGACTGTAGCTTAAGATGGAAGTTGAGACATCTTGCTGATCCCCTTAATCTCTGCTTTGTTCCCACCTGTTGTCCCGTCTTAGGTATTGTATAGCCGAGCACGCAAACTCTATTTATAATATTGTCGACATTCGTGTGGAAACATCGCTTGTTTGTTGTTACTTTTTTTTTCCTCTTGCGCAGCCGCCAGTACCCGGGATTATCCTGTCGTTTGCGGCCGGCCCCCGTAGTGTAGTGGTTAGCAGTTCGGACTAAGGACCGTGTGATTAACATACGTCATAACACTTGAATTCAGCCACTTACTACTGTAGACTTGAGGTTGTGTTCTACATACTTTCCATCACACTTCGCCAGTAATATACTTCATTCGTAAATTTGAGAATGTCCAAAAAAGGCAAAATAAACGGCGTTAACTTTGTTCCCAATGAAAAACACGTTGAAAATAAAAGAGACTTCAGAGATTTGCTTTCATGTCTATTGTTTTTTTTAAAATTTGCATTCGTGTAATATTATTTTACTGGAAGTTTCATATTGTTTGTTTAATTTCTGTACCTGTACCTCAAAACAGGAATTAATGAAAATGTCAGACATTTTCTGAGTGCGTTAGAATTAGAGGCAAAAAGGTATATTCAAAATAGTATTTTTGAGATGCTGGACCATTTCTCTAAAGCATGATGTGCGTCTGCACATGATCTGTCAAGCGTAGCAGCTGCAGCAGCGTAATATGTCAGCCCGGTCCCCATCAGTAAGAGAATTG
>JACVVK020000682.1:12500-37500 GCA_018292915.2 Batillaria attramentaria | reverse complement strand
CCAACACCACATCCATTACAACACAAAAAATAACAACACAACACACACACACACACACACACACACACACACACACACACACGCACGCACGCACACCACCGACGAACACCACATCCATTACAACACAAAAAATAACAACACACACACACACACACACACACACACACACACACACACACACACACACACACACACACACACACACAGAGGAAATCAACAACGACTGACAACAGCAGTAAGGTTCCATGCATGGGTTCTTACCTTGCAAACACAACAACAACCATCTGAGAATGATGACGATGATGATGATGATGACCACAACGACGACGACGACGATAATAATAGTATTTTTAATAAAAAAATGACAATGATATTGATCATAATATGTGCTCTACCAAACTGTTTAGCTCAAATCGCCGCTCACGCTCACGGGAATTAGGCGCATTCACTCACACAATCAGTAGACAACAACACATTTCAATGCCGTTACTCATTACGCAATATATCAAAGAATACGTCACAAAGAGCAGCTGACGTCAGACATCGCAAGTTATACGAGAAAATGAACCCCAACTCTTTGCCAAGTCTTGGGTTGAGAAATGTGCTCTGTGGTACATTAATCACTCGCTATTGTAATGTTTCCAGGCCGTCTGCGTCTGACTTTTCTCACAAACATTTTTTTTTTTTAAATCAGTATTTTATTGTTTGCAATGTCTGCCAGAGAAATTGAACGTGAATTTAAATGCTATTGCGATGCTTCCGATTAATTTTGTGTTTGACTTTGAGTCACAAACAGGTGTCCCCCCCCCCCCCCCCCCCCCCCGATCAATAGTTCTTTGATTGCAATGTCTATCGCACAAAATGAACGAGAGTTGAACTGTCTGACCTTAAGGACTTTGGAATGTGAAAGTCCGTACGGTTTAGAAAAAAAAAAGTTATCGTAGTTCATCGGTGCACTGGTGGTAAGTGACTGATACTAAAAGAGCGCATGTACTCAAAGAAAGGTCACATGCACTGGCTGAAAGGTCACGTGTACTGGCGAAAAGTTAACAGTTCACGGATATGGTGCACTTGTGCTTATGTTGGACTTTCAGTTTTCCTGTAGATAGTGTAAACGTCTTATACCCGCCGAACTAAAGAGGAAGATAACATTTCTAATCAAGCATTATACGGACTGAGCGGTGGTCTAATAGGTAGCGTGTCGGACTTAGCCGCTGCGCTACTGGACGGCCGTCACCAATTGTCAGGCCGATGAAGCGTGGGTTCGAGCCCAGGTCGAGCTTGTGATATGTGATACCGGTTTTTCCTGGCAACCGGGCTGCTCATCAGGGGTTTCTCTCCGGGGTATCCGGCTTTCCTTCCCCATCAAAATTGAAAAATAGGATAGGTATTGGGTGGCGTTGCACCGCGGCGACGCGCTTCCACCGTGGAAAGCAGCCCGAATTTCCCCGAAAGGGACAAAAAAGATATTTAAAGAGACCATTAATTTTGCATGTTTTCTCAGCCAGCTAATGTTTTGAAATAGTTGTTTTTTGTGAGTACACACACACACACACACACACACACACACACACACAGAGAGAGAGAGAGAGAGAGAGAGAGAGAGAGAGAGAGAGACGCACAGAGAGAGAGAGACACACACACACGCACGCACACACACGCACGCACGCACACACACACACACACACACACACACACACACACACACACACACACACACACACACACACACACACACACACACACTACATTGCGGCGTCGCCTACACTGGCTATTGATATATGCAAACATCGTCTGAACTACCTGCTGGTGTGTGAGTGAGTATATCTCCAGCCGGCCAGTCATCCTATGAGTCATCGTGTACACAAAAGTCGGACCAGCAGCTGCAGTATATAAACAAAGACCTTGGAATCAGATATAAATCCATTATACAAACACACTCAAGACAGGGACACTCAGTCTGAGGGGTGTAAATGCGATGGCGGTGGGTGAACGAAATGCTGTACTAAATCTTTTATGATTGCAGTTTTTGTTGTTTGTTGGCTTAGGATAAGAGAAAATGAGAATAAACTTTTACTGCCTCAAAATGAGAACATTGTTGAAGCAGTCCGATTTTCCCGAAAGACAATAAAGTAGTAAAAAACGATTTTTATTTATTTATTTATTATTATTATTATTATTTATTTATTATTATTATTATTTTTTTGGGGGGGGGGGGGGGAAATTGTCGTCGAAACTTTTGAATCGGGGTAGCACCGGAAACACCTTTCGATCGCCATCGTGGTTAGCCCCCGCGATGTCCCGTACCCGACTTACTTACCGATCTTTGACCTTGTTTGGTAATTCACACACTAGGCACTGCGCCAGGGGTGGAGGGAGTGGGGCTGGAGGGGTGGGGGGGGGGGGGGCGGAGAGGGGGGGTGGGGTGGTCGTCTCGTCCTCAAAAGGTGTGGGACACCATGAAGCGACGCTCCTGTTTGAATGAGAACACGCCTCAAAATAGCCGCAGCGTTTTAACTCAATTGCTGCAAAGTAAGTTTCGTTGTGCTCTCTCTCTCTCTCTCTCTCTCTCTCTCACACACACACACACACACACACACACACACACACACACACACACACACACACACACACACACACACACACACACACAATCATAAGTAAAAACGCCTGCATAAATATTTGGCTCCAGCCGGGATTCGAACTCACGACCCCAGCATTGAAAGTCTCTACCACTGATTCGGCTAACCGCCCTGCTCCCTTGGCTCAGTGAGAGTCAGTGTTGCACTTTGATTATACATGTAGATAATTCTACTCGTGTTTGCTGCAATGGGAGCCGTCAAGGAACCGCAAATCTTGTCTGACTTTCGCATAAAGGCCCAAAACCGAAAAAGAGTCAAGAACGCAACGCGGAATACTCATGCGCGGTACGGAAGGTGCTAAAAGGCAAATCTTCCGACGTCACCAGGCTCCGCATGTCAAAGTCGGGGTTAGGGAGTTTAGCCCCGGGTTAGAGTCTAACCTCGAACTAAACTAGCTCTAGGGTTAAATTGTCTCTTCTTTTTGTTTTAAATCAGGAAGCGGATCCATTCCAGCAAGATGCCTGAGCCGTTATAGAAGGATTTATTTCTTCGCTTCCTGTTTTTTTTATATTTTATTTAATTTTGTTTTTTGGTTTCTTTTGTCCTAGTGTGGGTTAGGCCCGTAGCCGTGGGTTAAATTAACCTCGACTTTTACATTCGGGCCCTGGCTAAGATCGTTGTGGACTGTTTTGTTAGTGGTGGTGTCTATTTAATACTAGTGCACGCGTCAGTTTAAAGGTCTGCAATCTCGACTAAAAAGCGGCCACACTGAAACAGCGTGTTTTCAATAAAACTATCACAGTTAAGTTACAGAGTTTTCAACGTAAAACCCGTATACTGAAAAGCCAAGGGCAGCCTGATCTTACTGCACAGTTTGCGATTTGACATAGAGCGAGACAGGGTGGGGTCGGTGGGTGTTCAGGAGTTTAACGTCCTTTTCCACCACGTAAGGGTAATATCAAAGACGGGGCAACAAGAAAAAGGCCAGTACAAATATCTGGCGCCAGCCGGGATTCGAACTCACGACCCGAGCATTGATTGAGAGTCCAACGCTCTACATCACCGTGGCTAGTCTTCTCGTGCAACACACAACACTGTGACCGCTAGACGCTGTAGCGATGTGTCTCGCTCACTGACCAAAAGCACAATGAAGTCACTGCAAACTCACGTGATCCCGGCTGGGGCCAAATATTTGTGCTGGCTTTTTCATCGTTGCCCCGTCTTTGATATCACCCTATGTGGTGGAAAAGGACGTTAAACCCCCAAACACCCACCCACCCGCAAACTCACGCTTTGGTTTCATAATGGTCTCCGAAGCGCTGAAACTGTGCACAGGCACAGGAATCGCAGAAAAAAACATCAACAACAAACATGTTTGCGCCTTTTAGTTGAGACTGCAGACCTTTCAACTCGTCCTCGTAATTTCTGGGACACCGTGTTCCTGTTTGAATAATAACAAGCTTCAAAATAGCCACAGCGGCGTCTCCGTCTGAACCGCACGCTTCCCCGTCCCTGCTTTAGTGACTCGAAGTCCCAAACAGGGTGTTTATGTTCTGCTCGGGTAAGCCTCCGACAATAGAGCCGATATTTTCGTGCTGTTAAATTTAGCTCCAGCAATTACCTGACATGAATGAGGCGGCTCACGTAATATAATATTCACGTTCCGTCCGTGGTTTGGTCAGAATAGGTTGGGTTGTGACTGGAGTCTTGTTATGATGGTCCGAGATTTCGGCGTGTGACAGTGTGCATGGGTGATATGGAAGAGTTGTGTGGATGGGAGGTTTGTTTTACGCTCTGTGGAGGTCATGCAAAGGCAGGACTGACCTTAGTGTTGGGACGAACAGATGGTGTATGTTAGTGGCGCATGACTCACGGACACGCGCGGGCGGGCGCGCGTAGCACACACAGACACAGACACAGACACACACACACACAGATAATGCATGCACACACACCACACACACACACACACGAGCGAGAGAGAGAGAGCACACGACACACTCACAGAGAGAGAGAGAGAGAGAGAGAGCGCACAGAGAGAGAGAGAGAGAGAGAGAGAGAAGAGAGAGAGCGCACACACACACACACACACACAGAGCGCACACACGCGCACACACACACACACACACACACACACATCATCATCATCATCATCATCATCAATCGATCAGACATGAAACCACTGACAGTAACAAGACACACTCACACAAGAAATCTTTCCCACAAAAATCACTCAAGTCATGACTTGTTTCAGTTTCCAAAGTGTTATTGAAAATAGATGTTCAAAAGTACACATGTACCGTAATTATAACAATGAGAAAATACAAACAAAAACAATCCGTCTGAATTGTTACGTGATAAACTTGAAGCCCCCCCCCCCCTCCCCCCTTCCTCATCAAATAGGCTGATATAGAGACACGAGGAACCTAGCTGTGCCAACAAAGACCAACATGATAAACATCAGAATGTATCCACATGATATACATCAGAATGTATCCACATGATAATTATCAGAATGTATCCACATGATAAACATCAGAATGTATCAACATGATAAACATCAGAATGTATCAACATGATAAACATCAGAATGTAGCAACACGATTAACATCAGAATGTATCCACATGATAAACATCAGAATGTATCCACATGATAAACATCAGAATGTATCCACATGATAAACATCAGAATGTATCAACATAATCGATCAAAACAGCTCCAGCCAAACACAGAACAAATCAACCAAAACACACAATCATACTCTTCACCTTTCAAATACTGGATTTTCTACAGTTTCATCATTTTTCCTGATATTTACAGTATTTACTTACAGTATGTTAACAATGCAGTAGTTACAGTTTTACAACATTTACAGCAGTCACAGTGTTTACATTTTTTACAGTATTGACAATTTATGTTCAGTATTTACAATTTATCTACAGTAGTTACACTATTGTAAAGCAATGATAGTACTGAGTGTGGGTTGACAGTTGCTAGTTTCTGTCTGTGGCAGATTTCTTCCCTAATCACAAACAGTCTCTATCGCCATGTTTGTCCTTCCACCAACTGTCTTCAAGGTTTTAACACTCTCTGTGCTAGGTTCTGTCTGTGGCAGATTTCTTCCCTAATCACAAACAGTCTCTATCGCCATGTTTGTCTTTCCACCAACTGTCTTCAAGGTTTTGACTCTCTCTAAGCTGATAATTTTCCCACTAGCATACGAATAGATGGTTGCTTCCCTTTGACCGATAAAATCCGTTTTGCTAGGACTGTATTAAGTTCCGCACTTTATGACGTCATGCTAAAAATAGAAAGTTGTCGATCCAAAGCGTTGTGAAAGTGAGGGTCCCAAATGGGGACTTCAGCACAGAGAGGGTTAATGGCTAAGTCAGTTTGGACCACGTCTTAATGACACAAACAAACGGGGACTTCAGCAAAGAGAGGGTTAATGACTAAGTCAGTTTGGACCACGTCTTAATGACACAAACAAACGGGGACTTCAGCACAGAGAGGGTTAATGACTGTCAATTTGGACCATCTCTTAATGACACAAACAAATGGGGATTTCAGCACAGAGAGGGTTAATGGCTAAGTCAGTTTGGATCATCTCTTAATGACACATAGTACCGGCTGTTTTCTAAAAACGATACTTTTTTTTTTTTGTTCTGTCCATCTCCTTATCGGCATAATCTGTGTCCACGGATTATCTTTTAATCATTCGCCATGTTGTTTTACCCTGTGACTGATGTCTTTGTCAGTTTCCTACTCAGATCTCGCTGTAACACAGTTTACTGTAATTGTACTAGATGACATATTATCTACAGTATTTGGTTCGACTGAACAGGGTTTTAGCTTCTCAATGGTGTTATACTGCTGTTTCACAATCTTTCTCAACATGTCCATCATGTCTGATGTTTGATCAGTCACTAGTATGGTCATTGGATATGCTATCGGTTGTTGTTGGTGATGATGATGAAGCTATTGATGATGATGATGATGATGATGTATGCCGCTTCAGAGACATTCTATTCAACTGTATCAGTCAATATTTCTTTATGCACTGTAAGTACAGGAAATACTGACGGTAGGAAGCCATAACTCCGGAGATTGTCTCCCTTCGTGTGTACACAGTTTGGATTCGTTACACAACACACACACACACACACACACACACACACACACACACACACACACACACACACACACACACTAATAGAGTGGTGACGGAAGGTACAGAAAGTAATACTGTGTACGATCTTTGTTACCAGTCTGCCGGGTTTCACTCTGCATGAACCACGTCATCTCATTACGTTTTTCTAGCATGACGTCACGGGTTTGACGTGGCAACACACTGACGTCACAAAAAGTAACACATGTTGTTAACACAAGCCCGATGTAAATATTATTTGACACTTAGATCTCCATCAGCGGAGCGTCAACTACACCATGTTTACCTTTCTCTACGTCACAGTGACGTCACAACAAGGTCCGTTAGAATGACGAAACCGGCGCGGATGAACAGTGCGTGACGAGGGGGGTCAGACCAAAGCAGAAAACAAAGTAACAGCCGCGATAAACTACGACGACGACAACATGAACGGTAAAAACCGTCAGGAAGGAAACGGAAAGGTTGGAGCGATGAAGGGAGGGAGGGGTCAGGTGGGTCTGTGTTGTGCATCATCATCATCATCATCATCATCAGTGTCAGGGCTGGAGGGAGGATCACTCATTACTAACATGAATCAGTAGTGATGTGGAGCGGGACATGTGTCTCAGTCTGTCAACATAATCAACACCCCCCCCTCCTCCCACCTCATCACCACCACCACCCTCCGCTCCAGCCCTGACACAACCCTCCAGTCTGTAACTGTCACCTGGTTACCTGTCGACAGTGCCACGTTACGGATGGCAGCTTCATCATCACGGTACGTCACCACCTGCACGGGCACGCCGCGCGCACGGAGTCTGCTGACCACAGGCAGGTTCGTCACGTGGTGCAAGACACAGGATGATGGTGTCCCGGTACTGCAGGTCATGACCTAGTGACACGACAACCACAACAACGGCTCATACACATCGTCTGCTGGTGATGGTGGTGGTGTAGTTGTGGTAGTCGTAGTGAGTGTGTGAGTGGTGACGTCATGCAAGCAACAAACGGTTATCTGTGTGTAAAGTGAGTGAGCGAGCAAAAATGGAGCAAGAGAGCGATGGAGTGAGTGAAGAAATGAATGAACGAATGAGAGAGAACGAGCGAGCAGGACAGATCTAAACTTGGTGAGCGAGTGAGTGGTACACGTGACACATACCCGACTGACCCACCCGTAGCTCATCCACCAGGATGCGGGTGATGTCATCCGCACAACGTTCACAGTCCTCTGGCCGGATCCCTGTGTGACCAGGTGATAGTGTGACGTCACCAGACCCCGGTGTCCGTGTCCCGTGCTGTACCGTCCTGACCTTGGGGCCGTCTGTCGGGGCGGGGGTGGCGCTGCTGCTGTACCCCAGGACGTTCTGACCATCAATACGCACTGACTTCCCCACTTCTGTCTGTACGGCCGGCGGACAGCGCAGTGGGCGGGTGAGGGTTTCCACAGAAACACACGACGGTACCCGGACACGGTCCACTGCCGCGGCCCACAGGTGTAGGGAGGGAACACGGTTTGACAGGTGAGTGACGAACTCGGAGAACATGTCGCTAGTGTTGGGCAGGGAACTGTTACAGAGAATGGAGAGGGAGACAGTCAGTCAGGGATGTTGGCAGTGACGTCATACTTGTCCGTTTTAGGCGGCTGTTAATGACGTTATTTTCGCTTTGGTCTGTAGTTGGTGACACATGACGTCATGACACAGTATTTGTCGTCATCAGTAGGTGAAATGCATGCTGTGTGTGTGTGTGTGTGTGTGTGTGTGTGTGTGTGTGTGTGTGTGTGTGTGTGTGTCCCATCATCACAGTACAACTTACCTGTAACCATAAAATGCCTCATCAGCGATGACGTAAAGTTCTCCATTATTCGCGGCTGCCGCCAGTTTGTTGACAGCGGTCTCCACGTCTGTCTCGTTGTTAAAGTTGTACATATGGCGGTGGACGCGTGGGGCGGCTGCTGGTGTTGTTGTTGTTGGACCACCCCCCGGGGCGGCTGCTACTGTTGCTGTTGTACCACCCCCCGGGGCGGCTGCTGGTGTTGCTGTAGGACCCCCCGGGGCGTGCAGCAGCTGTTGCTCCAGAAGTATGATGACGGCACGACTCTCATCGTGTGAACTCAACAAGTGAACGTCCTTTCCCCGCTGCCTCCACTGCATGCCCTTTAGTGTCAGTATCACCGTTTTCCCCGTGCCTGTGTGGAAGGAGAGAGTGTTGATGATATGATATTACCTCAGTTAATAGTTGTATTTATTACTGATCATCAGTCAGTACAGTAGACACCAATACACTCACACTGTCAGTCTCAGTCAAGGTCAGGACACGTCACATGGAGGTTTCCCACAACATTCTGTTTGGATGGGTTTGATTTTAGATTTTCCACATTGTCCTTGAGACAAAAATTAATGTCTTTATTTACTGCTTATACTAACCGTTACTACTACTACTACTACTACTACTACCACCACCACCACCACTACCACAACTACTATTACTACCACTTCTACTCAGTTAATCTTTTTGTGACACACTGTGTAAATATTTCCTGCCAACCTGGAGGACCCCAGAGAAATACTAGGTCCTGCGGTGGCTCTGGTCTGTTCAGCAGTTGGACTTGTTCGGGATAAAGCGATAATATGGACATTGTGAGGCCCGTGTGGGCGATGGCCACTGTCTCAGTTCTCAGCTCCATACTGCGTCTTGGGGTGGTTACAGTCGGAACCTCTATAGAGGTGGCGGGGCCACAGAACCTGAAACAGTGACAGTCGGACATGTCAGGGACACACACACACACACACACACACACACACACACACACACACACACACACACACAAAATAGATAGAGAGAGAGGGGGGGGGGGAGGGGGGAGAGACAGGGTGGGTGGATGGTTGAGGATTTATTGTCCTTTTCCACCACGTGGTGATATCAAAGTGGGGGCAACGAAAACAACACAACAAAAACAACAATAAAACAACAAACAAACCTCAAAGCAAAATGGGAATCGAACTCACGACCCGAGCATTTAAAAGTCCAACGGTCAACCGCTACACTGTCCTGTCTCCCTGACAGAGAGAGAGAGAGAGAGAGAGAGAGAGAACTAAAAAAATAGTTGTCCCCTATCCTTTGTAAATCAGAATGATATTTTAATGATAATTAACAAGGAAAGTATTGTCCACCCACCTGGCGACCAGTCTCTCATAGATATCGTTTGTCATGTTTGTGTCCTGGCCGTGGTCTGTCACACTTCGTTCCCACCACTGATCACAACTGTCGGAACAAAGACAGCGGGCCACAGCGACAGCGGTATCTGTTGCTCCCACACATTGACAGAGGTCCTGGAACACACACACACACACACACACACACACACACACACACACACACACACACACACACACACACACACACACCATTAGAGAAAGTGAGAAAGAGAGAGAGAGAGTGTGTGTTCCGTGTCAGTACAGAGAGAAAAGTAGTTGTCAGAAAAAATATCAAAAGGCAAGTTTTAGTTTCATGTTCAAACATCTGTCACGTGTAGTGTGGTTGTTACCAGCTTGTAGATGAAATCATGACACTGGCAGCAGAATCCCATGCCATTCACCTTACTAGATAAATCACACATCAAAACAAGAAACTGCCAAAACCAGACGACTCTCCATTCAAACTCATGATGTCCGTTTATACGTCAGAACTAACGTCATTAACGTGAAATCGGCGTCATAGTATTGAAGTGCATGACGTAAGTTTTTCCCTCGCTGGCTGCAAAATCACTACTGACATTGAACCAAATGCTGGACACTGTACATGTTGAACAAACTCTTACACTGAGAGAATCATACATCCTGACTTGTGGCAGATCTGTGTGTTGTTCCACGTCCCCTACGATTATTACTGGTCATCAGACAACCACTTGTTGCTGGCATGACGTGAAACACATCAGCTACAACAGCTTGTGTCAACATGTCGGTACAGTGCCGAATAAGGAGAACACAGACAGTGTGTATTTGGTTCTTGTTGGTTCTCTTACTGAAACAGTGTGATGAGTAAATATATATTCGGTTACAATTAATATACAGGTTAGACCCATTACAAACAACAACACCGCAAAACCAACACACACACACACACACACACACACACACACACACACACACACACACACACACACACACACACACACAGCATAATCAGTCATTACCATGGGCTGGAAACTGCAGAGAGAGAGAGAGAGAGAGAGAGAGAGAGAGAGAGAGAGAGAGAGAGAGAGAGAGAGAGAGATTAAAATAACTATGTAAAAACAGTGGAAGTTTTGGTCTTGCGACCAATTTTCAAACTTGTCGTTTTGAAAAACAAACAAACAAAACAAAACAAAACACAGAGAGAGAGAGAGAGAGAGAGAGAGAGAGGGGGGGGGCACTAATTCCCCCCCCCCCCTCCCGAGTAGAGGGTTACAGGCTACAGACTGACATCTTCACGGGGCAGAAACAAAATGGACGGACGTTTTTTCCGCTTCAACCGTTTCCATGACGACCCCTGTCTTTCCAACCGAAATCCCAAAGCGTTTTTCTGGTGTTATGATTCATTTTTTAAGTTGGAAAAACGCCTTGCAATGGCGTGGGAAAACGCCGAATCAGGGTGCTATGATTTGGAAAAACGCGGTGCTGTGGATCTGACAAGACAAGAGCCTATCAGCGGCAACTTGGTTTCTCTCTTTTGTTTTTGTGTCACTATGATGAAGTTGGTGTTGTAGTCTGTAGATGATAATTCTGCGTTACCGCGTGTCAAACATACATTATCAATGAAATAACACAACGTGTCACGGACAAAGCGTCGGAATTACACATTGGCGACAGAACCACGTTTCATGTTCACACTAGTAGATTATTTGTAGCTGTACCCGCGTTCGGCGATCATTCGCTCTGATTCCAAACTCTGGGCCCTCTGAGAGAGAGAGAGAGAGAGAGAGAGAGAGAGAGATTTCTCACCTGTTCAGTCTGGGGGTCGGTACTTAAAGCGGTCATCAGTCGCTGGGATGTGATGTTTGGCAGCATCAGTATTCTTGTCACGTTGACGGGCGCCAGGTCTGACACCAGTTGCCTCAGAGTAACGTCGGCCTTCTTCAGCTGTTTCACGGCTTTCTGTACTGTTTTCACTATCGCCTGGTCTGTGGTGTACTTGGGCTTGTGACCAACTGACTTCACTTCTCCTACTATCAGGCCGAACTGACGGCTAACCAGCAAGATGTCAAGGTCACCGTCCCGAACACCCAGTGTAGCGGGTCGTGGGAGCAGGCGGGTAGCTGCGGCAGTGATTGGGTCGACTTTTTTGTCCAGGTATTTCCTGAACTGTAACTGGGACAGTACCATCATGACCTCCTGCCTCCTCTCCGCCACTTGCCGAATGGACTGCAGAACTTGCTGCATGGCGTGATCGTCCCTCACGTCAGTTTCTTGCACCCGGGGCATGGGGTCACCAGGCGGGTCACTAGGGGGCAATGGCTGGTCAGGCCACACTCGAGATGCTAGAGGTGGGGGGTTGGGAGGAGGGGGAGGACTGCTGGGAACGGGGTTAACGGGCACGTGATCGGGCGTTCTTCGAACGAGTACCGTCTGCCCGGCCACACTCTCAACATCGTACGACACTCTGTTAAAGTGAAGCGGAGGGAGGAAGTAGGTTTGGCTGTGGAGGTTGGGGTACCAGTCATGTACAGACTGAAGCCAGTGGTTTTCGGCCACCTCTACTGGTGTCTGAGGCTGACTTGTGCCTTGTGCTGTCTGTACCGAGCCCTGAGGCTGACTTGTGCCTTGTGCTGTCTGTATAGAGCCCTGAGGCTGACTTGTGCCTTGTGCTGTCTGTATAGAGCCCTGAGGCTGACTTGTGCCTTGTGCTGTCTGTATAGAGCCCTGAGGCTGACTTGTGCCTTGTGCTGTCTGTATAGAGCCCTGAGGCTGAGGATATCGCGCGTATTGTTGACATGTACCAACACCTTGTACTGTCCGTGGAGAGCTGTGAGGGAGAGAATGACCAACACCTTGTCTCTGGTTTTGACTCGCGCCTGTCACGTGACCAGACTGTGGACGCTGAGAACTGTGTGGACCGGGACAGTTCCTTGCTACGTGTCCCAGCTGCTGACATGTGTTGCACCGGACAAGGGGACAGTTCCTGGAGATATGACCGGACTGTCCGCACGTGTTACACACTCCTTGGCTGCCCGGGGGTGGGGGGCCGTGTCTTCGCATGATGTCTGAAATAAAACAGGACATTGTTTCCACAGTCTGATGCGACATGTGGCGTACTATACTATACTATACTATACTATACTATACTATACTATACTATACTATACTACACTATACTATACTATACTATACTATACTATACTATATTATACTATACTATAGAGAGGCGGGTTGTTGTTTTGTTTTGTTTTGCCTTTCAGGTGTTTTGTTTTGTTTTGGTTGGGGGAGGTGGGGGGGGGGGGGGCAGTGCGGTCAAAGACACACGCCATGTAGACATTATATGCACCAGACTGGATCATACGCTTAGCGTCACCCCACTGGTCTCCGGATGGTAATACACGTTTGTACAAGACAGTGTAGGATATTTCCAAACAACAAATGGTGTTGGCCTCGCCTTGTATCCAGATTTTTGATCGGGATTTGGTTAACCTCATGGGTATACACTGATTAATAATAGGGATATGGTTTACCTCATGGGTATACACTGATTAACAAAAGGAACTGTGAAAGAATTTTAAAAAGTCAGTATAGCGAACAGCATTTGGTGAAACAATACGAATTACAGATATCTATCAAATCTTTCTTCATTTTCCATTTGCTTGTGATGAAAAATAATGCGGTTTAATTCAAAACATGCACCATGGACTTCAATCTAATTCTTTCAACATCAACAATTTGAAAACTGTTTCACATAAACACGGTTATTTGCAACATTCCACACACACACACACACACACACACACACACACACACACACACACACACACACACACACACACACACACACAGAGTTCTTGTGAATTGGCTCTTTACCGGAAATCGGGAATTCCCACACTTACTAAACATCGTGACCCAGTTTACCTCAGTAGCGGTGTCACAATAACTACACATCAGTTACATGTCTGTATGTAGTGTGTCTAATTGATGTTTATGTGTTGTCCATTATTTCATGGTTTATACATTTTGTGTGTCAGTGAAGAAAGCGACTATCGACCATCTCAGTCAGTACAGAGTGAAAGTACTAGTTGAATGTCATGATGTACATGTATACATTACTGGTTGTTGATATTATCTAGACCCAGTACAGAGTGATAGTACTAGTTGAATGTCATGATGTACATGTATACATTACTGGTTGTTGATATTATCTACACCCAGTACAGAGTGATAGTACTTGTTGAATGTCATGATGTACATGTATACATCACTGGTTGTTGATATTATCTACACCCAGTACAGAGTGATAGTTAGTGCTGCGTACCGCCAGAGAAAACCGTACCGGTATTACCGCGATATTTTTCGCCCGTACCGATATTTTTCAACGGTATACCGCCGTTTCCAAAGTAACAACAGCTGACGACTGTCAGATCATCTGTATTAGTTGAAATCATAAGAATGCTAAGTGAGACGGACACAGAAAAAGAAAATGCAAGATACAAAGTGTTGAACACACAAAACAGATCGTGGTTTAAAACAATATTTATTTAAACATTGTACATACACCCGGTACATACACATTGGAATATGAATCCGGTTAAAAATATCAAAGATGAATGAAAAGAAGAAGAAGACAAAAAGGACTAAAATATACTGATTAAGAAAGAAACAAAAACATGACTCATTCAAATGGAATGGCGAAGAAAAAAAAAAGAGGTAAAATAATCAACGAATAAACGGCGATTTGAAGATTCTAAAGGAATGACGACGACGATTAATCGCGCGAGGGACATTGGTATCGTTCGTCCAGTGCTGCCAGGAGGGAGCGAAACTGCTTGTTCTCAACCAAAGTGTACGGCCGCAAATCCTTCACTATAAAGATAGCCAACTTTTGCGTTATGTCCTTCGCCCGAGGAGAGTTGGCTGGATATTTCGTTTTTTCGCGGCTTGTGCTTGGAAGTCTGCTGGCGCTGTTTGACCATAGGGGCTTCAGTCTGTGAGCTGTCCGAATGTGTGGCACTACTGGCAGACAGCAACTGGTGGTGATGCCTCCTAATATGAGCATTCATGTAAGTTGCTTGTCCCACCCGCGGTTTTCACCGTAGTTTGACAGGAAAGACATACAGCCGTACTTTCTACGATCAACCCATCGGCTTTTCTTTTCTTCACTCCAAAGTGTCGCCAGATGTTTGGAATTGGGGACAATCGTGAACTCTTCCTGACTGTCCGCCATCGCTAACACTGACTAGAACTGATTAGACAGGCCCTGTGCTTTGCACGTGCGCCCCTGACCGACTTTCGCGGAACTGTCGCTGAGTTCTGGGAAGCGAGACCTACTTTCTGTTTCCTTTTATGTTCGCGGTATACCGGCTGTCACCAGACCGTACCGATATACCGTACCGCGAGGCTTTACACCTGATACAATACCGGTACACGGTAATACCGCGCAGGTCTAGTGATAGTACTAGTTGAATGTCATGATGTACATGTATACATTACTGGTTGTTGATATTATCTACACCCAGTACAGAGTGATAGTACTAGCTGAATGTCATGATGTACATGTATACATTACTGGTTGTTGATATTATCTACACCCAGTAGAGAGTGATAGTACTAGTTGAATGTCATGATGTACATGTATACATTACTGGTTGTTGATATTATCTAGACCCAGTAGCATACTTCATAGTGTGTTACAGCATGCGTGGTGTAACATTGTAACACTGTGTCCGACATTCATGCCACAGTATCTGTAACACTCGTCAGCGCTAATAGTAATGATAGACACAGTGACATTCCTGACATTAGTGATCAAACACAAACAGCTAATAGGACTAACAGACTCAGTGACATTCCTGACATTAGTGATCAAACACAAACAGCTAATAGGACTAATAGACTCAGTGACATTCCTGACATTAGTGATCAAACACAAACAGCTAATAGGACTAATAGACTCAGTGACATTCCTGACATTAGTGATAAAACATAAACAGCTAATAAGACTGATAGACTCAGTGACATTCCTGACATTAGTGATCAAACACAAACAGCTAATAGACTCCGTGACATTCCTGTCATTAGTGATAAAACGCAAACAGCTAATAGAACTAATAGACTCAGTGACATTCCTAACACTAGTGATCAAACACAAACAGCTAATAGGACGGTGACATTCCTGTCATTAGTGATAAAACACAAACAGCTAATAGGACTAACTCCTAACTGCCCCCCCCCCCCCCTCCAATGTCCCTTTGGCTGGGAGAGGTAATGAGTGGTATTGTGTTTTCACAAACCTCAAGTTTGACTACTGGATCCGTTAGACCAAAAACCTTGCGGTGTTCCAACGAAATAACCAGAGATTTGCCTGTGGCGGCCTGCGCGTATCAAAATGTCTATTTTACACACAGACGCCCATTCACTCACTAATGGGGACCGCGCTGGCATTTTATGCTGTCGTTGTGTTATTTGGAGAAGGAGCGATAAACTTTCAGTAGCATAATGCCCACATTATGTGTGTGTGTGTGTGTGTGTGTGTGTGTGTGTGTGTGTGTGTGTGTGTGTGTGTGTGTGTTATCTCTGCGTGAAAATTCGCTGTTAGTGGCATTCTGAAACCAGTTATTTAAGAGAAAAGTCTCGCGAATCAAAGAAACATTGGCTATCGTCTGTGACAAAAGGTTCGGTATAACTGCAGGGCATATTGTCTAACTTTAATCTACCCTTATCTTCTATGTTTCACGTCCAGCCCTGGCTTAGCATGTTTGCACCTGTGTGCTTTACCACTTGCTTCTTTCAGTGTTGTGGATTTTTAAGTTGTTTCTCTGTAGAGAAACAACTTTATGAGACGGGGCAGATTTTGCTGCGCGCAGCAGCAAGTTTCAGTGATACAAAACAAGACTGTGACGTTTCTCCACACAATACATACTTTCACGCACATAGTGACGTAACGAAACCTGCGTCATAGACACTTGACGTGCACACTATGCTGCTGCGTTCTTTTTGGCGGGAATGACGTGTGTGTGTGTGTGTGTGTGTGTGTGTGTGTGTGTGTGTGTGTGTGTGTGTGTGTGTGTGTGTGGACGGATGTAATGATGACTATCTCCTAAACCACCTCGATGGAGGCCTTTTTACTTTGAGAGTAAAATGGGAAATCACCTTCTCCAGAGCTACCTTTCACGATTTTTAGCCTGCCGCATTTTCAGAAGAGTTATCGCCGATTTTAAAAAATCGGTTATGTTACGAATTTTTTCGAAAAAGTTGTTCAAATTCCTTCATTTTCTAGACTTTGGAAGTTCACCCAATCACACTGCCTTGATTCGTGCTACAGCTCTGTAGCTCTGACTGGTTTTGTGTAAAAAAAAAAAAAAATTCCGAGGTAGGGGTGGTTTGCACATAAGATCAAATATCTATGAAAAGACTACTGCAAATTACTTATCATCCCGGCGTTTTTGTCTAGTGTGACAACTGCACATATGACAGGAACTACTGCAATATTATATCTTTAGCATTTAGAATAACTGAACTTTTAGATAAACATAACTTTTTCAAGTTTCTGCGAGAAGCACCGGTCAAAAGAGTTCCAAATTTTCGATTTCATAAGTACAATCCAAGGTATTCTAGTCCATGTTTCACCAGCCCTCTAGATCTTCCAGATTTTATGTAAAAATTAGTTCAGCCAGGGAAGTCTCAAAAGCAACAGGGAAATCACAAGACATGCACAAGCATCATCTGTCATACCACCAGTGTGAAGCTGACGTCAAACGCTTAGTTCCGAGACAAAATAAGCATGTATCGTCACTGCCTCCGACATTTCACCAGCCCTCTAGATCTTCCAGATTTCATGTGAAAAATAATTCAATCGGGGAAGCCACAAAGCCAACAGGGAAATCACAAGACATAAACAAGCTTCCTCAGACGATGGCAGTGCTAGAGGCTGACGTCAAAATGTTTAGTTCGCGGAATTGACGTCATCTCTCTGTCTGTGTATGACGACCTGCCTGAGGCTGACGTCAAATGTTTAGTTCACGGAACTGACCTCTCTCTCTCTCTCTCTCTCTCTCTCTCTCTCTCTCTGGGGAGCCAGGGTGGCCGAATGGTAGAGCGTTGGACTTTCAATGCTCGGGTCGAGAGTTCGAATCCCGGCTGGGGCCAAATATTTGTGCTGGCCTTTCTCTCGTTGCCCCGTCTTAGATATCACCCTTACGTGGTGGAAAAGGACGTTAAACTCCTAAATACCCACCCACCCACTCTCTCTCTCTCTGTCTCTGTCTGTCTGTCTCTCTCTCTCTCTCTCCCCCCACCCGGCCCCACCCCCAGTCACGTGACTAATCGGTCGAGGTCGTAGAGGATCTAGTGTCATTGGTAGAACTTGGAGAGGGGAGAACCGGCAACAATAACAACAAAACAGACAAAATAAAATGAAATTTGGAGAAACAACTTTGTAGGACGGGGCCGTTCCTCCTTGTTATTGTATAGTGCCGCTCCTTATTGAGAAACTTGATCCAGGTGGCGTGACTAAACCTTCCCCGGCTGAACCCTCCATCTCTATTACATATTTGTCATTGCAAACACGAGAAACACCAGTAAAAAATAAGGTTAATGACTTTCAAGACGACCAAGGTGACTTGAAGGACAAGAAATTCAAGAACTTGTGACCATTAGCAATCGACTGGTGAAGATTGTGTGTTCAGGGTGAGGCAGGGGTAGGAGGTGGGGTGGAGGCCGAAGGTTGGAGAAGGGGAGGGGGGGGGGAGGCACAATAAAAAAAACAATTATCAGAATGCTTGCTTTTTTCATTCAATATGGCGTAATTATCTCATGAGCTTGTAGACATAACCAAGACACGATTCAAAGAAAATATTATGCACATCCTGAAAAAATGCTAAAATCCTAAATGGACTTGAGTGAGTGAGTGAGTGAGTTTTTAGGGCTTAAAGCCGTGCAAGCCACAAACATTAATTCGCGGCTAGCCTAAATGGACTTGAAGCTGGTAACTTCATGATTCCACCTGCCAGCCCCCCCCCCCCCTCTCTCTCTCTCTCTCTCTCTTGAGCACACACAAACGTAAGCCGTTCCCAGTTCAGAGCGATTTCTCTCCACCGTTCCGGAACAATGCGCATGTAACTGACACGATACAGACTGTAGCTTAAGATGGAAGTTGAGACATGTTGCTGATCCCCTTAATCTCTGCTTTGTTCCCACCTGTTGTCCCGTCTTAGGTATTGTGCCGAGCACGCAAACTCTATTTATAATATTGTTGACATTCGTGTGGAAACATCGCTTGTTTGTTGTTACTTTTTTTTCCTCTTGCGCAGCCGCCAGTACCCGGGATTATCCTGTCGTTTGCGGCCGGCCCCCGTAGTGTAGTGGTTAGCACTTCGGACTAAGGACCGTGTGATTAACATACGTCATAACACTTGAAATGAATTCAGCCACTTACTACTGTAAACTTGACGTTGTGTTCTACATACTTTCCATCACACTTTGCCAGTAATGTACTTCATTCGTAAATTTGAGAATGTCCAAAAAAGGCAAAATAAACGGCGCTAACTTTGTTTCCAAGATAAACGGATGAAAATAAAAGAGACTTCAGAGATTTGCTTTCATGTCTATTGTTTTTTTTATTTGCATTCGTGTAATATTATTTTACTGGAAGTTTCATATTACGTTTGTCTAATTTCTGTACCTGTACCTCAAAACAGGAATTAATGAAAATGTCATTTTCTGAGTGCGTTAGAATTTGAGGCAAAAAGGTATATTTAAAATAGTATTTTTGGGATGCTGGACCATTTCTCTAAAGCATGATGTGCGTCTGCACATGATCTGTCAAGCTTAGCAGCTGCAGCAGCGTAATATGTCAGCCCGGTCCCCATCAGTAAGAGAATTGAGGTCTCTATGGAAAAAAAGGAAGATTTAATACACGAGGGCCGCTACAGGGTGGGTGGGTGTTTGGGGGTTTTAACGCCCTTTTCCGCCACATAGGGTGATATCAAAGACGGGGCAGCGATGAAAAAGCCAGCACAAATATTTGACCCCAGCCGGGGCCGCTACAGGGAAATCTCTTGTCACTTCGTTGGACCACCGCAGGGTGTTTTGCCTAACATATCCAGTAGTCAAACTTAAAGCTCAGGGTTGATTTGCGTCTTGAATAAAAATACTCGTCGGTATCCCACAGCTTGATGGGGAATAACTGCTAATTATCAAGTGTGTCACTGCGGAAACTAAAGGCATAGAAAACAAGCCTTGCCAGGTTAGAGGTAGAAGTCAGATCTGTGACACGTAGAATAGACAACTTTTTCGCTCGGTGATAATTTAGGTCAAAGTCTGATAAATATAATACTTGACACGCAGAGAGAGAGAGAGAGAGAGAGAGAGAGAGAGAGAGAGAGAGAGAGAGAGCACAAGTTTCAAACCATTTGCATGTCGTGAATTATCTTACACACACACACACACACACACACACACACACACACACACACACACACGGACGACGCTCAAGTACGAACGAGACACTGTTGCCGCGGTCGGAAGCGACGAATGCATCAGAAAGAAAACGAAGTTGTTCATCGATTGTTCTATGGTCAAACTTGCACCATGCTTATGACGTCTCAAACCAAGATCTCATTTTCTGTATAGTTTTTATCACGTGTATCGGTAGTCCGGGTAACCCATGAGTGATCGGGGAAGTCACATCCTGGGTCAGGGATCCAAGCGAAGAAACTTTTTGGTGGCTACATTTTTTTCGTGGTGGCTATGGCACAGGTAAACGTCAGGCTAATATAAGAAAACTGACAGCGTACCTAAGCTGTACGATGATGTTTATAGCTGAACTTGATTGAAATGTTCACGGCTTCAACCGGCCGTCTGCGGAAGTTAGAATGGGATCCCTTATGGCGCACGGCGAAAACTGAAGGGACTGAACTCATTGTTATTTCAGAGTTATCTTCCATGTTTTAATTATCTCCCAATTGCCCGCACACCAACCCGCGCGCACTTTCCTGCGACATTTTTCACGAAAGGATACTAACACGGATACTTCCTCAATCAGTCTCAATCCGCGTTGTGATTTCTTCGTCGTGGTTGAAGGTAAGCAGTGTGTTTGAGTGTACGTCCATTTTCCCCCTTTATTTCAAAACAATATGATCTCTGTCAGTTTAGACAGAGATTGTCGTCTGAGTCCGACAAGGAAGCGTGTGAGCCTACAAGCAAAGTAACGTCGCGTCACTGATACCTTTGTCTTAGCAGCCGACTATTTTAGGACATTGACTAGAGTGGTTTTAGATCTTTAAAAGCTAGAACTGAAAAGCCTGCTTCAAGTTTCAAAGAAAGCCTTTACGGATACATGTCTGCAGTTACTAAATTGTACAGACCAGGCAGGAACCAGATCTATCTATTGAAATGTTCGCACTCGATCACTCATACCAGTAACATACTGCTCCCGGATTGTACTTCACAATGTCGCTGGTGGCGTTTGTATAACTCAGAATTACTGCATATCTTGTCTATTGCTTCCTCAGCAACCGTGTAGAACACGTCAGCGACTTTGGCAGGCAAGATTCAATTTTCTCAAAATATGACGTTAGCGAAATATTCAGTGGTTTACTGACCTGGGATATTCCAGTGAATAGTTTCGCAAAGTCGAAGGACGCGGTCTCGCTCCTCACATCAAACAGCAATATTTATCTACTAGTGGTTTTAAGTTTCTATAAATGTTCGTGTGAAAATCTACTTTAGATTTTTGTATCAACAAGATGGCGACGCGATCATTACGTAATGGGGATAATCGTGGAATTTTGTTCAATATTCCGGGGAATGGTGCAGAAAGTGAAGATCAGAGTGTGGCAAGATTCGTAGATTTGGACGGCGGTTTTCCTGATTCCTTCGGGCATGTAGAAGAATTGGAAGAAAATGACTCTGATGATGGGAAGGAGGAGGTGATCAATCTACACTAATCAGTCGAGTTCCGGTGGGTGTGGAAGATGTGTACTGTGAAGGGAGTCCAGGAAAGTTGGAGAGGGATGAGTAGAGGCAGTACTGGGAGGCAACGGAGTAAAACTGGAGGGAGTGCTACATTAGATTCTAACTCTCACAGCAGTTTTAATAATCACATGTATACGCAGACAGTATCCATTCTACGAAGGTGAGCATGGTCCTACAGTGTTTTCCCCCTGCTGACTGTGACATGATAGACACTTGGGATATTCTTTTCCCTGGACTTTGTCATGTTATTGCAGAGCACTGAAGAAACCAGTATGCTAGACAGATAGGTGTGCATTGGTGCAGCAGGAAATGTGTGTGTGTGTGTGTGTGTTGGGGGGGGGGGGGGGCTGAAAAGAAGGGCACACTGTGCATTTTGCTGTGGCATTGGTCTGTACATAGGCATTGCAAGTATGATCTCAGGCAGTGTACAGATAGATCTCATGTCAGACTCACCAGCAGCTATTTCAGTAATCCTGCAGTACAATTCAGCTGTATACCAAAGTGTTTTGTGTGTGTTTGAACAGTCTATGAAGTACATGTATCATGCAAGATCAGTACAAATGAGGACTGAAGAGAAACCATGCACACCATCACCAATTTTTTTTCTTTTTTTTAAATTTTATTTTATTTACAGATCTGTGGGGTATATGTGTGTGTGTGTGTGTGTGTGTGTGTGTGTGTGTGTGTGTGTGTGTGTGTGTGTTACAACATCACTTTGATCTGCATGTATGCATTTATTTCAGGACCAGCTCCTGCTCAAAACAACCAGCTCCTGCAAATATGTTTACAAATGTGTCATCATCTGATATCATGTTCAACATGGCGATTATCCAAGTCAACACCAAGTGGTAAGTTAGGTCCACTTTTGCTTTTTTGTTTTAATGTTAAAGTTAGCAACAAGCATACCAGACCTCTATTGTGTCGAATCCATGTACATCAAACTGAGAGCAAAGATTACATATTCTTAAACTGGCCTAAGTCTGTGTTTAACCGATATGAAATCCCCTCAGAAAGCAATCGCCAGTGATATATCCCTGCCTACCATGGGATTTAAACCTGCTGCAGGATCTACAGACCGGGCATCTTGGACACTAAAATTCCCTCATTAAAATTATATTTGGTTACCATAATGGTGATGTCAAAGCCGATTGTAATAGGACAAGACCTTTTCCAGTATTGACACTAGTGAAATTCAGTCCCAAAATTCCCTCATCTAATCGGACACTTGACGCTAAATTCAAACTGCCATACCCCCGCCCCCACCTTTTTGAAATAAATTTAGTACTAAACTCTGTTTGAAATGTTTGTAGGTGTTCTGGTTGGTTGTATGTTTGTTTGTACTGCTACATTTTCATTTTGAAGGTTATAACACTGAAGCAAAGTAGACACAATATAGTGTGAATCTGACTTGGCTAGGGCTGAAGGAACAGTGAGAATCTAAAGAATATATATTTCAGGTATACATTTTCTGTTATCTGTAGTTTGCTAGTTGTCCAAGCACTTGTTTCACTGTTGTAACATTTGAAAGAAATGGTATTTAGTTTTGTTTTTGTTTTTACCATGACACATTACTGTATGGTCAGTCCTAAATCTGATCAGTTTCCATGTGCTGTCATGTTTCCAGCCTGAATGGTAAACTTTGTCCCCATTGGCCAAAATGTTTGTGTTGTAACTGATCAACATGTGTCTAGAAATAAATGTACAAAAGGAAACGTTTGATAATGTGTGACCTTCCAAGTGATGTCCTAATCACAAGGCTGATAAATTTCAACATACACTACCTGAACATTAAGTCTTTCGATGTTTCTCATTCAGTGTGTGTGTGTGTGTGTGTGTGTGTGTGTGTGTGTGTGTGTGTGTGTGTGTGAAAATTAAACAGTAAAAGTAATACTAAAATATAAATAAATACGGTTGGTGTGCCCATGTATGCATTTTTGTTTGCAGTATAACAGACCTAGTTGTATATGACTTAAAATATACAATGTGTACTATCTGCCAAACATTAAAAAAAAAAGTCTTATGGACAACCTTCGCCCGTCAGGAATCTGATGTCTGACCATTCGCTGTGTCTGGTCTGACCAACTCAAAGGACAACCAAAAGCCTAATTTACAAAGATCCTCATCCACTCACCAAGCATGTTTCGACTGTCTTATCAGCAGTCCCAAGCACAGACATGAATGCTTTTTAGAAACATACAACAACAGAGGGAAAACCAAAGATCATCAATACAATTTTATTGATCGTCTTCAGCAAACTGGATCATTTCGCTCCAAAGGAAAAAAACATTTGAAAACAAGTGCCCACATACAAACGTGATGCGCATGGTGCCATTGACGTCAAGAGTCTGACAATTCGAAGTGGCAACATTTTCAGTTTGAACCATGTTGCTGTTTTCCCCGCTCACGCTGCCAAACATGTAATGCTCTTGGTACATTACAGGGACAAAAAAGATGAGAGTCTTGATTTGTGTAGGATGGACTTAAATCATCTGTTCAGATTCAACGTTTTCCATTATTAATTACTGTTTTGCGTTTGATTATGCATGCTAGTTTACACCGACCTTGTCCCTGGAAAGCAAAACTACACGTACAATTTAACACACTGGATTATGTGACGGTGATTTTGTAAAGTTTAAAAAAGTACAGCAGCTGTGTAATAGTGCCTGCCGTATTTTACGCTCCCCCCCCCTTTTTTTCCTTTTATTCTTTCTCCTCACTACCATCCTTCCACGTGAATATGCTTGTCGGCTCACAATCTAGATCTAGAGAGACATAAGTGACATAAACTGACACTCACACATCAGTGATCACATCAAATCAGTGGTAATCAGAAATTCAGTCATCAAAGAAAAATCTCGTGTGTTTGTGTAGATCTTTCTGCTATGCGGTTGGGAGGAATCAGCATGCCGGCCTGTCAGATTCGAGGGATCTTGAACTGACTTACGTTTTAGTTGAAAGATCTTTTAAGAAAAGCTTGTAGAAATCAGTACAGGACCTGTGAGATTTTTCAGCCAACTGTTTTTGAGACTGACAAATAGATATTACACCAATTCCTGTTATTCTGTCAGCTTTTGTCTGATCTGCCCACCTTTAGAAATCTCCGACTTTTCCCGCG
>JACVVK020000682.1:0-5000 GCA_018292915.2 Batillaria attramentaria | reverse complement strand
CCCACACAAGCGCATCCACAAGGCCACATGGAGATCGCCGGACCATGTCACGGAGAACCAGATTGATCACATCTGCATCAGCCGGAAGTTCAGGAGATCGTGGCGAGATGTGCGCGTGATGAGGGGTGCCGATGTATCATCAGACCACCACCTTCTTGCAACAACACTGAGACTTCGGCTTAAGAGACACACCAACGCCAACAACACACGGACCAGGTACAACGTTGGCCTACTCAGGAACACAGAGACACAAGCAGCATTCCGGATCAGCCTTTTCCAACAGGTTCCAGCCACTGCAAGACCTGATAGAAGACAGTGAAATGGACATCGAGACACACTGGGAACACAGCAAGAAACTCTGGCACGACACATGCGAAGAGGTCCTTCGCAAGAGAAAAACCCAACACAAGGAATGGATCTCTGCTGATACCATCCAGAAGCTGGAAGTTAGGAAAAAGAAGAAAACTGCACTGAACACGAGCCGAACAAGAAGAGCTAAGGCAAAGGCACAGGAAGAATACACAGCAGCTGACAGAGAAGTGAAGAGGAGCACCAGAAAGGACAAGAGGGACTACATCGACAACCTGGCCAATCAAGCAGAGGAAGCAGCTGGAAAAGGGAACCTAAAAGACCTGTACCAGGTGACCAAGAAGCTCGCGGGCAAATTCCAGCAGACAGACAAACCAGTGAAGGACAAGAACGGGCACCCACTGACAACAACTGAGGAACAGCTGAAGCGATGGGCAGAACACTTCAGGGAGCTGTTAAATCGCCCCGTCCCTGAAACACCACCAGACATCCCGCCAGCAGAGACAGAACTACCCATCAACTGCGACAAGCCCTCTAAGGCGGAGATCAGGAAAGCCATCATGACACTGAGAAATGGGAAAGCTGCAGGGCCGGACGAGATACCAGCAGAAGCCATCAAAGCAGACACAGAGACAGCCGTCAACATGCTGCACAGCCTATTCAGCAAGATCTGGGAGAAGGAAGAGGTGCCAGCCCAGTGGAAAGAAGGGATCGTCATCAAGCTGCCAAAGAAAGGGGACCTCAGGGACTGCAGCAACTACCGAGGGATCATGCTCCTGTCAGTGCCAGGCAAGGTTCTCAACAGAATTCTACTGGAGAGGATGAGAGAGGCAGTCGACCCTATGCTCCGAGACCAGCAGGCGGGCTTTCGCAGGAACAGGTCCTGCGCTGACCAGATCGCCAGCCTACGCATCATTGTTGAGCAGTCACTGGAGTGGAACTCCCCCTCTACATCAACTTCATAGACTATGAGAAGGCCTTCGACAGTGTAGACAGAGAGGCGCTGTGGAAGCTGCTAAGGCACTATGGAGTTCCCGGGAAGATCATCTCCCTGATCCAGTGCACCTACAAAGACATGAGCTGCAGGATTGCCCATGCCGGCCAGTTGTCAGAAAGCTTCGAGGTGAAGACCGGAGTCCGCCAGGGATGCCTGTTGTCCCCGTTCCTCTTCCTCCTGGTCATCGACTGGATCATGAAGACCACCACAACAGGCAGGAAAAACGGGATACAGTGGACACTCTGGACGCAGCTGGATGACCTCGACTTTGCGGACGACCTGGCGCTCCTGTCTCACAGCCACAGCCAGATGCAGGACAAGACTACATGCCTGGAAGCCACATCAGCCGGAACAGGGCTCAAGATCAACAGGAGGAAAACCGAGCTGATGAAGATCAACACCACTGCCAACACACCAGTCACAGTCGGTGGAGAGTCCATCAGGGAGGTAGAGTCCTTTGTCTACCTGGGGAGTGTGGTTGATGGACAGGGAGGCACAGACCGAGACGTCACAGCCAGAATCGGCAAGGCAAGAGCAGCAATGGTCATGCTGAAGAACATCTGGGCATCCAAAGTTGTCAGCATAAGAACTAAACTTCGCATCTTCAACTCCAACGTGAAGTCAGTTCTGCTCTACGGATGCGAAACATGGAGGACAACGAAGACGATGCAGCAGAAGATCCAGACATTTCTCAACACCTGTCTGAGGGCGCATCTTCAACATCCGATGGCCAGAGAAGATCCGGAACGAAGAGCTGTGGGAGCGAGCAGGGCAGGAACCAGCGGCCAAGCAGATCCTGCGGAGGAAGTGGGGCTGGATTGGACACACCCTCAGGAAGCCAGCATCCAGCACCACACGCCAAGCCCTGACATGGAACCCACAAGGGAAAAGGAAGAGAGGCCGGCCTCGCAACAGCTGGAGGCGGGACACTGAGGCAGAGTTATATAAGCAGGGCACCAACTGGACTGGAGTGGCAAGATTAGCCCAGAACAGAGTGCGATGGCGAAGGGTTGTCGATGGCCTATGCTCCACGTGGAGCCAGGGGCCTAAGTAAGTAAGTAAGTTGCTGCAATGGGAGCCGTCAAGGAACCGCAAATCTTGTCTGACTTTCGCATAAAGGCCCAAAACCGAAAAAGAGTCAAGAACGCAACGCGGAATACTCATGCGCGGTACGGAAGGTGCTAAAAGGCAAATCTTCCGACGTCACCAGGCTCCGCATGTCAAAGTCGAGGTTAGGGAGTTTAGCCCCGGGTTAGAGTCTAACCTCGAACTAAACTAGCTCTAGGGTTAAATTTTCTCTTCTTTTGTTTTAAATCAGGAAGCGGATCCATTCCAGCAAGATGCCTGAGCCGTTATAGAAGGATTTATTTCTTCGCTTCCTGTTTTTTTTATATTTTATTTAATTTTGTTTTTTGGTTTCTTTTGTCCTAGTGTGGGTTAGGCCCGTAGCCGTGGGTTAAATTAACCTCGACTTTTACATTCGGGCCCTGGCTAAGATCGTTGTGGACTGTTTTGTTAGTGGTGGTGTCTATTTAATACTAGTGCACGCGACAGTTTAAAGGTCTGCAATCTCGACTAAAAAGCGGCCCACACTGAAACAGCGTGTTTTCAATAAAACTATCACAGTTAAGTTACAGAGTTTTCAACGTAAAACCCGTATACTGAAAAGCCAAGGGCAGCCTGATCTTACTGCACAGTTTGCGATTTGACATAAAGCGAGACAGGGTGGGGTCGGTGGTGTTCAGGAGTTTAACGTCCTTTTCCACCACGTAAGGGTAATATCAAAGACGGGGCAACAAGAAAAAGGCCAGTACAAATATCTGTTGCCAGCCGGGATTCGAACTCACGACCCGAGCATTGATTGAGAGTGCAACGCTCTACATCACCGTGGCTAGTCTTCTCGTGCAACACACAACACTGTGACCGCTAGACGCTGTAGCGATGTGTCTCGCTCACTGACCAAAAGCACAATGAAGTCACTGCAAACTCACGTGATCCCGGCTGGGGCCAAATATTTGTGCTGGCTTTTTCATCGTTGCCCCGTCTTTGATATTACCCTATGTGGTGGAAAAGGACGTTAAACCCCAAAACACCCACCCACCCGCAAACTCACGCTTTGGTTTCATAATGGTCTCCGAAGCGCTGAAACTGTGCACAGGCACAGGAATCGCAGAAAACAACAAAAACAACAAACATGTTTGCGCCTTTTAGTTGAGACTGCAGACCTTTCAACTCCTTTCCTCGTAATTTCTGGGACACCGTGTTCCTGTGTGAATAATAACAAGCTTCAAAATAGCCACAGCGGCGTCTCCGTCTGAACCGCACACTTCCCCGTCCCTGCTTTTGTGACTCGAAGTCCCAAACAGGGTGTTTATGTTCTGCTCGGGTAAGCCTCCGACAATAGAGCCGATATTTTCGTGCTGTTAAATTTAGCTCCAGCAATTACCTGACATGAATGAGGGGCTCACATAATATAATATTCACGTTCCGTCCGTGGTTTGGTCAGAATAGGTTGGGTTGTGACTGGTGCCTTGTTATGATGGTCCGAGATTTCGGCGTGTGACAGTGTGCATGGGTGATATGGAAGGTTGTGTGGAAGGGAGGTTTGTTTACGCTCTGTGGAGGTCATGCAAAGGAGGACTGACCTTAGTGTTGGGACGAACAGATGGTGTATGTTAGTGGCGCATGACTCACGGACACGCGCGGGCGGGCGCGCGTAGCACACACAGACACAGACACAGACACACAGACACACACACACACACACACACACACACACACACACACACACACACACAGATAATGCACGCACACACACACACACACACACACACACACACACACACACAGAGAGAGAGAGAGAGAGAAGAGAGCGCACAGAGAGAGAGAGAGAGAGAGAGAGCGAGAGCGCGCACAGAGAGAGAGAGAGAGAGAGAGCGCACACACACACACACACACACACACACACACACACACACACATCATCATCATCATCATCATCATCATCGTCCTCATCATCCAGACATGAAACCACTGACAGTAACAAGACACACTCACACAAGAAATCTTTCCCACAAAAATCACTCAAGTCATGACTTGTTTCAGTTTCCAAAGTGTTATTGAAAATAGATGTTCAAAAGTACACATGTACCGTAATTATAACAATGAGAAAATACAAACAAAAACAATCCGTCTGAATTGTTACGTGATAAACTTGAAGCCCCCCCCCCCTCCCCCCTTCCTCATCAAATAGGCTGATATAGAGACACGAGGAACCTAGCTGTGCCAACAAAGACCAACATGATAAACATCAGAATGTATCCACATGATAAACATCAGAATGTATCCACATGATAATTATCAGAATGTATCCACATGATAAACATCAGAATGTATCAACATGATAAACATCAGAATGTATCAACATGATAAACATCAGAATGTAGCAACATGATTAACATCAGAATGTATCCACATGATAAACATCAGAATGTATCCACATGATAAACATCAGAATGTATCAACATAATCGATCAAAACAGCTCCAGCCAAACACAGAACAAATCAACCAAAACACACAATCATACTCTTCACCTTTCAAATACTGGATTTTCTACAGTTTCATCATTTTTCCTGATATTTACAGTATTTACTTACAGTATGTTAACAATGCAGTAGTTACAGTTTTACAACA
>JACVVK020000681.1:232500-239379 GCA_018292915.2 Batillaria attramentaria | reverse complement strand
CCTCCACCATGGTTCCAGTTCAAGCATTGATACTTTTCAACAAACTATAAAGAAGCCAAGACCATATGAATATATCAAACTGTGTTAACCCCAGCATGCACAATACACCGCTTTCTCGTCACTGCCACACAACTTGATACATGTACAACAGATGGCTACAGAAACACCCACGCCACAACAGGAATGATCTGTACCACCTGATAAAAAGATCAGAGCAGGTGACGACCTTAAGGCCGCACACAGGTCATAACCGTCTCAACTATCACCTCTATATCAAGTTCAGAATTGGACAGTCAGGACTGTGTTCGTGCCAGACCTCCAGCTTGCCAACGGAACATCTGCTGCAGGTCAGTGAAAGTTCTGGCTGATGGAGTCCACAGAAGCTCTTTAGGACTTAACAAGAAAACTCTCACACACAAAGAATCAGCGTTACCATCTGAATGAGAAAGAAGCAGAACAAAAATACACGTACCAACAGTTTGTTAGTGTCAGCGTCACATGTGTATCTTATCTCCGTGCACTTTGGTGAACTTGAACAGTTACCGTGAAAACAACGCTGTAAACCAGTAAATGTCAGCGCTCACTGGACCTCACAGCCATGATCTTATCACTCTTGTCATAAATGTAGTGGAATTTTTTTCTTGCTGTTGTTGTTGTTGTTGTTGCTGCTTTCGTGTTTTGTTCCTAAATGTTGCAGGCGCGTGCCTAAACAGTCTGGCATGCACGTATCATGGCAGAAAAAGCGTAATGTAACCCTCACCTCAACATCTCACAGTCATCACTCGTGACGCGGTTACACCCATAATAGATTGTGCTAAAACTGTACGCGCCTTTACTATTTCCTCCATCAAGTGAAGGTAATTTATCTGTATGCAAAACACCCGTCTTTGAGCATAAGGATTTAGTGATGGGTATAATTGCTTTCGGCTGCGTAGAATACTGCTGGGCGCCAACTTCAAGGTCTATTGTGGCATGTTTGGTGTCGACTTGTAAGTACCGCGGGTCTTGCGGCCCAAGGCAGAGACCATGAATATTCCCCAGGATCTTACTGTCGCAGGATTCTTTGCAATTTGCTGTTTTGCTGCCCATACAGCATCTGCCCTCGCTAAGGCTGAGTCTACTTTTATCCCTACAGCTTCGTAATGCAACTTTCCTGAAGCCACCTCGGCTTGTCTGATCCTCTGTTCCTCAAGTTCGGCCTCGAGTTTCTGTCTTTGCATGTTGTCTTTATGTCGTCTATAAGCTGCTTGGGCAACCTCAAGATTTGGATGTTTTTTCGGCTGCTTCGGTTTCTCTTCCTCTGGTAAGCCTCCTTTCTCGATCTTTGGTTCTTCTCTTTCCTGTTGTTTGGTATCTTCCTGAACTGTTTCAGCGTCAGGTGACATTCGTTCAGCGATTTTGTTTTCTTCCAGCCTCTTCATCTCCTGGTTTACGCCTTCCGACAAATGGCACTGAAAATGACGGTCCCCATTCTCGTCGAGCATTGACTGGACAATGGTCAGAAGATTACTGACCTCAGTGTCTTTTTCCGATTTCGTAGCTTTGTTGTTGAAGGCAATGCGTCTGTTGCCGCACTCCTGCAGAAGCGTCTGGAAAATATTTGAGTCCGCTATGGCGCTTTGTATGTAATCTTCAAAGGGATCGTCTTCGCTCGTTTCTTCGGGTTCCTCGGTCAGTGTGTCTCCATGAGAGAACAGAAGGATTATGAAGTTCACGACCTCTTCTCCAAAGTAACGTTTAATTTTGGCGTATGTCTCAAATTCTTCATTTGTGTATCTGCCGCCTATCGGCAGGACGTAGAGGATACCATGGGGCCCGGGGTTCATGCAGGCCAAGGCTTGGATGATCAGTTCAGCGATTTCATCGTTTGATTTCTTTGTGTCGAAGAAACCGGGTGCGTCCATTACCTGTAACCCCGAAATTTTGTGGAACTCAGGATGGTTCTTTGTAGTCAAGTACTGTGTCAATGGATCGCTAGGACAAACTATGCACGTGCCAACACACACGAGGATTGCGTATCTATGTGTAAGAAATGATATTCAATCAATTCAAATGTGCGTGCGTGCGTGCGGGAAGGGGATTATTGCGATCAGCTGTGTGTGTGTGTGTGTGTGTGTGTGTGGTGTGTGTGTGTGTGTGTGTGTGTGTGTGTGTGTGCGCGCCCGCGACGAAGCCACACATACACAAAGAGAGAGAGAGTGTAGGATTGACAGTTGTAGCCAGCTGAAAATTGAAATAGTTTTCTCCCGTCTGAAATATATTGTGCAATCAAGAAGCTGTTAATTTTACAGTCTTGAGACTTCATTCCTCACTTTTGGCTGTAGCATACATTGTGCAAATAGTTCCCCATTACGTACATTTCGCACGGTTGGGGGGTTTAAAAAGATGAAACCACGGCACAATATGGAACGTAGCCAACGCATGATCGCTTTGAAACGACACACCTCTATTTCTTTGTCTGGAAGTCGAATTCGCTCTAGCTGGCATTCCTTTGTCTTCGACTCCACTTTGTAACTGGTTGCAAAAGCCTTTCTGCCAAGAATGGTGTTCCCCGACGAACTCTTTCCACTTCCTGTTTTCCCAATCAGAAGTAATCGGTATATGGTGCCTGCGGAAGTTAAAGCAGTTTGTAAGCTGAAAATAGTAGATGGCACTTCGGGAAGTTGTAAAAACAAGCTTAAAGTCTTTGATATATAATTTAAAATCTAAAACATCGCATGCGATACCAAAATCTGTAAGATTTTGCCGGTAATGTAGACTAATGTAGCAGCAGACTCCTTCTGAAAATGGAAGACACAAAAGTAGTTCATTGTATCAAACCGCCCAAACTACTCTTTCCTCGCTTTATGTGAGTATGAACATTTCGCGAAACATTTTAGTATGGATTATAAAGCATATGTGAACACGCCCATTGCCTGATCATAGTTTGGAAAATGAAAAGCACCTTTCTCTTCGCGTCTTTCGGTTGTACTTGTGTTGTCATTTTCAGAGGATTCAGGTGTTCCCGTTCTTATTTCCTCTTGCGAGCTGACAAACTGAGGAGGAGCTGACAACGTCGCTGTGCATTCTTTTTCCTGTACATCATCTTGAGTGCCTACAGCTGAAAAGAAACAAAAACCGCTTTGCACTTCCTGATTTGCCAACCACAAAACAGCGATGTACCATGCTTGCTGACGTAACAACTGTTTGTAATATTTGACAACCATGGTTCCCTTGAAAATCGTAAAATCCAGTTTAATAATACATCCAAGAAGTATAGAACGAAGCTGCCTGTGATATTTGGAGACAAAAAAATCACCTGATTTACGCATCTTTCCGTTCTGATGTGTTACCTTTTACAGAGGTTTCAACTGTTTCGGCTGTCCTTATTTCTTCTTTCGAGCTGACTCGCTGTGGAGCAGTTGAGAAAGTCGCTGTGCATTCTTTTTTATGTACGCTGCTTTGAGTGCCCACAGCTGAAAATTACAGAAACAGTATCCACTTTGCTCTTCCTGCTTTTTCAACAGCGAGAAAGTGGCATATTTTGTTTGTTGAGGTAGAAACTTTGTTTCAGTAAAGGAGAAGAATGCCTTGATAGAAAAGCTGCTGAAATTTGGCACAACACAAATTGCACGGCCTTTTAACGTATCCGGAAAAGAATCGCCACTTTTTGAAAATATACATGTTTCAAAACTGTTATTTCTTTTATTCTTTTTACATTGGATATCCCCCCCCCCCCCTCGACTTACCTCATCATATAGGATGATCATTGAAAACTACAATATATATATATATACCTGCTTCTTTGGATCTTTCGACTTTACTGATGTTGCCTTTTTCGGACGATTCGGTTGTTCCTGGTCCTGCTTCCTCTTTCGGGCTGACTGACTGCGAGGGCGTTGCACATATTTCTTTCTCCACGTCCGTTTGCGTGCCTGCAACTGAAAAACAAAACCAAAAAACAAGAACAACAACAACAACAGAACAAAAACCAAAGTAAAAACAAGTTCAGAAACACAAGAACTGTTTTTCACTTACCAGTTTTCACTTTTTGGTTTACACTCTCTGCTTTTTCAGCCTTGAGAACCGATATGTTTTGCTTGTAGTTGTGGACAATTTTCTCCGCTGGCATTTTAAAAATACCAGCTGGTTCACCAGGAGATCGTGAAATCCAGTGTAAATTCTTAGTTTAAGAGATGTTTGTTTGTTGTTGTCGGGTTTATTTTAGTTTGTTTGTCGAAGTTGTTCCTGTTGCTGTTGTTGCAAACAACGTTTATTTTTGTTTGTTTGTTTGTTTGTTTGTTTGTTTGTTTGTTTGTTTGAGGGGGCGACAGGATGTGTGCATCGCCCCTCAACGTATTGCCTGATTATATATGTATTGGTCAATGAATTTAAAAAAAAAGCAACCAATAAAACAAAAGCAACAACAAGATGGCCACCAGCCCAATGTGTTCTTTCTATTCAGTGACCTGCTGTCGTCACAGTCGTGGTCGTTGTGTCATGTGTATGCTGCCCGTGCGCACACGTACGCAAGCTCTCTGACATCAAGCATGTTGACTAAAAAAAGTACTGGAAACCCTTTCCGTGCCTCTTTGCGCTCACAAAACCCCAAACACATGAGGTCGTGTTAGCTCGCCTAACTGGTTGACGTCACTAACTTTTTTAGGTATGCGAGGTTCTACATGGGTGAATGAATTCTTCTAACAAAGTCGTTCCCCTTTAACAGAGTTACTTCCCGCAGGCCTGATTGACAGGTGACAGACGATTGCTGACTGGTATCGGAGAAGAGAAATGCTCTCTCTCTCTCTCTCTCTCTCTCTCTCTCTCTCTCTCTCTCTCTCTCTCTGTGCGTGTCTGCGTGCATGTGCTCCATTGAGACCTCTGTGATGTGCTCTCACTCTATGATGCTGCTGAGTGTGAGTCAGTGGCAAAAACAAAACACAGTACAGAAATTCCCGCTTTCCACGTCTCCAAATAGAGGAATTCGGAAAAAAGGACGAGACATCCCCAAGAAAAACCAGCGTCGCGAGGGCGAGCGCGTCTCTTCTTCGATGTTTGTAAGGCGTGTGGCTTGTGAAAGAAATGAGCTTTGAGTACAAATTTTCGAGTCAAATGACGATAACGACTGCAGTGATATATATATATATAGAAAAGGAACAAAGGCGTCGCTAAAGCCGAAAACATGCGCTCAATCAGGTCAATTTGAAAGTAGGGGAAGTAAGTAAAGCTGAGAGCGCTCCCTAGATCTAGGAGATGTGTGCTTTGTATGCCTTTGTTCCTTTTCTATATTAAATGTAATTACATGACATTACACCTAGGCAGTTGCTCCTTCTAAATTATTTAGTCTTTTTCCGCTGAAACCTCTTGCAGAGCTTTAGGGTAGCGACGTCTGCTAGTACTGGAGACGCACCAGATTATTCTGGGGCAGCCTTTTAGTGCTGGTTGGACGCTGCAGCCCTCGTGGGTATCGCCGCATGCTCACCTGATGAGGGTCCCATTGACCCGAAACCATGGTCGTGAGCGGCTAAAATCACCAATTCATTCAACCGGCCCCCGTAGTGTAGTGGTTAGCACTTCGGACCATGGACCGGGAGACCCGGGTTCGAATCCCAGCCGAGGCAAGCGGGATTTTTCCTACCTAGGTCGGCTCCTACCCAGAGCGGGTGTGCTATGGGCCCAATGGGGAGGCTGTTGCCACACAGCCGAGTTTCACCCACTTCACGGGTGCGACTTTGGGGGTGTTTCCCTTAGTATGACACGTCTTATGATGTGGATGATTACACGGCCGGCACCGCAGGTGCCGTATTTCCCGGGCCTGGTTAATGCCGGGATATTTATGACAGGAAGCGTGGAATGCGGCCCTGTCCCGCAGTCCCAAACCACATGGACCTCCATAGCATCATCTTACTATCATCCTCATCTCCATCATCATGCATAAAAAATTGTCCCAGCTTCCGAGTCCTCTGTGGGTTCCACCCATGACCTGGGAGGAACACCACAGGAGCTGGCAAAGAGTTGGGGCAGCAAAAAAAAAAAAATCACCAATTCATATGGCCTTGGTTGTACCGACCATTTTCCTCCCGTGGGAGGGGAATGGGGGCCCTATGAATGGTGAGATACCCTTAGATCTATTAGACGTTTCAGCGGTAGGATGGTAGATCCCCCCACCCCTCCACTGTGGCTTGTAGCCAATATAGGGCAAGGCGGACTTGTCCACTGGCATACAAAGCACACATCTCCTAGATCTAGGGAGCGCTCTCAGCTTTACTTACTTCCCCTACTTTCAAATTGACCTGATTGAGCGCATGTTTTCGGCTTTAGCGACGCCTTTGTTCCTTTTCTATATTAAATGTAATTACATGACATTACACCTAGGCAGTTGCTCCTTCTAAATTATTTAGTCTTTTTCCGCTGAAACCTCTTGCAGAGCTTTAGGGTAGCGACGTCTGCTAGTACTGGAGACGCACCAGATTATTCTGGGGCAGCCTTTTAGTGCTGGTTGGACGCTGCAGCCCTCGTGGGTATCGCCGCATGCTCACCTGATGAGGGTCCCATTGACCCGAAACCATGGTCGTGAGCGGCTAAAATCACCAATTCATATGGCCTTGGTTGTACCGACCATTTTCCTCCCGGTGGGAGGGGAATGGGGGCCCTATAAATGGTGCGATACCCTTAGATCTGTTAGACGTTTCAGCGGTAGGATGGTAGATCCCCCCCCCTCCACTGTGGCTTGTAGCCAAAATAGGGCAAGGCGGACTTGTCCACTGGCATACAAAGCACACATCTCCTAGATCTAGGGAGCGCTCTCAGCTTTACTTACTTCCCCTATATATATATATATATATATATATATATATATATATATATATATATTATTTTTTTTATTTATTTATTTTTTTT
>JACVVK020000681.1:210000-230000 GCA_018292915.2 Batillaria attramentaria | reverse complement strand
TCTGGATCGGGCCCTCTATTCAAAAATCATTAAGAAACCCCAAAATAAAATTTGAAATCGATCGGTTGAGTATTTTCGGAGATACAGGCATCTAAACTGGGTTCACATGCGATGTCAACTGAGGTACGGTTTACATCAAAACTATAAGAGCGACCATTTCCTAATAGTCACTCTGTTCAGAGTCCGTATTCATCCTATCTACATTAAGAAAAAAGAGTGATTTAAATAAATATTACGCCTGTAAACATGAGGCAACCAACTTGTCTCAAAAGGACGATAACTCCCAAATCACCTAAACAATCACCAAACGCTCGTTTGCTCTAATAAAAGATTTTGATATATCAAGAGACCCCAAATTTGAAGCCATTCGGTTGGGTATTTTCGGAGAAACAGGCCTGGACACAAATCACCCACACACACATCCGCGCGCGCGCGCGCACACACACACACACACACACACACACACACACACACACACACACACACACACACACACACACACACCACACACACACAGAGAGGCACTCACTGAGGCGGAGAAGTGCGTTCAGGGACTCCATGCCCGCCAGTAACAATGTTGTTATTTTCAGTTACACTTGCATCATGCCTGTGCGGAGAATGCGCGCGACGTGCGTGTATGCCACAAAACGTGCCTTTGAACGTGGAATTTTTAGCCTGTCCTATGATGTTGTTTCCATTACTATGGATAGAACATAAAAACAGCACCTGTCGCTTTGCATGTTTCGGTTATACCTGTCTCGCCTTTTTCAGAGGATTCGTTTGTTTCTGTTCCTTGTTCTCCTTTCGTGTTGACTGGCTTTGAATGCGTTGACAACGTCGCTGCGCAGTCCTCTTTCTGTATGTCCGCCTGAGTGTCTGCGTTTGAAAATATTACAGAAATAAGATCCACTTTGCTCTTTCTTCTTTTTCAACCATAAGAAATCGGTGTATTGTTCTTGCTGAGGTTAACACCGTTTGTCAGGTCATGTTCAAAACAACAGATAGCTCCTCTTAAAATCGTAATATCGTGTTATCCTTACGCCTTAAAAGCAAAAGAATACAAGTCTATACGATTTTCAAGATAAATAAAAAGTAAAACGCATCAAGTAGAAGGTACTGGTAGTTTCGGTTGGAGAGAATTAGAATCTCTCATGAGAATTTTGACAGCTTAAGCACTGCAAGTACAGGCAGTTGAACGTTTGAGATATCATCATGACTGTCACCGCACTGGAGTGGCACAGCCTGCCCGAACCCGAAAGAATGCTGCAGTCAAGTACGAAGTCTGTGAAGACAGATAAGCACCTGCTTCTTCCGATCTTTCTGTTATACGTGTGTTGCCTTTGTCAGAGGATTCGGTTGTCCCTGTTCCTAATTCCTCTCTAGGGCCGACTGGCTGAGGAGTAGCAGACAAAGTCCGTCCGCATTCTTCTTCCTGTACGTCCACTTGAGTGCCTACATCTGAAAATAATCGTGTTTTTTTTTTTGTTTTTTTTTGCTGTCCCAACTCTTTGCCAGCTCCAGTGGTGTTCCTCCCAGGTCATGGGTGGAACCCACGGAGGACTTGGAAGCCGGGACAATTTTTATTATGCATGATGATGGAGATGAGGATGATAGTAAGATGATGCTATGGAGGTCCATGTGGTTTGGGACTGCGGGACAGGGCCGCATTCCACGCTTCCTATCATAAATGTCCCGGCATTAACCAGGCCCGGGAACTACGGCACCTGCGGTGCCGGCCGTGTAATCATCCACATCATACGACATGTCATACTAAGGGAAGCATCCCCAAAGTCGCACCCGTGATGTGGGTGAATCTCGGCTGTGTGGCAACAGCCTCCCCATCGGGCCCATAGCACACCCGCTCTGGGTAGGAGCCGACCTAGGTAGGAAAAATCCCGCTTGTCTCGGCTGGGACTCGAACCCGGGTCTACCGGTCCATGGTCCGAAGTGCTAACCACTACACTACGGGGGCCGTTTTTCACTTTTTGTTTTTGCTATCCGTTAGAAAGCGGTATACTTTGCATGTTGAGCAAAAGCAGTTTGTCACCTGGTATTTGAAACTGATCGATGGTTCCACAGAAAATCGTGAAATACAGTTGAAATTCTCAGTATAGGAAGTTTAAAAAAATTGTCCGTTATACAAAACGCTATAAAGAGTTTTGGTCGTGAGGAAGACAACTGGTAGTTTGAATTGATGAGAAGTAGAATGTCTGCGATAAAAAAGGAAATTCATTCATTACTTTTTGAAGTTCCCAAAAGAGATGATAAATTTGTTTTTAAGAGTGATGCCCTTATTTCTGTGTGTGTGTGGGGGGGGGGGGGGGGGGGGGGGGGTTGACACGTTGTGTATATCGCTCCTCGACCATCAGCTGATCAACGAAAACAAGAAGAAATCTGAAAAAAGCACCTGTGTTGTCGCAGCGTTCGGATGTATATATATTTTTAAAAAAAAGTGTCACCTTTTTCAGAGGGGTCGTTTGTTCTTGTGTTGTCTTTTTCAGACAATTCGGTTGTTCCGCTTTCGTCTTTCGGGCTAGCTGGCTGTGGGGGTGTTGACAAAGTCGTTGTGCATTCTTTTCTCAGTACGACCTCTTGAGTGTGTGCAACTGAAATAAAATCCGTTTTTATTTTCTGTATTCCCGACGATGAAAAAGCTGTATATTTTGCTTGTTGGTGTTAAAACAATTTGCCGGGTGACATTTTGGTATGGCCTTTGGCCTTTGGCCTTTGGAAAAATAAAAAGGAAATTGGTTCAATTTTTTAAGTTATACACGTATGAAAGATGACATGTTTATTTTTATTCTTTCTTTCTGCTCAAAATACTCGATCGTGATGATTAATACAGATCTTAATGCGTTGTTTTCTTTGCACAAGCTGTCGAACATTTAAATGCTATGTCTGTTGTTACACTACTGGAGTGCTCAATGTGGTCACGGCGTCATCGAGTACGCTTCTGTTGGCTCAGTGCCAGCATTACAGACATGGTCACTGTGCAGGTGTGTAAGTGGTATCATAATAGAAACCACGAAAACAGATCAGAACGACCTGTGAGTATAAAACTGGTAGCATTAGCATCTTTAAGGTGGGAGGGGTTTCTGGTGGTTTGGCCACCATGTCAATGTCGCTCTTGGATAAACTGCCTGATCATCGGCTGGTCGATGAAAACAAAAGGAAAGACATCCGTTTCTTCTCATCTTTAAGTTGTAGGTGTGTTACCTTTTACTGAAGATTCAACTGTTCCTATTTCCTCTTTCGAGCTGAAAGGCTGAGGGAGCGTTGGCGGAGTGGCTGTGCATTCTTTTTATGTACGTCCCCTTGGGTGCCCACAGCTGTAAATTACAGAAAAAAAATCCACTTTGCACTTTCTGCTTTTCCAAACACAAGAAAAGTGGCAATTTTCCAGTTAATTATTGTGCGTGTTTGAGTTAAAAGAATTTGTCAGCTCATAATATCGAAAATATCGGATGGTTCTTCAGTTTAATCTTATGTTTAAGACAGAAGTTTGTAGTTTGTAGACAGAAGATGTAGGCCAACACCAAAGCCGATAAGATTTTCTCGATAGAGTAGAAGTTAAACAAAGTAGCAGACTTATAGTAGCTCCAACTGGTGGTAGTAGAATGCCTCAAAAGAAAGATCATGAAAATGAAACGTTTGAGTAATCGTCATGACTATCACTACTCCAGCATATCTTGCCTGAACCCGAACGAATGCTGGAGGTACACGTCTGTGAAGACACGAACGTACGTGTTTCTGTTACACGTGTGTTGCCTTTGTCAGAGGATACGGTTGTTCCTGTCCCTGTTTCCTCTCTAGGTCTGACTGACTGTGGAGTAGCAGACAAAGTCGTTGCACACTCTTCTGTCTCTACGTTCACTTGAGCGTCGAACTCTGGAGACAAATCTGGTGTTTGGGATAGAAAGGATGTGTTGGTATTGCTATTTCCAAGCTCTTGGTAACTATGGATGTTCTACGGGGCGAGTCTGTCCGCTTAAAAACCCATGGATGTTTTCTTGTAAGCGGCTATCAATTCAAGGGAAATAATTACCTTAGGGCAATCTGCTGTTCTTTCCCTTGTTTTGTCCGTTCATTAATGCTGTTGCTTGTATTGTATCGGTAGGTGACAGAAAAGAAAGTTGTAGCCCGCGGACTTCGGCCTTGGGATACAACTCTCTTCTCTGTCAACTCCCTCGAACTACACCTACGGCCCTACCCCCGATATCCAACCTATAATAGTATAGTGTAAATGGTTTGTATAAGCGTAATCAATATCAAGGGCCTGGCATGACCGTGATTTTACGCTAGTCTCTACGTACCTGAACCAACTGAAAAAGTGCTGGGACTGATTTTCTATTGTTGTGCGACAGGAAGACTTATTTAATGAATATCTCAATGCCTCTGTACATGTCATTTTTCTTCACCCGGTAACCAATGGCACTCTATATCTTTTTTTTCTTTTTTTTTTAAAGTGGCAGTTTCATTAATTCGTTTTTCTAAGAACTGGCAGTTCGATTTTGCATTTTAAAGGAAGATAGAACTTGTTTTTGATTTTTTAACGGATCTCGGCCCCTCGTCTATCAATGAAGCAAGCACCTACCTTTGCCAACATCACAACAGCGCACAAACCTGTCCATGCTCAGATCTTGGAAATATCGCTGAGGGGCCTATTTTGGGTGTGTTTGTTAATGGGAAAAAAAACAAAAGTACTTTGAATTAGAAGAATTAACTGCTGAATAGATAAGCTGACTTTTACATTCAGTGCAACAGTGAATTTGCTAGAATTCGATCGATTTGCACTTAAATTGGACCTCAGAAATACAGCAAATGTATGAGAGATTAAATATGTGACAAATGATTACTTTTTGAGCCTCCATTCCAAGCCTGTCTGCAGTGGACAGAACTCAAAATCAAATGAAACCAATTCATTTTTGTCACTTGTATAATAACATATTCAATTCTATTTTCAGAGTGAATTACTGAGCACATTGAGCACAATGTACGCAGATGAACAATCAGTTAGGCTTGTTAGAAATGTGCGCAGTTAGACTTCGGGAGGGTCCGGAAGCGTCAGTCGGACTTTTTCACAGCTAGAGGTCGATCATCCGGCATCATTGTTATCATGGTATTGTCATGTCTGAGAGTGATTGCGGAGGCACGCTTGTACGAGAGGCTGGCAAATTCAGTGGTAGGAAAACAAAAAACAAACAAACAAACAACAACAAAAATCCCACCTGCTGATTTAACGTTGTAGTAAACATTCACATTCTTTATAACAGTGTTTCCTGTAAAGTGCATTGGGGATGTATTTCCTGTAAGGAGAAATGATTGTGTGGGAATATTCAGACTCAGTCCCTTTTTCCGATCCGTTTCTTCGGTCGTCTTCTCATGGGCTGCGACCTCTGCCAAAAAAAAAATTGTATGAAATTGCATAGTCGCCAGATGACATAAGTAAATCATGAAAATTGAAACCAGCCGTTGCAACGGAAATATTCGCCTAACAACGAAATGCGAATACCAGAATGGATAGATACACACACACACACACACACACACACACACACACACACACACACACACACACACACACAGAGGTAAAATTCATATCGAGAGAAACAGATACACAGACCGACAGAGACTGACAGAGAAAATGACAGAGACAGAGACGGAACGAACGAACGAACGAATCTTTATTTTACAACGGTAAAAAAGGTGTTGGTCGTCAGACCAATTTTCGACCTTGCCGTTGCTAATACTACTCAAGGACGCACTCATCGGGGGGGGGGGAGGGAGATGGAGGGGCCTGTTTAGTACTGCTCTCTCTCTCTCTCTCTTGAAAGGAAAGGTGAAAGACAACGAAACTGAGAACATTATTAATATCAGTTCCTATTTACATGTAGACCGAAAATCACTGTAACAGAATACTAAATAAGAAAAAAGACTTACCTGATGCACTCGGACTTTCTGCCTGGTCCGGTGAAAGTCGGGCCGGGTCACTATTATCACTACTTTGGTAATGTTTCGAGGAAACTGAACTTTTCGCTGTTGATGAGACATCCTTTTCAGATGGCGCTGAAAATGTCTCAGTCAAATGCCTGTCCTCGCCTTCGTTTTCTTCGTTCATTTCTGTTTCTTCTCGTTCGTCATGTTCTTGTCCGTTTTTGTCTCTTGCCACTTGCTTTTCACCTCCTTTGTTCCCGCTGTCTCCTTCAGGTTCTGCGTCCTCGTCGACGTTTTCATCTGCTGTCTTGTCGTGCGTGCCTTGCACTCCGTTGTCGGAGGCTTGTCCTCCTTGCCGCTCCATGGCAGTCGAGTGGCCTTTTAATTCTTGTTAACTAAAACTATTTTCCTTTCCCCCCATTTTGCAGTGGAATTGTTGCCTAAATCTGCACAGACGTAGAGTTTGTCTCCCAAAGGGGCGTACTGAGCAGGAAGAGAGAGTTACCCAAGTGTCCCAGCTCTTGCTCTCACCTGCAGCAGTATCAGATACACCAGTGAGATGGTAGGCGGGTTAAGTCAAAGTCCCTGATAAAGCTCAATTGGGCATAGTCCCGCCCTATCCCCACCCCTCGGCCTGCATGTTGATTGCGTTGCCGAGCCATTGGCGAAGTGTTCCATTGTCATGTACTGACAGTCTGACCTAGCTAGCTAAGTGGGACGTGGAGCTTACTCTTTATCAACGACAGCCTCACGCATTTTTAGACTATTGATGTCCTGCTTTTGCAAAAAATAGCAGGAGTGAGTTCTTACAAATTGTGGAAGTTTTGAAGCGAATGCACTCTCAGCCTTCAGTGTGGTAACCTCGGACCAGAGCTCGTGGACAGCACGCACAACAAGTCACTGACAGGCCAACAAAACAGCTTTTAGGGTTTATGTCTACGCTAATTCACCATTCTATTGGGATTTATCAATCATCTGAAGACATTTTTATACTCAACAAATTATGAAACCGTCAAAATCGATTCGACCAGACTGATGAATGGCCATTTCTTTGCAAACAAGCAGGCACAGCAACCTTTCGTCTCCATTTGTGGACCCTCCTGTACAGTCACTATTTAATACAGAAGATTCAATAGCGCAGGATCCCTCTGATGTATCCTACCCCTCACTGATCACTTTGACGAAAATGAAGAGGTCTATTTTGCACAGTGCGTCTTGGCAATAAACCCTTCAACAAACTTCAAACTTACTGCAGGCGTCGTAAAGACAGGCTGGTTTAGCACATCATTGGATGGGGCATTGTTTCTGCTTAATTTGCGGTCGACAACGGCACTTTTTCGGTCTGGTTGTGAAAACTGTGATATCCGATTCTCCACTACGTCAAGTCTGTGGTACCTAAAAACAATGGGCGTCCCTTACATATTGGGTTACCTTACATATTGATACTTACATATACATTTGAACCTGTGTCTGTAGTGTAAGCCAACAGGTGGACCACTGGAGATGGAGCTGAGCCGTGTGTGTGTGTGTGTGTGTGTGTGTGTGTGTGTGTGTGTGTGTGTAAAAACATATATTATATATATATTCTTCTAACGCATCACATGCAGCTCTAATATATATATGTATAGTTGTATCTGAGAAAAGGACAAGCATACTGTACTGTGGTGTATACATGTGTACTTGTTATTAGTGTCAAGGTACCTAGTTCTGTGTGTATATATAATTATATATATATAATGTATGGTAAAAAAAAAAAATGGGGTCCTGTGCAAAACCTAGAATTTGATGCCTTGCCACGCATCTGGAATGTGAGCATTGCACTACATCAATAATTTTAGTTGCTTCAAAATACCACGTTTCAGAAGGAACACCTTGCTGAGCGTAAGTATATTGAGCACAATCACTTGTTTATTTCTGTGTTCTGATTAAATGAGCCACAGGAGTGGTTCGCAAACGTATGTGTGCAACGAGAGGCGATTAGATAACGGCCCATTATCCTTGAGTTAACACAATAGGGATTTTCAGAAATAACTGATACGGTTAAATAGATTACATTGTATATCCGAACTTCGAACTGCGCAGCTGAAACTCCATGACCTTGCCCCTGCTGTAACGTACGTAGCTGATTTCCAATTCCGGAACTCGAAGTTCACACGCAAAATGTTATCTACTTATCTGTGACTGCTAGGGGGAGTGGGGAGTCAATGCTCAAAAATATTGAAAAGTGTCGTGATCATCTCTTCGTGAGTTGCGTGAACTTTGCAATCTGAGACACACACACACACACACACACACACACACACACACACACACACACACACACACACACACTCACTCACAAATACATAACGTTTTATTGCAAAACCAAGAGCATACATGTACTTATATATTACCAGCTGTTTCGTGAATTGCCATGTGTGACTTAACTCTGAAATGGCTGCTATCATTTTTAATTATTGTAAGTATGCCAGTCTGCTTGGTTGTCTGTATGCGAATTACATGCCACTCTAGACGTGAAAATCAAATAAGCTCCCATTCAGTGACTAAAATATACTAGAATTGTTAACATCAGAGCAGACTATCTATACTGACCAAATACAAAAATCACATCTGATGCACACTTAAGTACATGCACCAATTCTTATCTACGTGTACATATACAGGTGATTAAGGTTATAACTGATAACTGTTTAAGAGCATAAATGTATCTGTTTGACGGACAGGGCATAAGTATATGCACACTTCCAGTAAATAACGTGCAGTCTGACGACAAGGTACGGTTGCAGGTGAAGAGGAGGAAGGTGTACGGGTTTGGGTGTCTGGCAGAAAGAAGGGTCCGGAGAAACTTTGCGAGTTGCGTTCTACCTTCTCCCCTTAAAATAGGCGGATGATTTCCTACAGACTGCGCCAAACCACACATTCCTTAATTGGTTTGGAAGCATGGTTTTATTTTCGAGATACTTAAGTATAGGATTAAAATCACAGGATGCAAAATTCATAAGTAAAACCTGGATTCAGTGACTCAACCTTAATTCTTTCACAACTGCAGTAAACCCAGAGGGGTACGGCTAAAAACACTCATTTCCCAGTGTGCATGCATGCATTTATGTTTCAACCTCAGTTGTCTGTTAGCGAGACTTTTGCCTCCAGTGTGCGTACGTGGAGCTAAGTTTGTCGGCTCTTGTATCGATCGAAGTCTATGTTTTCTCTGCGTTTTCTGCCAAGACGGGCTTGTTACCGCAAATAGCATGCACGCGCGTGCGTCAGTGAATGAAAATGTGTCAGTTTTGTCTCAGTGCCTTTTTCCGGTGGTGAATTCTGTGATAGTATTCAACAACGGCCAGAACGTTGTACTGATTTATGGTGGAATAACAGAGCAGTGCAATGGCAAAATGCTGGTAAAACAGTACCAACGGCAACACTTTCCTGTTTGGCTGTTGTATTAGTTGGTAACTTATTTTACTCAAGATTTATAAAAGCAGTTTATACTAAACAGACTTTTTCTGTTAAGAGAGACAGACAGATAGACAGACAGACAGAGGTAAACATCCACGCCCACCCACCCCCACCCCCAAAAAAAATCAAATAAACAAACCAAGAAACCAAACCAAAACAACAACAGGAAAAAACATACAAACAAACAAACAAACAAACAAACACACAAACAAACAAAAAAACTCTTTATATACGTACTCTGGTTAACAAGCTTGAAATAGCTAATGAGGTTACCCTCATCTCTAGCTTTTCCTTGTTTCACTTATACCGTTATCTGCAAAACTGGTATAAGCTACATGACGCGATAAGCATTTAGGACTTTTTCGGATGACAGCACACTTGGTTTCTTTATCAGCTGTCAGCCTGTTCAGTCTCTTCAAATGAGGTTCTGACGACCGTTTACAATGGTGGACACTGAGGTTGATGCTCGGTCAGGTTAGTGACCGACTCGGCTTTCAGTTCAAAGCCGCTTTGCCACTGCCGGCAAAGCTCAATACAACCAGATCAGTACAAAGGACCTCTACTCTTATTTGGCAAAAAGGCGCACGCGCCATTGATTTCATAGGCGCTTAGTTCCGTTTAGTAAATGACGGTAGACCTCGTTAACGCGAGCTTTTTCAACAGGCGTAGCGTGTTTCTGACAGCACAGCATAGAAAGGACGCTGACGTCATCGCTGAAGTTATAAATATTTACTGACCACACAAACACCACCGTTACACTTTGTGCTCATTCAGCTACGGACGTGGGAACTGACAAAGACTTCTTTTATAAATAATGCATAAAAATGAATGTGAGTTGTTTGACTGCACCGGAGACATGAATTATATAATACATGTTACGCATGTCTCTGCTTGCGAGGGGGAGTCGGGATAGCCGAACGGTAGAGCGTTGGACTTTCAACGCTCGGGTCGTGAGTTGGAATCCCGGCTGGGGCCAAAGATTTGTTCTGGCCTTTTTCTCGTTGCCCCGTCTTTGGTAACACTCTTACGTGGTGGAAAAGGACGTTAAACTCCCAAAACACCCACCCACCCACCCACTAACCCACCCTCTGCTTGCACATACGGCTTCGTTTTCATGCGAACAATATCGCAGGCGTGCATAAGGTTTAACTCTTGAAAGACCATCGCAAGTTTACTTGAAATCTTGAGATCTCTAGGAGCCACTTCAAGCCACTATTATGCTATCTGCAGCGGTCTGGGGCCGCTAGCGGGGAAGGCCCACATCTTAAACTGGTGTGCAGTGGGTTTTCCTTTTCAACCAGTCTTAACGTTTAGTGGGCAGGGATTGGTCTAGGCAGGGAGTCCCTCCAAGATGTGACTTCCCCGATTACTCATGGGTTACCCGAACTAGGGTTGGCCGGGCTCTGGCATTTCAATAATAATAATAATAAGTATTGTATAGGCGCTTTACCCAATGTCATGAATCGGCTCAAAGCGCCGCGAACTGAACCCAACACGCACGCTTACGTGAATCACACGCATTCTCTCACTTACTGGACATAAACACATTACAATCACGTGGTGCGAAGGGTCAGCTCAGCTATTTAAATTTCGGAATTTAGAATTGCATTTATTTTTCAAATTTTGTGGGCTGAACATTTTCAAAACAGAGAGGGAGGAAGCCGGAGTTCCCGGAGAGAACCCCCGACGATCGGCCCGAATGAACGGTGCCACATACGAGAAGGAAAATTATTTGCCCCGAGTGGGTCTTCAGAGTTAATCATGTGTGCAAGTGTATTACAAAAGTGTGACCGGGCTTAAAACCAGACAGCTATTATATACATGCACACACAAACACTAAAGCGTTTCTCTTCACTAACGTATACTGTGATACATGCCACGTGAAATATCATACAGACTGCGGCCCGGCCACACAGCTATGGTAATGGTACATAATGCGCGTGCTGGTGTGTGTCCATGGACTATATACACACATGCTGAATGTTTCTTTCCATGAATGAGATACATGTATATCGTGAATGTCACCGGCCGTGGACTCCCCGACCTCACTCCTTTCCCAGAACAGTCCAGGGCCCGCATGTCAAAGTCGGGGTTAGGGAGTTTAGCCCCGGAGTCTAACCTCGAACTAAACTAGCTCTAGCGTTAAATTTTCCTCTTTTTTTTTCTTTTTTTTTTTTTGGGGGGGGGGGGGGTATAAATCAGGAAGCGGGTCCATTCCAGCAAGGTGCATAATTATGCCGTTATAGCAGGATTTTTGTCTTTCTTCCTTCGCTTCATTTTTCATTTAATTTTGTTTTGGGGTTTCCTTTGTCCTAGTCTGGGTTAGGCCCGTAGCCGTGGGTTAAATTAACCTCGAGTTCCACATACGGGCCCTGGGAAGCTTGGAGGAGGAGGGGGGAGAAGGGAAGGGGGTCTTAAGAAGGGCGGAGGAGATCTCATAAGCTTACACGTAAATGTACAAAATTAATGCTTGAAATTCATTGATCAAGTTTTGGGAGGGGAGACACTGCGGTGCCGTTCTCTGGGTTACGCCGACCCAGGTCGTCTGCATACCCACCCACCTCCCGTCCCCCACCCACTACTGCCGACGTATAAATTATGCAAAAGCGCAATCAACAAAATAAAGAGACACTCCCCCATTGCGGTTGTCTCGTGTTGCAATCCTAGCCGAATGCCATCTGTTTGGTTACTGTCTCAAGGGACACAACCGCAACACCTAAACGTGGTGTCGCGTAAGCTCAGTTGACAGCGTGTCCAATTGGACTTCTCAACTATTCATAGGTCTGGCGGTTTCCTTTTCAAAGCAGTGGGAATCCCTACACACGCAATACGCAGACAGAGACAGTTCCATTGCATCACGGAACTGTTTCCTTTGACTGTGTATAGTTAGTTAGTTATTTAGGGCTTAACGCCGCGCAAGCAACAAAGACTATTTCTCGGCTAAACCGAGTCCTGTTCTGCCAGGTTCTTTAAAACATAAAAGTCCGCCTTAAAACATGATGTAAATATATATTAAGAATTTGTGTGGCTTAAAGGAGAACCAATGAAAGACTAATTTGTTTCCAGAGACTAAGGCTCAGAGAGTAAAACTCTATCACAGATTAATTAATGTCTAAATTTTATAAAAGAGGTTGGACTCTTTCAAGAAGCTGAAGATGCTGTCAGGGGGGACATCCCTGAACAGCATCCTCAGCGAGTCCGCAGAATAGTGTTTCTCCTTGATCTCCGCTTTGACTGTGTAACTGGATCTGTTTGCGTAACAGGTTTATCACAGACAAAGATACATCACATCATCACTCTGACTGGACTGAATCGTGTTCAGCTGGACTGTTCGCCTGTTCCCTTAGGATAGCTGTCCCTTTCCCCCAAATCGACGGGAGGAGGTGGTCTTAAGCCGGCTCCATATCGGGCACACTTACGTTCCCCATTCGCATCTGCTGAAGGGGGAGGAACCCCCATAGTGTATTCCGTGCCATGAACCTTTTACCGTTGGACATTTTTTTGGTTTCTTGTACGGATCTCGCAGAGATGAGCATTACTGTCTTTCATCACTGAAAATGTTGTTCCGCAATATCCCCCCAGACAACATCTTCGAGTTCTTGAACGAGTCCAACTTGTTTTATAAAACCTAGTCTCTCATGCAATATGGACTTTCTTTGACCTACCTAGCTTCGAGATTTTTTATGAAAATGTTTATCTCATTTGGACCTGACATTTTTTTTAAATACATATTTACATTTTGTTTTACGGAATAGCGTTTTACCTTTTTAACGACCTGACAGAGGCAAACTTTTACTTAGCCGCGAATTAGTCTTTGTTGCTGGCGCGGCGTTAAGCCCTAACTAACTAACTAACTAACTAACTAACCCTTTCCCCATAACCTGCCTGTTAGGGCTGTCTCCAGTCACTCTTGAGGAGGGGACACTAAAAAGGCTTATTCCATCTTTGCTAAGCCAACTTAATTTCGTTCGTGAGTGCGCCTAAAATACTTTCTATTGATGCTTATGACAGCTCCTGATGCTATACAACGTTACTTACACTTTGCGCGAGCCGTCGAATATTCAAATTGTGCGACTGATGTTACACTACCAGAGCGGCGCTCAGTGTGGTCGCCGCGACATCGAGTACGCTTCTGTTGGCTCAGTGCCAGCATTACAGACGCTGTCACAGTCCAGGCGTCTAAGTGGTGTGATGATAGATACCACGAAAACAGCTCGGAACGATCTATGAGCATAAAAATGGTGTCATTAGCCTCTTTAAACCCTAGCTTACCTGCCTACCTACACACGCAAATCACACAAAATCGGTCGTGTTGACCTTACCGGCACGCCCATCCTTGTCATCTATATCTAATTAGGCAACTACTGAAGGGGTTCCGCTAGTACTTAAATGGGCCTATTTTGATTCAATATCTAAGGGGGCTATCTATGGATGTTGGCATAAAAACAACTGGACCAGTCAAGCGAGCAAGTTTCGCCATTGAACTTGACGACTCTTGACACAGGCCACTGTCATTTGCTGGTCGTGGTGTAGTAATCCTCCGGTTCTCCGCTCAGCAGCATACCGCTGAATGACGTGTATTTCCCGTACCGTCCAAATGCCTTGGTCAAGCCCGTTATCTTGGGCACCTGCACGAATGACAAACTTGTCAGTAGTAGTAGTAGTAGTAGTACTAGTAGTAGTAGAAATAAATAATAATAATAATGATAAATTTAAATGAACAGTACTATCAGTAGTAGTAGTAGTAGTAAATGGACAGTGTATGTTTGTCTGTTGCCAAAAAAAAAAAACCTCTCATTATTTTAGAGTTTTCAAATATCAAAATCGCGATCAAAATTGGTGGCCAGTACTCAGGGGGACACCGAAACGAAAAAATTCGTCAAAATGAATGTATGCATTATCCACCTTTCCGCTTATTTTCAAAGCAGGTGTTGTAATGCCCGTGGCTTACTGGTCCACGGGAAGTAAATGCAATGCGAAGTCGCCGAACTGAACAATACAGTTACTTCCTGTGGACCTGTCGGGCGATTTCCTGTCACATCCGGGTACACTTGCTAGTAATGATAATAACATTTGATATCACTCTCGCGTGGTGCAGTAAAAACGGGATGCTTAAGCCTGCTCTTAACTGGGCTCAGCGCGCGAAACACACATGTGCACATCACAGTCGTTGCGCTCGGTGTGTCTTCTAACTACAAAACTGAACACAGCTGTGCTCGGTGACAAACCGATTGAAGATGCACTGTCCGCCATGTTTGCGCGCCGAGCGACGTAGTACGGCCAATCAGAATCTGTTGTAGAAACCACAGTCACAGTTGTGGCTATTTGAAATCCATGTTGCTGTGACGACGCCAGACCGGCGGAAACCCCCCAAATCACAACTGTGTCACAACTGTGTACAGCACTGTGGCGCTCCACAGTGCCCAGTTAAGAGCAGGCTTTAAGATCCCCAAAACAAGCTGCGACCAAGTTAACACAACCATTTTTATCACATCCGAAACTGCGAGCCGGCTTTTGACTTTTTGTGAGGAGGGGACAGGGTGGGGTGGGTGCTCCAGGATCTAACGTCCTTTCCCATCGCACATGAGTGATATCAAAGACAGGGCAACGAGAAAAAAGGCCAGCACAAATATCTGGCTCCAACCGGGATTCGAACTCACGACCCGAGCATTGAAAGTCCAACGCTCTACGATTCGGCTATCCCGGCTCCCTTTTTTGTGAGGCGGGTGGGTAGATGTTTGCGAGTTTAACGTCCTTTTCCACCGCTTATGGGTGATATCAAAGACGGGACATCGAGAAAAAAGAGGCCAGCACAAATATCTGGCCCCAGCCCGGCGGGATTCGAACTCAAACCCGAGCATTGAAAGTCCAACGGCTCTACCCTTTTTTTGTGAGGAACTGACGAGTGAACATGTGGGCATAGTGTATAGAACTGACCTCTAGCCAAACCCTCTGGCCCTGTAAAAGCCAAAGCGTAGCGTGGTATTCGTTCTCGTGTTTCTTGGCGTAGAGCACCGTCGTGCTGTCCAACATCAGATGAAGTCGGAAACTCCGGTTGTCCCTCCCAATGGGCACGATGTTGATGGTAAACATGTACTGGCCGGTCACAGGCGCTGTGAAAATACCTGCGGGAAGAGAGATCAGTTAGCGCCAGATGAAGTATTGAATGACTGATTGATTTTTGGACTGGTTCAGCGTACAGTCGGCGTATGCGGTCTTTTGTGTTAAAAAGCAGCAGTGCTGACAATCGCCATGTGGCTTTGTTGTTGTTGTTGGGTTTTTTGTTTTTTTCTTTTTTAGCACACACATACAGAGTTGGTGTTAAACTTGAAGGATTTGTGGAAGGACAAGCAAGTGCTAGTGCACACACCGTACGTGTGTGAAAATTCACACACACACACACACACACACACACACACACACACACACACACACACACACACACACACACACACACACACACAGCGTTGGTGTTAAATCTGAAGGATTTGTGGAAGGACAAGCAAGTACTAGTTTACACAACATGCATGTTTGAAAATTTTCACTGGCACACACACACACACACACACACACACACACACACACACACACACACACACACACACACACACACACACACACACACACACACGGGGAGCCGGGGTGGTCGAATGGTAGAGCGTTGGACCTCTAATGCTCGGGTCGTGAGTTCGATCCCGGCTGGGGCCAAATATTTGTGCTGGCTTTTTCATCGTTGCTCCGTCTTTGATATCACCCTGTGTGGTGGAAAAAGACGTTAAACTCCTAAACACACACACACACACACACAACACACACACACACACACCACACACACACACACCACACACACACACATACGTATCTCCCGATCTTTGAGTTAGAAGAGAGTTAAGGGTAAACCATATACTCTGGATACAGAGATCATGATCATGGTATCAACGTCAAATTTCCGTTATCGAAATCTGGCTTCAATTTTTTTTTTTTAAATATTTCTAACACCTGTGGTTGTTTCCGATGGCACCCAGTTTATCGTGTTTCCTGCATTTAAGCTGCACGTAGTACAACCTTGACCTTTTCTTAAAATTCATTTTAAGAAAAATGAAAGTTTGAGGAAGGCCGTCAGAGGCATAAAGTATTCATAGCAAGCACTTGTTTTTCTTTCCCTCTTTTTTTTAATTTAAAAGAAAAAATATCACTGACAATGTATGCCTTCGTTGTCTCAAGATGGCTGTGCGAGTGGGTCTTTCATGGATTTTACGTCCCGGTATAATTTGTTTGTTTTTTTTAATCTGGCCCCGGCCAGGAACTCACGACCCGAGCATTGAAAGACCAACGCTCTACCACTCAGCTATCCCGAACACCCCGCTCCCCCCCCCCCCCTCTTCGTTGTCTCAGACTACCCACTGAGTGCCCCACTGGTATGATCGAACAGCCGAGGTACAGTGGCTCATTTGTGCTATTGTAGAGTTTCTGCAGGCATCGTGGCATTGGATCCCATGTGGCGCCAGCAGAGGGTGGAGATGACAGAGAACAGACACTGGCGCCGATAAGGCTTGCTTCCCGGGAGAAACTTGCCAGACATTTTTTTTCTTTTTGCAAGTGAGCGGGTGAATAACTACTGAAGGGAAAATCAATGTACGAGCAGAACTACTGTAGAATATCTCAAGCAGAAAGAGAGAGAGAGAGAGGGGGGGGGGATTCAACGTCCTTTTCCACCACATACGGGTGATATCAAAGGGGCAACGATGAAAAAGTCCAGCAACAAAGCCGGATTGGTCGCAAACCGGGATACGAACTCACGACGCTCACGGGGTCCAGCGCTCTACATTAAGCCACCCTGGCTCCCCCAGAGATAGAGAGAGAGACTGAGAGAGAGAGAGAGAGAGGGGGGGCGGGGGGTCAGAGAGACAGACAGACAGACAGGCAGACACACACTGAGAGAGAGAGAGAGAGAGAGAGAGGCCGCGGCAAAGACAAGAAAACAAAGTTCTGAAGAGAGAGTTGCTTAGGTGGGAGCATGGTTTCAGATTTAACGTCTTTTCCCACCACACATGGGTGATATCAAAGACCGTCGACAACGAGAGAAAAGCCAGCACACAGTTTTCTTGTATGGCGCCGAAATTTGAACTAACTTGAGAAACCTAGCACTGAGAGAGAGAGGGAGAGAGAGAGAGAGAGAGAGAGGCCGCGGCAAAGACAAGAAAACAAAGTTCTGAAGAGAGAGTTGCTTAGGTGGGAGCATGGTTTTCAGATTTAACGTCTTTTCCCACCACACATGGGTGATATCAAAGACCGTCGACAACGAGAGAGAAGCCAGCACACAGTTTCTTGTATGGCGCCGAAATTTGAACTAAGAAACCAAGCACTGAGAGAGAGAGAGAGAGAGAGAGAGAGAGAGAGAGAGAACTTTCTTTCTTGTGTTTCTTACTTTTTATTTGTCAACGGAAGAGGTTTAACCATACTTTGGTCAATTTTCAACCTGCTGTGCTAAAAACTACAATTACTATGATTACACAAAATTATACGTGTGATAAAGAGAGAGGGGGAGGCAGACAGGCAGACAGGTAAACAGACAGACAGACAGCGACAGACAGGCAAAGGGAGAGACAGACAGACGGACAGACACAGAGAGAGAGAGAGGGTGGATGGGTGGGTGTTTGGAGGTTTCACGTCCTCTTTCCACCACATAGGATATCAAAGACGGGGCAACGAGAAAAAGCCAGCACAAATATTTGGCGCCAGCCGGAATCGAACCAGAGAGATAGAGACAGACTGGTAGGAGATAGAGACAGACAGGTAGGCAGACAGACATACAGACAGAGCACAGTTCAAAACACTCGTCAGTTTTTGTTGCTCCACACAAACAATGATCATTACGCGTATCTCTTGCCCATCGTGCATATTATAGCTTCTGGTGTGCATTCACAGTCCCGTGACAAAGCCACATCAGAGGCGCTGGGCTGCAGCGGGCAGGCTTCCATTTCGCGGCACAAACTACTTGCATTAATGTTATCTTTCCATTGAAATGGTCCCTGGGCGTATGATTCATATCGAAGCTATGTAATTATGTAGTGTTTCATGCTGCCATGCAGATCTCGTAACTCGGGTTGCTGATCGGGACATTCTGATGAGAGGATGTCACACAGACATTCGCGCACGCACGCGCACACGCACACTCCAAGTGAGAAAGAGTACACACACACACACACACACACACACACACACACACACACACACACACACACACACACACACACACACACACACACAACCTACTGACAAAAGGCCGACAGAAAACAAACCGAAACAGGGACACTACACAGACAGACAGATGCCGAAGAAACAGAAAATGAACAGACAGCCGAGACCAACAGAAATCAGACAAAAACTGAAGCAGGCAGCCGACTCATGACAGACAGACAGACAGGCAGGCAGGCAGGCAGGCAGGCAGGCAGGCAGACAGACAGACAGACAGACCTGTATTATTGTCGTAAGCGTCGCCCTTATTGGTAATAAGCTTGTCCAAAATCAAGATTGGGATGTCGACTTCACTCTCTTCTTGACCTGTTTTGGCGTTAGTGCTGGTCTCAATGTCCTTGTTCTTCTCTGAATCCTTGACGTTTTCCGTGACCTTGACCTCGTCTGGTTCGAAGCGGATCTCCTTGTTCTCGCTCAGTCTGGCGTAGAAACTGTAGCTCGGTCCTAAACATAAATACGAAAAAGTTATCATACGATTATTATTATTATTATTATTATTATTATTGTTGTTGTTGCTGTTGTTGTTTTTGTTGTTGTTGTTGTTGTTGTTGTTGAGAAAGTATTGTGCTAATTGTTTCTAACGTTGCTCGTTTCCTCTGGCTGGTGAACTGGGTATACACGTAAAAATTGTGTAACGTGACCCTCACAGGCAAGGATAAAGTATACATTAAATGAAGTCGCCCTGTCAGTCTGTCTGAATGTAATAGTGTTCAGGGCCCGTATGTAAAACTCGAGGTTCATTTAACCCACGACTACGGGCCTAACCCTGACTAGGACAAAAAAAAAACCAAAACAAAACTAAATGATAAAGGAAGCGAAGAAAGAAAGACAAAAATCCTTCTATAACGGCATAGGCACCTTGCTGGAATTGACCCGCTTCCTGATTTAAAAATTTAAAACAAAAAACTACAGAAAATTTTACCCTAGGGGTAGTTCAGTTCGAGGTTAGACTCTAACCCGGGGTGAAACTCCCTAACCCCGACTTTTGCATGCGGACCCTGGTCAGCTGAGCTTTAAACAGTTTCGCTCGCGAGTGCGCCTGCAAGCTCAAAATACTCTCTCTTGACAATTAGTAAAGCTCTTAATGCGATACAGTGTTGTTTACACTTTGCACGAGCGGTCGAACATTCAAATTCTACGACTGTTGTTAAACTTTACTACTGGAGCGCTCAACTTGGTCGCCGCTACTCTTCTGTTGGCTCAGTGCCAGCATCACAGACGCTGTCACAGTCCAGGCTCCGCATGTTGAATTCGAGGTTAGGGATTTTAGCCCAAGGTTAGAGTCTAACTTCGAACTAAACTAGCTCTAGGGTTAAATTTTCAGTTGTTTTTTGTTTTAATCAGGAAGTGGG
>JACVVK020000681.1:195000-205000 GCA_018292915.2 Batillaria attramentaria | reverse complement strand
ACCATAGCATTAGACTCGGGCGAAACTGGCCCGATCATGACAGGATGTGATAACAATGTACAGGCTGGTCTGCCAGACGGGTGTCACAGTGCTCATGAGTCATGACCGGTTGAGATGGTCCTTGGTTCGAATCTCGACAAGGTCAAAATTTGTACAAACTTTTCCGGTGCCCTTCCTTGTCTTTGAAATCACCCTTGTGGTGAAAACAACAACAACAACAACAACAACAACAACAAAAAACACGTACACGCCCTGAAATACCCTACATCAACTTACATGTCCACGCTCATTATCCGTGTCCTTATCCACGCTCTCAGTTGTTGTTGTTGTTGTTGTTGTTGTTGTTGTTTTAATTTCTACTACTTCTTTTATTGTCCCTTTCGGTAAATTCGTGTCTTTTCGCCCAGAAGACGCGTGTCGCTGCGGTGGAGCGCCACCCAACGTAACTAACCCTATTGGGAGATAAATGCCGAAGGACGCGGAGAGAAACGACGTGGTTTGACCACCGGAAATAAAGAAGTCATGCGCATACCCGTTTGGTTCTCTTGCCTATATACACGGTCCAAAACACACGCTGCCTCCAGAAAAGCAGGCAATCGACGCCGGGTCAAATCGACTGGCCTTTCAGCACAGATCTGCACAAGCCACATTTATCTCTGTGTGCCTGTCAACAAGCTTCGATTTTCTCATCAAGGAAAACAGAGCAGCTGAACTGCTGTTGATTCAAACAGCCGGCAACGGTTTGGCAGGATAGAGCGACGCTGGTCGATTGGTTTCGGTGAAACTGTTTGATTTTCTCGTCAAGAACAGTCAGGGATGTTTTGTTTCTGTTCAACCACGCGTAGTCACGATAGACTTCAAAGGGCTGGAGGCAAAAGTTAATCAATTCCCGGCGCCCGAAACAAACACACCTACAGAGAATAAATCCGTATCGTGGCACCGTCCATTCGGGCCGATCGTCGGGGGTTCTCTACGGGTACTCCGGCCTCCTCCCCCTCTGCTTCGGAAACGTACAGCCCACGAAATTTGAAAATAAACGCATTTGTAAATTCCGGAACTTACATAGCTGAGCTGACTCTTCGCACCACGTGATTGTAATATGTTCGTGTCCGGTGTATGATAGAATGCGTGTGATTCACGGGAGAGTGCGTGTTGGGTTCATTTCGAGGCGCTTTGAGCCAATTCCAGAAACTGGGTAAAACGCCCACACAATACACACTTATTATTATAGTTGCTACGTACATGATATACAGTCTTCACAAAAAGTTAAGGACCAGTCAACATAATGGGTGACAGTTTCAATAAATCAGAAAAAATAAACGAATAAGATTTTTCCCGTTAGGGTTAAGGGGTAATTAGTGAACATGGCGACCACTGTGTGGATGGCACGTGCGCGTCACACAGCATGCTTGGCGCGTTAGAAAATCTGCAATTTCGGCAAAACTAGACCGAGTTTCAGTGTTCAGTGAGCGATACCTGGGGCTTTCTGCACGGCAAAAATGAGATGCAGGTCAAAGAATGCATCCCGGTTATGAACTGTGCTCATTTGTTTGTCTACATAAGCCGCCGTTTAATAATGATAATAATAATAAAGGGTATTTGTGGCGCCCCATCTCGCAAGAGCTCAGGGCGCGTACATAAACATAACATAAAAACAACGTATATAACGTACAACACACACACACACACACACACACACACACACACACACACACACACACACACACACACACAGACTTTTTGCAGGTGGCATGCAGAGATGGAGAGCGGAGAGGGGAGGGGCATGGGAGGTTGGTTCTACTGCATGGAGAAAAGATGTGTTAAAAACTGCCAGCGTCTGAGAATGACGGATGTGAGAGTGGAGGCCGTTTCAGCGATGTTCAGCACTACACCACTGAGCATGCCACCACGACAAAAGTTGAATGATATTTGCAAGTGGTCCTTAACTTTTTGTGAAGGCTGTAAGAGAATTGGGAGCTTTGTGCTCTGCCACGAAAAATGCGTGCTTGTTGCGGCAAAGCAGACATATATCCGTTAAGGCGATGTCACACTGAAACATGTTTTGAAAGGCAAAACGCCCGAAACATGCTTTCCGAAACAATACATGACACACGTGAAAACAAGCAAGCGCGCGTCTAAAGGCGAGAGAGAGAGAGAGAGAGAGAGGGTCCCGCTACGGACATGTTGACTGAGCGGATACGGGAAGGTGTCGACACTCCGCACGGCGGCTTTCATTGGTTGAAACACAAAACATGTTTTCGGATTTTAGGGCAGGCTCTAAAACTGAAAACACGATCAAAACATGTTTTGAAAACATTGTTGTGAAGTATGTCACACGACAAAACACGTTGTTTCGCAGCGAAACATCTGAAAACAATGTTTTCAAGTGTTTTTGCCCTCTCGTGTGACATGGCCATTAGCCCGATTTGGACGTCGTCGCATGGGGATGGAGTTATCGACGGACCCGGAACAGGGTTGGCACAGCTGTTCCAAAAAGTACGCTGGCTTCTGCGGAGTCTAGCAAGTTTGCAATACGCGTGTTTAAAGTGTCTATGTTCGTAACGTTGCTGTGATGGAAAACTGCCGCTTTCGAAGTTCAAAGTTTGTTTGCCAAATAGAAGGATGTTTCATTTTGGCCATGGCAACCTTATTTTGTGACTCTACTGGCGCCTACTATTAGAGAAAAAGGACTTTCTTTGAGCCTACGGTAGATGATGATGGTGATGATGGAGACTTGATAGAGCGCACGGCTCCACCCTAACTGAGTGCTCACGGCGAAGGGCCGCTGCTACACGTTGCAAGGCTTGGTACTTGCAGGGCTGGAAACGCAGGAAACCCTAATTAAATCGCTGGCGGCCAGCTGGCAAGTTCGCCTTGCCTGTGCCGGCGCGGGAATAGAAAGCCGTTCTATTTTTCCTGGCAGCCAGCTAGCCACAGGCAGCCCGTACAGCCAACTGACCAATCACTGCCCAAACCTTGCAACGCCGCAGGCTGCGTGTGCGCCAAAACCACTGCCCGCTAGCAGGCAGCCGAGTACGGCAACATGCAGACTGGCAGTCGTGTAACCGTGCGCTTTATGGAGAGGTTTTGAAAGGAAAGATAGTGAGGGGGGAAAAAAATGCTGCAGATGATTACTGGCGTGAGGCACTGAAGAGATGATTCTCTTCCGGAATGCGGCAATGCTGCCTGCCTCCTCCACTGTCTCAGGGAGCGAGTTCCACAATTTCGGCGGTGAATTTTTGAAGGACCGTGCACCGTGCCTCTTCTCACTGGTGTCGTCAGTTGAAAGGAGCCGCAGAAGGAGAGAACTTGCAGACCGCAAGTTGCGCGCTGGATGGTACACAGGAATCAATCCTGAACAGCCTGGGACTCGACATATCTTCTATAAAAATAGCCACTAATTGGCATCGTCTAGCTGGTCCTCAGTCCACAACCAAATAACGTCGTCTGCTCAGTACGCGGTACGCTTTTAGAACAACGTAACCCCGGACATAGTCACCACAATGGTTTCAGGTGCCAGAAGTGGCAGGACCTTCTTGTCTCTCTGAGTTAGTTAACATGTACGTACCAACAAGAACACTTCGCTCATCATCGGACACTCTCACACTCTGCAAACCACGTGTCTTCACTAAAACCTTTGGAGAACGGTCTTTCTTTTCTGCAGCACCGACTATTTGGAATTCCCTTCCTTTATCTGTCCGCTCAGCGAGTACTGACTTGGCCTTCCGCTCTGCTTTAAAAACCTATCCTTTTAACGAATTCTTTCACTGAACCGGGGAGGGGGGGGTGGGGGGCGTTGAGCATCCTGACCATATGTGGTCCAGGAGTCGTGTCCCTTCACTGATAGGCTTCACTGAGAGGAAAGTTCTCCGGCTGTCACCTTCTCGATGGAGGGGACCTGATTGTAGTGTTGATATGTTGTGTGTTTTGTGAGGGTTCACTGCTTTGTTTGTACGTGATCGCATTGTTCTAATGTTTTTCTTTTCTTCTAAAGCGCTGTAAGCACTCTGCGAGAAAGAGCGCTATATAAATAATTATCAATTATTAAGTGACTGATTCTGATGCACAGATAAAGCAAATTCAATGAAAAGTTTTCCGCACGCTGCTGCCGGTAAGCCTGTCATACAAACTGACACTTTAAATTCCAACACACGACAGTTTCGCGTCATCCGCCCGATCCAATTTTTTCACAGACCTCGAGCTCCGATATCGAATTTTCCAGCAACCGCTCGCGGGAAGCTTTTGCGGAGACCGAAACGACAAGACGTCAGTCATGGACGAACGAATTGAATCACCCCCTTTTTCTACCGTTCTCCTGTTTCCCTTCCGCCGTCCCCACTCTCGCTTGTGCAAGATTAGATTGGTCGACAACTGGCCGATTTTGCTCGGAACAGCCTGAACAGGCTTCGTCGTTTGTTTGGTAACACAGTTTACCTCGACTTGTGCAGTTGCCTCTGGGTGTGTGTTTGAGCGATCGCTAGTGTTGTGGGTTGTGAAAGGTTTTACAGCATGTCTGTCGCTCGACCAGACTGGATCTTTGTGAGAGTGGCAGGGGGGGGGGGGGGGGGTTCCGAGATAGCGTAATTAGTGGTAGAGGGTTGGACTTTTAATGCTCGGGGTCGTGAGTTCGAATCCCAGCTGGAGCCAACAATTTGTGCTGGCCTTTTCACAGTTGCCCCGTTTGAGAGATCATCCATATGGAGCGGAGAAGGACGTTAAAGTCCCACCCACCCACCTCACCCCCTCAGTTGTGAGACTGACCGGCAGATGCATAACTGTTTCTTGTTTCGAGTCTTGAACCCTAAATCCACACAACGCATGCATAACACGCACGAACTATCAAGATTTCTTTTCATTTTACCGCATTAGCAATCGTGTCAGCGTGTGTGTGTGTGTGTGTGTGTGTGTGTGTGTGTGTGTGTGTGTGTGTGTGTGTGTGTGAAAGAGAGAGAGCGCGCGGGGGAGGGGGGGGGGGCTTAATTTTACAAGGACGAGAAATATATGTGCTTGCTTGCGTGAACTGATGTGTGTGTGTGTGTGTGTGTGTGTGTGTGTGTGTGTGTGTGTGTGTGTGTGTGTTTGAGGCAGACAGACACTGTGACGGACGGACAGACAGACAGACAGACAAAGCATCTGCACGTCAATTTTGCAATGTTCGTCTGGTCTCCCATCACTCCTGGCAAAGATACACACGGGACACGGACCTTTATTTCGTGCCGTCAGTTTGCGGTGGAATTTGTGCGACCTGACGGTTCCTCATCTAAACTTTGCACTGCAAACAGAGAACCTCTCTACTCGTTCCTCCACAGACAAAATCAATTTCCATTTCCGAGGCTTCGGACACAACTTAACTCTGCTCCGGCCCCACCCCACCCCTACCTCACCTCTCTCTCTCTCATTGTCACACACACACACACACACACACACACTCTCTCTCTCTCTCTCTCTCTCTATCTCTCTCTCTCTCTCTTACACACACACACACACACACACACACACCGCTAATTACCTCCCTCTGCCCTTCCCCCTAGGGCATATCTTGATGGACCCTCGGGATTTGGGACAGCTATGCCACACCGCAATCAAGCGTTGGCCGGTCAAGCCAAGCAGCGAGTGCCAGTGTTATTGATTTCTGCTCCTCCTCTTGTAATTTCTACCTTTTCACGTTAGGCTTGGCTCGCCGCCCTAAGTAGCTGCTGAACCGGGAACACACTTTACCGACTGAATTATCAACGAAGCTTAACAATGAGCACGTCATGCTCTACTGATTCTTGAGTGAATGTTTAATTCCGTGAATTCCGTCGCCCGGTTGTACTGAGTGCCTCCCAATACCTCCTACATTTTGGGTGGTTGTTGTTTAAAAAATGCAAGAGTAAAAGCCACTCCTAAATCCAGCACTCTGAGTCGGAGTGGTAGGACTATAAATAACAACGCGTATGAAGTCACTATGAGTCCCAGCCTTGGTGGATGTAGACATTTGACTCAGGAGTGGTATAAGCTTGAACTGAGAGGAATCAGTTTTTGAAAGGGTCATTGAACTGAACCGTGAGATGATATAACTGAACGTCGGAACTGAACTGACTTGTCTGAGCGACAGATCATTTGACGAGTTACTTAGGGCGCTACGAAAATAGAGGCTATAAACACGCTATGTATGTATGTATGTATGTATGTATGTATGTATGTATGTATAAGTGTGTGTGTGTGTGTGTGTGTGTGTGTGTGTGTGTGTGTGTGTGTGTGTGTGTGTGTGTGTGTGTGTGTGTGTGTCAGTGTCGGTGTATGGTGAGCTTGTACTTGATTGTTTCATGTACCACCACTGGGATTTAAAAAAAAAAATTGACTTGACTTGTAACGTATGAACAATTAGCGAGTAGTGACTGCAGCAGCGAGAAGTACCACTCGAACTGAACGAACAGGCAAGCGGACGCTGCAAGAGAGACAACTGTGCCTGTAAGGGAAGAGTTATCACTAGATCCTGCAACGTCCTCTTCCCGATTCGTTCTATTTGTGTTACTTACGATCTTCATCATCAAGTCCACTCAGGATCTCATAGGCCTATATCCACGAATGGTAGAGCGTTGGACTTCTAATGCTCGGGACGTGAGTTCGTATCCCGGCTGGGGCCAAATCATGATATTTGTGCTGGCTTTTTCATCGCTGCCCCGTCTTTGACATCACCCGCATGTCACAGTGGAGTGGAGACTGAGGACGTTAAACCCCCAAACACCCACACACCCTCATATATCCACTACGCTGTATCGTATTTGATCTAGTCCCCCTCCCCCCACCCCCCCTTCCCCGCTCACACAAAGTGCCACGAAAGTCCCAGAACTCACAATGTCTTTCACGGTTTCAAAATCACCCTGTTGCCTAGATGCGAATGCGTTCACGATGGCACAGAGGGTCCGTGAGCTCCACAGAAGGGTTCACCACTGTGCGTTGCCGCGAAGGCAGTCGCTCTAACAGAGTTGCTTCCCGTACACTTCAGTTCTGAAGAAACTCCTGATATCGGCGGGAAACTTTGTGTAATGCTGGCAATCGGTTTTTGCCCCCGCTACTTTGCGGGTGTCACTATAAGGAGTATATACCTCTATAGACAAGCTTTACGAAACGGAAATCGTCAGAGGCAAGTTTTGCGACTGACACAGAAAACGTGTACACTCGATGTAAACATATCCCGCAGACTGAAGACCAGTTTAATGCAAATACTGAAATAACTGATCTGATCCCGACAATGTAATTCAGTGGTGACGTAGATGAAAAGATTTTTTTAAAATTATTGTTACGTCATCAACTTAAAATACATCGCATTTTAAAACTTTGCAAGCTCAGAAAGATTTTTTGTTACCGTTCGTTCCTCTTTGCAAACTAGTTTTGCTTTCAAACTAGGCCTAATAGTGCTACTGCTGCTACCGTCAATGACTACAGTTCCCCCACTTGTACTGCCTACAGGCGGACAATCAGCCATAGAACACAGCTCAAAACAATAGTGAGTGAGTGAGTTTTTTAGGGCTTAAAGCCGCGCGAGCCACAAAGACTAATTCGCGGCTGGCTCAAAACAATAGCACTCTTTCATAGACTAGAGGCCTACACTTGAAATCCTGATTATACCAACACTAAAAATTTTTCCTTGATGGCGACGACAGATAAACGGAATTCCCGCCACCAACTTCCCTTCGGCGTTTCTGAATTTCACCATGGTCTAATTCGCTCCGTTCTGACATGTGTGTCATTTGGCCGTGAACCTGGTTTTGTCGGGAACGACAGAACCCGGATGATAAGTCGTCCCAAAGCGCCATCTACCCATGACAGAGAACTCTTGCCGTGACAGCGCCCCCTGTTGGCCGTCGCGTGGGCTCCTTCAGCCTGTCAGTGGGAGAGAGAGGGAGAGACAGAGCGGTCAACAGTGATGAGGAGATGACTTGTTTGCGGTCAGTGCGGTCACATCATCGGCAGACTAAGTCTCAACTCTGTACCATCGGGCTTCACCACGTTTACCCTCTGTACTGACTCGAAATCGGCTAGCCGAGACCTGCGCGGAGACAAGTGATACCTAAGAAGGAAAAAACAAAAATACTAGGCGACAAGGAAAGTTGACAGTTCTGAACAACTTTATGGTCAACGTGCTATTTCACAGTGTGCACAGAAGCGGTGAGTTCTGTCGCATTCACCAGCACAGTACATTTTCAGCCTTTTTCAGAGATTATTGCCTGCATGAGTTGTCCCCCGTGCATACACAGAACCGCAGCATGCATGCATTTTTCGTGGCAACTTTGTCCTCTGCCACGTGCTTGTTGCGGGAAGGGAGACAACCCATGCAGGCAATAATCTCTGAAACAGGCTGAAAATGTACTGTGCTGGCGAATGCGACAGAACTCACCGATTCTGTGCACGTTGATCAAAGAGTTGTTCAGAACTGTCCACTTTCCTTGTCACCGAACGTGTTTGTTGTTTTTGTTTTTTGTTTTTGTTTTTTTTTTCCTTCTTCGCGATTAGCTGTCTCGGCTCAGGTCTCGGTTAGCTTGTTTCGGGTCATTACAGAGGGTAAACGTAGTGAAACCCGGTGGTACAGAGTTGCATCATCGGCAGACTAAGTCTCTGTGATTGTGTGGACATAACCGACAACGCTAGGAGAAGAATCAGTAGATGTTATCGACAGAAAGGCACAGTCAGGAACCTTTGGAGATGGCCGTCTCACGGATAATACTCTTTTTTTTCTTCTTCTTTTTTTTTCTGACTGTGTTTTGTCAGCCAAGGCGAAGGGGTCCAGATATCTGGATACGGTGATTTGAAAGTCTAAAGCTGTAACTACCTAAGAAGGGTTTTGTTTTGTCGAAGATGTGTTTCGTCAGGATGTGGTGACTGTTCTGTCTTAAGTCTGTGTTCATCGTTACTTGATTTTCTTCCCTCACTGAGTCGCTGTTTTGCCTGTTTGCCGTTGTCGTCGTCGTTGTTGTCGTCGTCGTTGTTGTTGTTGTTAGAAGTCCTGTACTCGACTTGCCGTTGTTGCCGTTGCTGTCATTGTTTGTGGAACGTTAATATATACATTTTGAATCCGGGACAACCATGCTGGTAGACCGTTGGACTTTCAGAGATCGGGTCGTAAGTTCGAATCTTGGCGAGGAGCCAAAACTTTGGAATTTTTGTTGTTGTTGTTGTTGTTGTCGTCGTTTTAGCTGCTGGGTTTGTTGTTGTTGTTGTTGTTGTTGTTGTTGTTGACAGACAGACAGACAGACAGAACACACACACACACACACACACACACACACACACACACACACACACACACACACACACACACACACACACACACACACACACAAAACAAGCAAACAAACATACAAACAAAAAAGACAATTTAAAAAAAATTCAGCCAACCGACCAACACGAATGACTGTATAATATAAGTTATACGCAAAGGCTTTGTGGCTCTCGCTGCTTCATTACCAGAATAAATCAGAAGACACAACATGAGAACAGAGACTGAGACCAGACTCGATCCTCTTGACTAAGGTGGATTGCGTTGCTGCCGAGTCAAGTTTTCCCGGGATCTCCGTCAGTTACCCGCCCTCGTGATTACACTTGTGTTCTCCCTTTGGTCCCGTTGTCTCCCCTGGTCTCGTTGTCAAATCCTCACCCAGCCCCCTCCAAAAAGTGAACAAAATGGCGCACTCAGCGTGAGTCGTCTGGGAATTGGACCCATCGACAGAAAGAGTGGTACAAATCGGATTCTGATCAGCGGAGGCACGTTCTGTCTCCTGCCAGCCACTACCAGCCCCCCCCCCCCCCTACCACTTCTTGTAAAGTTCTGGCTTGAAGTTTACAATAGACCTCTCCATAGCGAGCATTTGTTTAGCCAATCAGAAAGTAGGTCAAACGTCGTTGTGCCTCAAAGGCCTCGCAAGCTTTAAAATACGTAGTAAATAAACCGGTAGCCAACATTGCATCGTCATTATGATGATGATGTTAGTTAGTTAGTTAGTTAGTTAGTTAGTTA
>JACVVK020000681.1:177500-190000 GCA_018292915.2 Batillaria attramentaria | reverse complement strand
ACCACGTGATTGAAATGTGTTTATGTCCAGTGTGTAAGAGAAAGCGTGTGATTCACGTGAGCGTGCGTGTTGGGTGCAATTCGCGGCGCTTTGCGCCGATTCATGAAACTGGGTAAAGCGCCTATTATTATTATTATTATTATTATCTTCCAAGGCATGTAGTATATATAGTACAGAATTTTCGCACCTTTTTAATTTTGTGTGCAGAGTAAAAAATAAATGGCAATCTGGGGCTGTTTGTTGGCTTTGTAAAAAAAAGTGTTTCATGCGAGGTCATATTTTTTTAAAATAAAAAAGTGAAAAATGAGTCTGGCGGGTGGACTATTTGTATTCATGCGCGGCTGGCACAAGAGCTGGCAGACGACAGAGAAATGGGGGGGGGGGGGGGGGGAGTGGTCGCTGCTAGCATTGCAAAAAAGTGGAATTTTGGAATTTGTTTAAATTTACCCTACACATGAGTCTTTGGGTGCTGGATTTTTGTGATTTTTCTGTTGTGTGAATTTTAAAGCATATCTAGGTTGTCATGCGCAGTTGTTGTTTTTTTCATGTTTAATAGGAATATATAGCATTTTCTTTGAAATCCGTGCCTGCATTGTGTAGCCTCAGCCATTTTGACAACACTTTGTGTTAGAAATGCGAAACAACACAGTTTTTGTGTTGCACACGTAACATCTATACTTTTTCATTTTACGATGTCGTAGGATGTATCATAGCTGTGTGTATGTAGCGTGTATGTGACGTGTATTTCATGTGTATGTAATGTGACATGTATTTCATGTGTATGTAATGTGACACGTATTTCATGTGTATCTCATGTGTATGTATTGCCACTCTACTATTGTGAGGCGCCTAGAGCTCCAGCAGGAGGTTGGGCGCCAGACAAATCCTCATTATTATTATAATTTTTTTTAAAAATTATTATTATTATTATACTTCCACACTTCTAGTTTTCAGCCGCAAGTTGTTCACACTCAAGCAACATGCACGGTTACAGACCAGTAGCAGCTTCCGGGTCATGTAGTAGCAACTACGCTAAACTGATAGTAGAAAATCTTTGCACCTTTAAAAATTTGTGTGCAGGGTATAAAAAAATGGCAATCTGGTGCTTTTTGTTGGCTTTGTAAACAAGTTTCATGCCAGGTAATAGTAAAATTAGGGAAAAATGAGCCTGGCTTGTGGGCTATTTGTATTCATGCGCGGCTGGCACAGGAGCCAGCAGACGACCATGAAATGAGGGGGTATGTGGTCGCTGCCAACATTGCCAAAAAAACGGTATATTGGAATCTGTTGAAATTTACTCTACACATGAGTCTATGGCTGCCTGATTTTTGTGATTTTTTGGATGAATTTTAGGGTGTCATCTGCAACGTTATGTGTAAGAGGAATGTATAGCGTTTTCCTCCAAACTTGCGTCTATGGTACATAGTCCAAGTGTCACGCGTCAAAGCAAAGAAACATTGAAAGATCCCATTGCCACCACGGCACGATCGTTCTGATTGAGCTATTTTGCTGGCGTCTAACGTCACACCACTAACTTGAGACACATGCGCAAATACATGCACAGACAGACTCGCGTTCAGGGGCCGTGGTCACGACGCGTTCGTAACTTGTCCGCCACCGATTTACGCACGCGAGGGTCCGTAACTTACGATTTGTGATAAAATTGGGTGGTCATGACGTTTGCGCAGAGTTACGGCCGCTCGGAAACCCTTGCGTATTGTACACCACCTAGGAGGGTGTCGGAAAGGTGCCGTAGCCTTTGCGTAAATCTGAAAAATGGCGGCCCGCTTGATTTACCTGAACTGCAAATGAGAAGAGCATTTCGACGGGAAAGGGTGTTCCGCAATCGTACTAACCCTTTTGACTTGTACGACGATGTGGACATGCTTCAAAGGTTTAGATTTAGGAGGAGAGACCTGCAGGAATTGTGCGATCTTCTGTAGGACGACTTGAGTGTAGAGGGGGCGCGTTCAGTTCACTACGCACCCTGCAATGCAAAGGCCTGTGTGGCCAGTCGTACACACATCGTGGGTTTATTTGTTTCCTTTTTTGTGGGTTAACATTTGTTGTGTGTGTTTCGGACTAGTTCAGTGCTGAACGCACTCGGTCAGTCCTCACTGATCAGCCACCACCGTTTTGATCGTATCAGTGCCTGTCAATGCAGGTCTCATTCATTGTGTTGTGGACCCGAAATGTGCGGGTTCCGAATTCAGAGTTTTGCCGCTGGTCATGTTTATCTGCCGTAGCACCGGCGTCAGGTTAAATGCGTGGCATGTATGTGGAGAGTTTTGTTGATGTTGTTGTTATCCTCTCCTCTTTCGTTGTTCTTTGATTGAGGTTCATTCCGTTGGTTTTCTTGCCAGTGAGCCTGCTACATACGGCTTGTACGTGCAGTAAATGCTTCTACTGGTTGTAGTCCGTCCAATGTTGAGATAGAGACTGCTAGGGAGCGGTCTATATGCGACGTGCATGCTCTCCTGATCACACTCTCCACATACATGCCACGCATTTAACCTGACGCTACGGCAGATAAACATGACTCGATCAAAAACTCTGTAGTGAACGCGTAGTGAACACACCCCCTCTTCTCTTTCACTCTTCACGCTGCAAGGAGAATTTGTGCAGGTCACGTGATGGTGTTTTCCGTGGGAATCCCGGGGGTCCCACACCTATCTAAAAATAACCCGTACGTGACACCGTTTCCAGTAAGTGCGCGTCGTGACCGGCCAACTAGCGGAAGAGATAGTTTTCACGTAGCCACATACGAACTTACGATCCGCAACCTATTTGCGCAAAGAAATTTGCGTTCGCGTCGTGACCACGGCTCCAGCTGATTTGAGCCAAAAGGCAGTACGGCCGGCGGTGTTATTGATGGGGACAAGCGACAAACATGGCGGACGGACGTCGGATACGGACGATTTGGGTTCTCCTTGTTTGCACGGTCATCAACCGTCAGTGTGTTGCATTCGGAGCCATACTAATCCGTGTGTAAGATGTGTAAGGTTATTTCGGCCCGACAGGCGTAGTCACAACCACAACTGTTCCATAACAGAATTCTCCCTATACGTATAACCCTTGTAATGGTACCAATGGCTTCCTTTAACTGCTTTTACTATTTCTTTCGAAAAAAATCGGGTTGCTTCCCTTGGGGGAAAGCGCCTACCTAATATGACTTATCCTACCTGCCTACCTACCTACCTACCTACCTACCTCCCTCCCTCCCTACCAACCTATTTCTGGATTGTGCTGGGCGGGAGGGCCGGAGAGTGTGTTAGGAAAATTCCTAAACGTGAACTAGTTGCTAAACTGGCCCTTCGCAACACGTGACTCTGTTATCTGTTCATGTCCAGCGGCTGAGAGAATGCGTGTGATTCACGTGAGCGTGCGTGTTGGGTTTAGTTCTCGGCGCTTTGAGCCAAATATTTGGTATAAATAGCCTGTATTAATGCGATTATTATTATTATTATTATTATTAAGCCGGAGGACCCGTAGAGAAACCCCCGATGAGCAGCCCGTAAGCCAAGAGCCAGGAGAACCGTTTCACATTAGTACAACTCGATCTGGGGGGGGGGGGGGGGGTCGAACCCGCTGACTACGTTTCACTATGACAACGGTCAATGACGGCCGCTCAGCCTTAACCACCTGCTGAAGTCGGACACGCCGGCTACCCATTGATATAGTCATGATGCCCCTCTCCTGTAATCGAGGGTCATGGATCCTACCATAGGGGAAAAAATCAACACATTACTATCTCTGTGGTGGCTGGACAAATGTTTATATAATGATAGGGCACAATTAAAGCTGAATAACGCTCTATGAAAATATACACTTTACCCCTACAACTGAGCTAAAGTGCGTGTGTGTGTCTCAGTGGAAAATGTCCAACGCTAACACTGCAGAATGGCGGCAGTGAGTAGCAGTAGTAGTACATGAAGCAGTGAGTGAAGTTAGTAGTCGCTGTGACCCATGGAGGATCCCTTTCTAACTTCAATCAGGCTCAGTAAACATCATCGTACAGCTTAGGTACGCTGCCATTTTTCTTACATTAGCCTGACGTTTTCCTATGCTTAGCCACCACGCAAAAGATGTAGCCACCAATAAGTTTGTTCTCTGGGGTCCCTAACCCAGGATGTGACTTCCCCGATCACTCATGGGTTACCCGGCCGAACTACCCATTAATATACAGCTACTCAAGGCGTCCACATTCATGAAACGAGAACGGGTCATTAGCACAACAAAACGCGACACAAACACCGCCTCATCAGTTCTGCGTGGAATAAGAACCGAGACTGATTAACAACAGCATATTCGCTTAACTGCAGCATGTAATGAAAGTGGCATTTGCGCGGGTCTGAAACGTCAGTCAAAGCGCCCCCCCCCCCTCCCCCCCCAAAAAAAAGATGGATCGGAAAATCGCCCTCAGATTGCGGTAATTAGTCTTGAGCGTGCGTGACTGTATTTTGTAGCGAGTGGTGTAGTGTGGCAAAGTGAATCGGCCCGACACACGACAGGCTTGTGAGACTAATGTGTGTTTTCTTGTTCTCATTCTGGTCAAATGACGTTAATCTAGTCTTCGTTGTTCCGCAGCTAACTTCCTGTGGTTAGTGTGGTGATTTATAGTAGGCTTGGTTGGGTCAAGTTGTTTTGGGTTTTTTTTCTGTGTCATGATCGGTGCTGTATAATCAATTCCCAGCAAGTTGACAGGATCCCTGCTGTGTGGCCTCTACTATTCCAGAAATAAGCCGTTCTTTGAAACTCTTCTAAACCCACGCCCGCTAAGTGGGAAAGGGGGTTATTGCGATCAACTGCGTACGTCTGTGTGTGTGTGTGTGTGTGTGTGTGTGTGTGTGTGTGTGTGTGTGTGTGTGTGTGTGTGTGTGTGTGTGTGTGTGTGTGTGCATGTGTCTGTATTTCTGCAAAAATATCTCAAGATCGGGTGACCCAATCAGTACCATTTTTACATACATGTATTACAGGTCGACTTATCTTCACCGTGAAGGTGGTAACGGTCGTCAAGCAGAGCAGATGTTAGTCAAATGTGTTACCAACTGAGCCACTTCTCACCCCTACCAATGGAATGGTAATGTTATCGACAAAATCATCTGACTGGTTTCTGTCTTTCATATGGTTAAATCACACTTTTCTTCAATGTTTTCTTACGCTAGGCGCACACAGTCAGATTCAGTCATCCCCCTGCCAACCGCCCCTCCCCCGCCCGCCCCCAAACCAAGATGAGACTGTTAATTGGTTCCTGTGCTCAGCAGTGTTGTCCGTGGCCACAAACCATCTCCCTACTCGACGACCCCCATGCCTCTCCCCTCCCCCCCCCCCCCCCCCGCCTCCACGCAGACACCACGACTAATTTTCTTACACTGATGAAACGTTGGTTTTTTTTCAGCGAGGTATGCTAGACGGGTATAATGAGACTGTTAATTGCTTCCTTTGCACAGCAGTGTCATCCGTTGCTTCAGACTATCCCTCTTTTTTCCGCTCTCATAGTCCCCCCCCCCCCTAAACACACACACACACACACACACACACACACACACACACACACACACACACACACACACACACACACACGACCGTTGTTCGCACTCTAGTGTACTCGTTCAACCTGACACCCTACAAAAATAACTTCAGAGCCAAAGAGCTGGCATTCGTGACAACGCGCCGAATGACCGAATCACAAAATCAGCCGCCGAGACAAGCGCGCGGTTAAAACGCCGCTTAAAGTTCCAAGGCGAATTCCGAGCGGCTGTTTCCAAACCGCCCGGTACTTTGGTTTTAATTTGGGTGAAGAATTAACGACGATAGCCGCCTTGGGGGAGGTGCGGACTTGGGGGGGAATTGTGCTGGCGACATCGACATCAGCGACAGAGACAACCTCTTTCTCTCGTTTCCACGCTGCCGTAGACATGGGTCGATACAAGCAGGGCTGGAGTTCTGAGACGATGGTGTCAAGTGATATTACCATTCTTCTAACCCTAGCACCAGTCCTCCCTCCTCTAACCCCCTCTCTCCCTCCCCTTTCCTCTCCAGACCTTACCTTCCGCCGTCTCTCTCTCTCTCTCTCTCTCTCTCTCTGTCTCGGGGGGCTGGGATAGTTGAATGGTAGAGCGTTGCACTCTCAATGCTCGGGTCGTGAGTTCGAGTCCCGGCTGGAGCCAGATATTTGTGCTGGCCTTTTTTCTCGTTGCCCCGTCTTTGATATCACCCGTACGTGGTGGAAAGAGGACGTTAAACTCTCTCTCTCTCTCTCTCTCTCTCTCTCTCTCTCTCTCTCTCCAACGTTCACACGTACTACAAGCAGTCTACAGTTCATCCCGAAAAATCACGTGCTGTCTCGTGCACAGCACGGGTTTTAAGGACAGCACGCAAGCTATATCGGGTTTGAGGTAGAGTTTTCGGGCTGAAGCCTGAACTGAAAAGCGTACGACGTCAATGAAAGGAAGCAGATATAGGATTCACTTCTCCAAATTCACTCAGTCAGTTTGAAACTTTCGGTCACTTTATCGGGATGAACTGTAGACAGCAAAGCAGAAACAGGACAGCTCACGCCGATGGAAATGTCCGTTTTGTCAAGTTAAAATGCGACGACGATATCGGCAAAAGTTATACCGGCGGAATCAGTGCAGTCTGCCCAATGTTCTCAGGTATGAGTGTTTATGGAAAAACACTTTGTAGACACCAGTTCACTGGAAATTAATCAGAGCGCTTTTTTTTTCAGATCAGCCAACACACAGCCAGAGTTTGATGCAGCAAGCTACATCAGGTTTGAGGTAGATTTGTCGGGTTGTAACCTGAACTGAAAAGCGTACGACGTGAAAGGAAATTGATAGGACTCACTTCCCCAAATTCACTCGAGTCAGTTTGAAGCTTTCGGTCACTTTATCGTGAAAACTGCCCATGGAAACTGTTGGATGCCACAGTAAACTGCACAAATGATCGGGGTACGTATAATAAAAATAAAAATATAATAATAATAATAATAATGAGCATTGTATAGGCGCTTTACCCAATTTCATGAATCGGCTCAAAGCGCCGCGAACTGAACCCAAACGCACGCTCACGTGAATCACACGCATTTTCAATCACACACTGGACATAAACACAATACAATCACGTGGTGCGAAGGGTCAGCTCAGCTATTTAAGTTTCGGAATTTAGAATTGCATTTATTTTTCAAAATTGGTGGGCTGAACATTTCCAAAGCAGAGGGGGAGGAAGCCGGAGTACCCGGAGAGAAGCCCTGACGATCTGCCCGAATGAACGGTGCCACATACGAGAAGGAAACATTCTTTGCCCCGAGTGGGACTCGAACCCCTGATCTCTCGCATTGGTGACAAGTCTCTTAACTACTAGACCACTGACCGCCCCGAATGGTCTAACGTACTTTAAGGTTAAACTATGAAATTTCCCGAAAGACGGTGTGAGCAGCAATAAGTGCGCGGAGACGGAAATTCGCTGTAGAGTTCTCTGGTTCGCCGTAGTCCGAGACGTTGACTGCACTCCCGCAACAATGACACAGGTGTGTTTGTTTCGTGGTTGTGGCGTCTGCATGAAGAATTGCCACACTACACGGCAGAGAAAGTGTCTATCACGATACAAAGATAATCTACGTGTGTTTCGCTTTCCCCTTGTGAGATATGGATGATACACAGCATACGTCATTGAGTGTGATTTTAAAACCATGTGACGTCAAGATAAAATGTATGACAAATGCAGACTACATGCAGCAGAGAGAGTAGAGCAAGCTAGGGCAGTTGAACATAAACAAGTGAACCGAAGGACTGCATCGACATAAACATGGATGATGACATCGTCACTGGACATCGTATGTGCAAAAAGAACACTCTCATTACGCACGGACTATGTTCTGTACACTCTGGTGACCCGTCTTGTTGTCGTCCGCGTACCTCATAACCGGATCTCATCAATTACACTGCCTTCCACTACGGGCGTTGGGGACAATGAGGAAGGTGCAGAATGAGACAATATCACATAGCGAAATGAATGGGGAAAAAAATACCCAGTGAGGCATAATTGTATGCCATGCGATTCATTCTGTGCCGAGGGAGGTGTAATTTCAATGTTGGCGCCGCATATATATTCGTAGAATTAGAACGCTTAGCTTACAGGGAGACAGTCGTGTGGGTGGGTGTTTGGGAGTTTAACGTCCTTTTCCACCACATAAGGGTGATTTCAAAGACGAGGCAACCAGAAAAAGGCCAGCACATATTTAGCCCCAGCCGGGATTCGAACTCACGACCAGAGCATTGAAAGTCCAACGCTCTACCATTCGGCCACCCCGGCTCCCCTTTGGGGAGACAGTCGGATGATCGGGATGATGACGTATGAGTGACGTGTGTTAGCGCAATGAGTCACTGTATCTGAGAAGTGCGCTATATAAATGAAATTTATTATTATTTATTATCGGAATAGTGTATAGCGCCGCAGGAAACTACAACGCAATTAATATTATTGTGTGTCGGCTTATATCGGGCTTTCCTCTTTTCTTTTGTTAAAGAAAGATGTAGATCAAATCGCCATCTATTCTTTGGTGCATTCACTCAAGAATGTAATTGTCTATTGTTTGCAGGGTGATCGAGCCAGACTGTGGACGTCTTACCATAGATAACAATTCCGTTATTTGAAAACTCGATAAGGCGGACATAGCCTGCAAGAGAGAATGAAGTCTCCCCGGCCCCCTCCCTTCTCGACACACACACACACACACACACACACACACACACACACACACATAGTCCTTCTTCGTCTTGTTGTCTCAAAAAGAACCACACACTCTGACCTACCAACATCCATGTGTATCAATGGTACACATATTAACTTCTCCCCGTCTGTCAGAAATCTCTATTCTATTATTATTATTATCTTACAAGAAAGTAGGGTAAACAGCTTTTTACGCTGAGCGCTGTTGCCTGCGGCGTGAACATGGAGAAGCGTTTGGTCCTAAACACACTGAAAAAAACCAAACAAACGAAAAACAAAAAACAAACCTATATGCCAGTTTGACCCAACATACCCCAAACGCATTTGCCCCAACAAGCGAGGTCACTCCGGAGTCAGGTCGTCAACGGATTACCCCCCTTGTCTCAATCCGCCATCTCGGCCAATCCGCGCGTATCCATGACAACCATTAATGACGTCGCCGCTGATTCAAGCATGAAAGGAAAGTTTTTGTGTCTCACGGGAGTGGGTGGAAGCGGGGCGATCTGCAGCAACGTCAATCTTCAGGACACTTCTTTGCCACCAGCAAGACGTTGCCGACTGATTGGGGGGACAGAGAGGAAGGAGCGATACAGGGCAGAGGGGGAGGTGGGGCGGGCGTGGTGGTGGTGGTGGTGGTGGGTTTAAAGGGATTATAGGAGCATGACAGTTAACATCCGAGGCTTTCATCAGAATACCACAGTGCCGAACTGTTCAAAACACGCTGGGAGGACGACATACAAGACAACTTTATCCAAAATTTTCCGATTTTTCAATTTTATTTTTTTTTAAGGAGACTTCATCAGCGGTCGAACAAACAAACCGATACAAAGACAAGGCTATCTATATTAGTAATAATAACGAGGTTTTGCCTAGCGCCTAATCTTCGCCTAATCTTTCTCTCTCTTTTTTTTTTTTTAGCATACATTGGTTCACTGCTGCCTCATATCAGTGGACACTGGATCGCACTGGAACATACACGGCATAAAAATAGACACGTACATGGGCCCATGCTAAGCTGCACTCGTCTTTTCTTGTATAGAGGCATCCACTGAGCTATCGGGGCTAGGTTTCACAATGGACCCTCGTGCATTAGACCGCCGTCAGCCTCTCGCTGACAGGAAATGGTTCGCTCTCATTCAGAGCAACAGCTTCCGGTGTTAATAACTAGTGCTTCCGGTCCTTGTCGCTGTGGAATGTTCCGCCACTGTACTGTGTGGCTGTGCGAGTTATCTGTAGCGTGATTATACTTTCACTCGTTCTTTCTTCCTTGTGAAATAGTAGACTGGCCCGGGATGATGCTCCATTACTGGAGTTAATTCAATGCGCGCTGCTTCCGCCTGGGGCAACATGTCAACTTTTTTTTTTCTTTCTTTCTTTTCTCCCTTCTTCTTTTTACTCCCCCCTCCTCTTCTTGTGCTTGTGTGTGTGTGTGTGTGTGTGTGTGTGTGTGGCAGACAGACAGACAGAGACACAGACAGACAGACTGAGAGTCAGACAGCCGAGTTAATTCTGTATACTTCTGTACAGTAATTGTGTCTGGTTCGTCAGTGAGAAGCCATCGTCAGCCCCAGTATCCAAGCACAGGACATGTGACACAGACTCAGACACAGACACAGACACAGACAGTTAATTCTGTATACTTTTGTACAGTAATTGTGTCCAGGTTGTCAGTGAGGAGCCATCGTCATCCCAAGGGTCCACTGAAGTGCAGTACACAGACACAGACTCAGACACAGATACAGACACAGACAGTTAATTCTGTATACTTCTGTACAGTAATTGTGCACAAACCGTCAGTGAGGTGCCATCGTCAGCCCCAGTCCAAGTGCAGTACACACAGACACAGACACAGTTAATTCTGTATACTTCTGTACAGTAATTGTGTCCAGGCCGTCAGTGAGAACCATCGTCAGCCCCAGTGTCCAAGCACGGGACATATGACACAGACACAGACAGTTAATTCTGTATACTTCTGTACAGTAATTGTGTCCAGGCCGTCAGTGAGAACCATCGTCATCCCAAGGGTCCACTGAAGTGCAATACACAGACACAGACATCAGACACAGACAGTTAATTCTGTATACTTCTGTACAGTAATTGTGTCCAGACCGTCATTGAGGAGCCATCGTTGGCCCCAGTGTCCAAGCACGGGACATATGACACATACTCAGACACAGACACAGACAGTTAATTCTGTATACTTTTGTACAGTAATTGTGTACAGACCGTCAGTGAGGCCCAGTGTCCAAATGCAGTACACAGACACAGACACAGACAGTTAATTCTGTATACTTCTGTACAGTAACTGTGTTTGGTCCGTCACTGAGGAGCCATCGTCAGCCTCAGTGTCCACTGAAATGCAATAAACAGACACAGACACAGACAGTTAATTTTGTATACTTCTGTACAGTAATTGTGTACAGACCGTCAGCGAGGAGCCATCGGCAGCCCCAGTGTCCAAGCACAGGACATGGTCATTTCCGGTCCCGGCCGGACGCCGTCTGTCCAGACGGAACCCCAGTTACCGATTCCAATCATGTGCCACAAGACTCTACTCTCGCACCGCCTGGCTGTGAACACAGATCAATATGACGCGTAAATTTGATCTGTGGGAACTATGTAGACTGATTAGTGAACTTACGAAGCACGTAGGAACTCGATTTCGTTCTCGTTTCGTTTTACTTCGTTCAAATTTGTAGCCGAAACGAAAGCATCATTATTAGTAGTAAAACCGCTCAGTTTTAGTTCTTTTAATAATACAGCCTTCACAAAAAGTTAAGGACCACTTTCAAATTTCATTCAACTTTTGTCGTGGTGGCATGCTGGTGTAGTGCTAAACATCGCTGAAACGGCGGCTTAGGTAGGCAAACAAATGAGCACAGTTGATAACCAGGGATGTATTCTTTGACCTGCATCTCATTTTTGCCGTGCAGAAAGCCCCAGGTATCGCTCACTGAACACTGAAACTCAGTCTAGTTTTGCCGAAATTGCAGATTTTCAAACGCGCCAAGCATGCTGTGTGACGCGCACGTGCCATCCACACAGTGGTCGCCATGTTCACTAATTACCCCTTAACCTTGCTACCAAATTTTACGGGAAAACTCTTATTCGTTTATTTTTTTCTGATTTATTGAAACTGTCACCCATTATGTTGACTGGTCCTTAACTTTTTGTGAAGACTGTACTAATACTGGTTAGAAGTAGAAGAAGAAGGAGAAGAAAGTTTATAATAATGATAGCATTGATAATAATAATAATGTGTGTGTGTGTGTGTGTGTGTGTGTGTGTGTGTGTGTGTGTGTGTGTGTGTGTGTGTGTGTGTGTGTGTGTGTGTTGTCTCAGTACGTGCTGTGTACTGCTGATTCTACAGTTTAGATTGTAGTTGTGAAGCGCCTTGAGCTCACTTTGTTAGGACACTGCGCTATACAAGAATGTAGTAGTAGTAGTAGTAGTAGTAGTAGTAGTAGTAGTAGTAGTAGTGATAAGCGTTTGCTGTCCATTCAAATTTTTAGACGCGCTATTTTGATACATGAAGTTGCTAGGCTTCATGGAAATCAGCTTATGTTTTGTTTGTGAGTGCCCTTGCACTCTCGAAATAGTCTTTCTTAATGATTAGTAGAGTTCTAAATGTGAGACAGTCAGTGCCATCTACAGGCTCTGCGAAAGGGCGAAAATTCAAATTCTCCTACTCAGTCAGCGGTGGACCGCGACGAAAGCCTCTCGCTCAGTCCTTGTGTCATCCGCGTCATTGTGTACCCTTCTGTTCG
>JACVVK020000681.1:82500-172500 GCA_018292915.2 Batillaria attramentaria | reverse complement strand
CTCTCTCTCTCTCTCTCTCTCTCTCTTCTTTTCTCGGAATTGGTCGTACAGCAGTAGGCTTCTGCAACGTGTTAGGTACGAAACAAACGAAACGAGTCCGTGGTCCGTGAAATTTGGCATCGAACCGGATGACGCTCTGTGAATGTCAACCCCGATAGCTCGGCCATGCCCAGAAGGAATTTTCCTTCTGCGGTCGGTGCGTGTAGTTTGAGATACGAAGACCATTCCCTGCCAGGAAAGCGCTGTGTGTGATCAATGGGGTTGTCAGATATCAATTGGGGAAACTTGTAATTACATCGTGTCTGCACGGACATCGCTCCTACACCCATGTTCAAAGGAAACGCTAGTGCTGATGGGTCACGTGACGGCTTGCTGTACTGCTGATTGGCGGGTGAATTAAGGGCCCGTAACTCTTCTTGTTGGTGTTTGGTAGAAAATAGTGTGTGGTGGCACACTAGAGTGTCATGGACACCGACAAGGACGAGCCGGCCGCTAGCCTCAAAACATGAGTTCTGTTGTAGCCTACTTGAAACGAACTTCAATTCAGTTATCAGTTCAAGATTTTATCTCTGCCCTCGGAAAACCCATGCGCGTCTCCATCCCATCTCTCAGTAATCTTTCCAGTGTCGTCCGTTCCCATGTTAGTTTGGTTCACACGGGCGCAGTGTTCCCCTTTTAGGTTCTACTCTCTTGCCACTGCCTCATTGCACGCCTCTGTTCTGCAGGCGGTCGACGGAAACACGACCGACACAATGCTTGTGCAGTGCGTGTCTCAGGCTCCTGCCGTGACCGGGCCACTTCTGCCGGATCTTCCTAGGCGCAGGCCATTCGTAATGCTTGCCCGACCGGCGAGGGTGTCTGCTCTGTCGTTACCTCTCACCCCTGCGTGCCCTGGGCAGTAGATCCACAGGAGAATCTATAGACTGATGCTTTTCATTGACGCATTGAAAAGAATCAAAACATTAAAAACTGGTGAGCGAGCACTTTCAAGAACCGAAGAATATACGTACTCACCAGTAACGGCACATGTTCTAAAATTTATTTTATTGACGTGATGAGGGGAGAGGGAGAGGGCTCGGTCGGGAATTGAAGTAAAGCTGTATCAATAGCGGCGATACTTGTCTGTATGAGTACACTAGTTGTAGTACCGCTTTCCAGCCTCCCTAGTTTCGGGCAAATACGGGTTCCGACAAAGGGGGCTTGAGAAGACATTCTGTAAATAGACGTGTTGATTCTGTCTGCGGCAATTTCACTGCAGGCTGTTTGAGCGTTGGATATGCTAGGACAATACCGTGTATTTGCTTGGAAGTCAGTCGACAGTGATGGAGTATTTCAATGGGAGAATGTTTGCCCTTGAGTTTAGCTCGGTGATAAACATTATCATCAAATAGGATTTTGTGGTTTAGGGCGCTGTTGGTTGTAGTCGGAATTGAACAGTTGCGAAAGGTGTGTGTGTGTGTGTGTGCGTGCGTGCGTGCGTGCGTGCGTGCGTGCGTGCGTGTGTTAGCCACAGTGCTGGAATGCCGACAAAACTGAAGAAAGGATCCCCCCCCCCCCCCCATTCTCTTGAGATAGTCCGGAGAAAAGTATAGCGTTTTTCGGAAGACAACAGGAACGAGACCAAAAAAAAAAGAAAAAAAAAAGTACTGTACAGCAGTTAGTCACAAAGTAATGTCCGCTCGCAGATCATCATCGTCATCATCATCATAATCATAATAAATATATGAGAATATTTCTGTTTTAAAACAGGGTCGAATCGCAAATGATGGACAAAAATCAATCCACTTCATAGTCACGTCAATAAATGTTTTACGTACATATACAGAATGGATATATAACAGTAAATTCATGTTTAAAAAGGGAGAAAAGAAGAAGAATGGGGGGGGGGGGGGACCACTTCCACTTCATAGTCACTTCAATAAATGTTTTACGTACATATACAGAATGGATACATAACAGTAAATTCATGTTTAAAAAGGGAGAAAAGAAGAAGGGGGGGGGGGGGGGGGACCACTTCCACTTCATAGTCACGTCAATAAATGTTTTACGTACATATACAGAATGGATATATATATATATAACAGTAAATTCATGTTTAAAAAGGGAGAAAAGAAGAAGAATGGGGGGGGGGACCACTTCCACTTCATAGTCACGTCAATAAATGTTTTACGTACATATACAGAATGGATATATAACAGTAAATTCATGTTTAAAAAGGGAGAAAAGAAGAAGAATGGGGGGGGGGGGACCACTTCCACTTCATAGTCACGTCAATAAATGTTTTACGTACATATACAGAATGGATACATAACAGTAAATTCATGTTTAAAAAGGGAGAAAAGAAGAAGGGGGGGGGGACCACTTCCACTTCATAGTCACGTCAATAAATGTTTTACGTACATATACAGAATGGATATATAACAGTAAATTCATGTTTAAAAAGGGAGAAAAAAAGAAGAATGGGGGGGGGGGGACCACTTCCACTTCATAGTCACGTCAATAAATGTTTTACGTACATATACAGAATGGATATATAACAGTAAATTCATGTTTAAAAGGGAGAAAAGAAGAAGAATGGGGGGGGGGGGGGGACCACTTCCACTTCATAGTCACGTCAATAAATGTTTTACGTACATATACAGAATGGATACATAACAGTAAATTCATGTTTAAAAAGGGAGAAAAGAAGAAGAAGGGGGGAGGGGGACCCTTAGTTTGGACATTGCAGTGGAGACAATTTCAGGAGGGACATTCAGTCTGTAGCCACAAAAAAAGACAGACAGTCTACGTCACATCACTCATCGTCTATCTCAATCCTTTTCCACTCTCTCAGCCGTGATCAATTCCAACCGGTGTTTGACTTCCTCCCTCCAGCAAGCTCGGCGGTGAAAGGTGTGGCCGGGTCAAACCCTCCCCGCCTGTTTCGTTTCTTTGCCGATATCCAATTTCAATCATACTGACAAAAAAAATCGAACCGGCAAATAAACGAAAGAGCAATAAAGTGCTTGGATGACTAGTGGTGGCTGCTGACGAGTATGACGAAGATCAGGCTCGCTCTGTGAAAATGTCATGTCCCCTGCTGGCGGGGGGGGGGGGGGGGAAGGGGGGGGGGACTGCAATCTTCTGCTCCTGCTTTGAGATGGCCGGCTAGCTGTAATCAGCGTGCAACGATCAAACGGCGGCTTCCCCCCCCCCCCCTTCCTCTTTAGTCACCAGAGGGCCCACACCCCTTCCCCCCACCAGCCCTCCCTCCGCCAACCTTTTCCGGCGCCCTTCCTTTGCACACTGCTCCTCCCCTCAACATTCGTTCTTTCATTTTTCCTCTTTTTTTCTTCTTTTTTCTCCCTCCCCCCCCCCCCCCTTTTTTTTTTTTCTTCTTTCTCTTTTGATCTGTGAATTCGTGATGTTTCACTTCATATGTTGTTTACAGTTTCTCGCATATGTGGTGCGTGCGTGTGTGTGTGTGTGTGTGTGTGTGTGTGTGTGTGTGTGTGTGTGTGTTTCTCCGTCTGTGTGTGTGTGTGTGTGTGTGTGTGTGTGTGTGTGTGTGTGTGTGCGTGCGTGTGTGTGTGTGCGTGCGCGCGCGCGTGTTTCTACGTCTGTGTGTGTGTGTGTGTGTGTGTGTGTGTGTGTGTGTGTGTGTGTGTGTGTGTGTATCTCCGTCTGTGTGTGTGTGTTTCTCCGTCTGTGTGTGTGTGTGTGTGTGTGTGTGTGTGTGTGTGTGTGTGTGTGTGTGTGTGTGCCGGTGTGTGTGTGTGCGCGCGCGCGCGCGCATGCCCACGCCCACGGCCTCACCTTTTGTAGCAGTCGCATGTACATCAGTAACACTCTCCTGAAAACAGCGGCCATCAGTTTTTAGGCCACCAATATTTTCCTACATCTTCAGTCAACCCAAGACAACCTGTACATTATGGTAATATGTCCGCATAAGGCCAGTTTTGACATCTGTCTGTTCTCACGGTTAACCACTCAGTATAAATATGTTTCCCTGTACTAGGAAATGGTTCAGTCGTGATTATCCGGTAGTCAGTGGTAGTGGTAGTTGTTAGCAGCCGGCAGAAGTAGTAGTACTGAGTACTGAGCAGTGTTTTATGAAATCCCATTTCAGTGTCTTAGTTCCTGCTTCTGGTTCTGTGCGAATGTGTTAAACCGAAAATCTGAACATTCAACTGAACAATGTCGTAATTTCTCTTTTGCACTTCATCAGACTTACACTGAGTGAAGTCTCAACGAAAATTGAAGCGGTAAAGTATCTCAGCCAGTGATGGTTAGACGGCGGTGTTGCCAGTCGGAAGCCGCCCAGCGCCCACATAGGGCCTTGGGCCAAATTGTACTGCACACTGGGTAAACTCTATAACTGAAAACACCAGCCTGTCTGAAAAATCTCAAGAATTTCTACTCCCGGCCGGCCTTGCCTACACCTGACTGACACACAGACCAAAAGAAATTGAACGGTCTTGAAAATAGTCTTACTGACTAATGGAAACGGATCTCACGAAGCATTACTCATGCTCATGAAGAAAGGCATACTGATTCAGTTTCACAGATGAGCAAACTCAGTCGGAAATTTACCAATCGTTACCATACGCACCTCACCAGAGAATCACTGTTGCATCGCACTGACAACTCACTCAGTGACCCCGGCACTAATGAAATCCCCAAGCGCCCCAAACCCGCTCTCTTGATGAAATCTCGTCTGAAATCTCGTTGTCACGTGACCGGTGACCCGTGGCGCCCCCTGCTGGAGCTTGTTACCTACTAATGGCGGCGTTAATAACAGTGGCGGTGTAGCGCGTGTGATCAGTAATGAGATTCATTTCGTTAATGACTTGAGGCAAGTGCAAACACTGAACACTACAGGCAGACCAGACTACCCGGCCAGACGTATGTTTTTGAGAGAGTTCAGATTAGTGATGGCCGCTGACAGATCAGTCAGTTGTACGTCAGTGTAAGCCGCATGGTCTTGTCAGAATTCCGTCAAAATGTTCGTGATACGATAGTGAAGTGTTGCCAGGCGCTGTGGAGAATCAGTCCCGGCGTCAGTGTGTGTGTGTGTGTGTGTGTGTGTGAATTTTCAAACATCCACGGTGTGTACACTAGTACTTGCTTTGTCTTCCACAGATCCTTCAAGTTTAACACCAACTGATTTTGTAGTGAGTGTGTGCGTACCGCACGACGGCGAGACAGAGGTACCGTAAACGAGCCTGCGCGTGAATTTTGACTCGATTTGATGAGGGAAAATCCCAGACCAAATTCCTGCCCTCTGACCAGAAGATTCGAACCCGGCCCGGTACCTCAGGAGTCCGCAAGCGAACACCACGTAGCCACTTCGCCATTTTCCCCCATGGTACTTCAAGTGCAAACAATGCCCCCTAAAAACAAACAAAACAAACAAACAAACAAACAAAAGACCGCCCATAATCATCAAAACGCAGCCCTACCGTCACATCGAAAAGAGGCTAAGCGCCAAGCAGGTTTAATGGGCGTTTATACCCTTTTTCCGCAGACGATCTTGGTGGTGAATAGTTGAGTGTTGTGTCCAGCGCGCCGCTCAGTCCCGCTTGTTAAATGAATAAAGCAAATATTGATTTGTAACGGCTAATGATTAGCAAGAGGAGGAGGTTGTGGGAGGGGGGATAGGAAGGGGGAGCGGGCGGGGGGCGAGGTTCAAGGTGGTGATGGAGGGTAGTCAAGTTATCGATCAGTTGTTTCATCGCTTCCCCCCGCTTTGCCGGGCAAGTGATTTGGTGGTAATGGCGATGTTTCGGCTTGGCTGGGCAGGCGGGAAACTTGTTACTTAGCCGAGTAAGCTGCTTTGGGTCAGTTCTTCCCATGTTCCTTGCAGATGTGAGCGATTTTATACTGGGGCGGAACATAGATCGTAAAAACACGGTTTACAGTGACAAACCACGCCGAACCTCAAAGTCTCACTACTGACGAACGACACGCATACAATTCAATTCAATACTTCAATTCAATAATTCTTTATTGTCCTCAAGAGGAGGCAATTCGGTTGCGGCGTAAAAAACGGACAACAACCACATCCACAATATAACAATGTCCCAATAGTTAAATATGTAATCACACAGCAATAACACGCACACACACACACACGCCCACACCCACCCACACACACACACACACACACACACACACACACACACACACACACACACGCACACACACACGCACGCACGCACACACACTCACACACACACACACACACACACACACACACACACACACACTCACACACACACACACACACACACACTTCCTAGTTACCATGCTCTCATTGAATACGCCACTATTAAGACGGGACTACGACCCTTCACTGTAAAAATAAATTTAAAGTAAAATAACCGTATCACAGAACACACTCATACCCTCACACACACGCACTCACACACAGACACAACACATGCTCGCACACGCCCACGTGCACACACACTCACTCACCAAATTTACACAAGCTTACTAAATCAGCAGCACCCTTACCACATGGACAGCAATCAACACAGGACCGTAGTATTGTGTGTGAAAGACTTTCAATCGTTTGCACTTAATCTGTGCATCAGAATCAGTCACTTGCTTCACAGTACTATAGAGTCTGAAACCATTGTGGTGAATCTGGCTGGCGTATATATGTTTGCTCTAGAAGTGTACCGCGTTCTGACGAGTAGACGATGTTCAGTATATGGTTGCGGACTCGCAAAAAAAACAGCTGGACGGCGCTGATTGGTTGCTAATTTTAGAAGATTTTTCGAGTCCCAGTCTGTTCAAAAAATGGGCCGTATGCTCAAAGAAAGTCGTATTTCTCTAGTAGTAGAAGCTACAAAGTCCCGAAAACGGTCGCGATGGCCAGACTGAATGAAACAGCCTTTTATATAGAAAAGGAAACGGTAATGACTGCGAAGTGGTTACAAGTTAAGCAAATAAAAGCGACATAAAAGGGACAGAAACCTCTTAACTTTGACAAAGGACGGCACAGGTCAACGTTTCGGCTTTCGCCTTCTTCAGGACAATAAACAAATGGGACATAACTTGTGTGTGTGTGTGTGTGTGTGTGTGTGTGTGTGTGTGTGTGTGTGTGTGTGTGTGTGTGTGTGTGTGTGTGTGTGTGTAGGGGTGGGGGGGGGTGGGTATGTGTACGTGTGTTGTCAGTGGAGCCGAAATGGTACAGCATTTGACTACTGACTAACTAACCTACAGCCCATCTGAAATCTTCACTGCTACTGGCACTATTACCTGAAGGCTGAGGAAAATGAAGTTGGCTGCCACACTGAGCCAGACACCGCACCTGGAAGCCAGATGTCTAAGGATTACGAAGGCAAACAAAATAAACGCATTCGCACCTCACACTGAGAAATAAAGAGCCATCTCATTTTCTCGGGGGATGAGGGTGATAAACTATTGAAGCCGTGATGTTTATATACGTCCAGACCTCCCCGGCACACATGCGTGCCGGCAAGAGCCCCCTGGGTCTCACACAGGTCTGTGTACATGAGCGGGCAGGTGCTTAGCCGTATGTGGTGTCAGTGCTAAAACAAGAAGAGAAAAATAAATTCCATGCCATCACTGGTATTATTTCAGACGTAACAAATGCACAATTGAAATAACAAGGTGCACAGACCTGTGTCTGGGCTGATCACGGGAGGGTCAGAGTGGGTCATCATCATCATTAGCTTGCTTTACGTCCTATGGCTTTTGGCCCTTAAGGACAAGTTGTTCCAGGCGTGTGACTTTGGCTGCTTGGCTAGGCGAGTGTCTTTGGGGTGTGTGAGGGCTGATTTGCTTTGCTTTGGTCAGCGTCAGAGGATCTTCGCTTGGCTTTCAGATGCCTGGTCTGGGTTTGTTTTTCGGTGCCTCAGTCTGTTCTGTCATCCGTACTTTTGTAAGAGTGGGTCTAACACCGTGTTCTATTTATAGTCTGAGTGGACGGCGCCCGCGGCGAAGAAAAGGTAGGTCAAGGTTTCTTGGCGCCGGCTTGACCTTTTTCTGCGTTCCGGCAGGCACCAAGGACGGTTACAGAAACGGTCGCAACGCTGATCCAAATAATTATGGCAAGGTTAGAGCTTCGAAACGTGGCATCCCCATCCCCAATCCCCCCATCCCCTCCAATATATAATCTTCGTTACGACAGCACTGCAGTAAAATTACACGAACTGAAACGGTTTATGATGCCACAGCCGGCCGTTAATTCTTAGGTGTGTGCATTTCCAAAATCACTGTTTCACGATAATTGCTTGCAATTGGGCAATATGTGTGTGTGTGTGTGTGTGTGTGTGTGTGTGTGTTGTGTGTGTGTGTGTGTGTGTGTGTGTGTGTGTGTGTGTATGTGTTGTGTGTGTGTATGTGTGTGTGTGTGTGTGTGTGGGTAGTGTGTGTGTGGTGTGTGTGTGTGTGTGTGTGTGTGTGTGTGTGTGTGTGTGTGTGTGTGTGTGTGTGTGTGTGTGTGTAGTGTGTGTGGTGTGTGTGTGTGTGTGTGTGTGTGTGTGTGTGTGTGTGTGTGTGTGTGTGTGTGTGTGGTGTATGTGTGTGTGTGTGGTGCGTATGTGTGTGTGTGTGTGTGTGTGTGTGTGTGTGTGTGTGTGTGTGTGTGGTGTGTGTTGTGTGTGTGTGTGTGTGTGTGTGTGTGTGTGTGTGTGTAATTGGAAGCATAACTCGATGCTGGTAAATAAGGGAGTAATTCATGCATGGGAAATTAACTACTGCCTGTTTAATGAGGCGTAGCCCACTGCAAAAGCCCTGTGTACACTCGCCGGCCCCTCCACGAGCAAGCCATTCAACTGCAAGATTTTTTTTTATTTTTTTTTTTTGGATGTACTTCACCCACCATCAACAAATTGTTGCCTTCAATGTCAATTACTGTTTTGTTTTTTGTTGTTTGTTTTTTTAAATTGGCTTTCTTAAAATGAGAACTACACACGCCTGCCTTCTTATTCAAATATGGAGGCAGTTACAAACTATATACTTTGATTGATCACAGGTTTAACTGAGCACAGCTGCGTCGCAGCCTCAGAATTGATCGTTTCAAATACAGCAGCTGTTGCTGTCAACGTAAACGAACTTTATAAAACGGTTGACATATTTGACGTATAAATTCGATCTTGGGGCGCCGGTCCGGTACGTAACTGAAAAGAAGAAAACACACACACACACACACACACACACACACACACACACACACACACACACACACACCCACACACACACACACACACACACACCACACACACACACACACACACACACACGCACGCACGCACCGCACGCACGCACACACACACACACCACCACACACACCCTGAGGAGTTTAACCCACCATACAATTTTTTCATCCAGCAGGAAAAAAATTTATGCCGCCGTCAGCAAATAGAGATCGTGAAGAGTTTAATTTTAATTTCCGTCGTTTAAATTACTTTTTGACAGAAAAACGGAAAAAGGTTTGGAACAGTACATGGTTGTCAAAATCCGGTATCAGCCGTGACCATGCTGACCATCGAATTATTAGCGAATATCAGTCATCAGTACTAGCGGAAGTTGCTTTTGTAGCTCATGTACTTTGGGGGCAAACAGGATGCGTCCCATACTCTGTCGCGGCAGGCGGCATGATATGAGACCCACACCTCTCCAATTGCGTAGAACCATGGAAGGGCCCGAAAGGGGTGTGTGTGTGTGGGGGGGGGGGGGGGGTCGGAGAGGGGGCAGGGGAAGTATCCTCTCCTCCCCCTCCCCTCCCCCCCCCCTCTCCATTCTTCGGGCTGAAAATGTTGCCAGAGTTTACAAATACGTGTACATGTACTTAAAGTAGAATAAATGACGAAACAGACCTACTGAGGTGAAAGGTATTTAATGCCAGAATGCACTAAATTGCTCAGATTTTGATCGTCATTTTCAAACTTCTCCCATGCATGCCCGGCCCCGGATTCTGCTAGACGCGCATCTTCCCAACTCACACCAAAGAAATCCCCCTCCCCCCCCCCCCCCCTATTTTTTTTTCTTGGGCAATTCTGACCTTTGATTTATTGACTGAAATGGACCAGTGAAAATTCCTGCCCCCCCCCCCCTCCCCCCTCCCCCTTACTTTATGTTTGATTGTTTTGAAGCAGGCACCGTAAGCGAGTCTGCACGTGAATATGGCTCGATTTGGTAAGGGAAAATTCCATCAAAGTCCTGCCCACCGGGCATTCGAACCAGGCAACTCAGGATCTGAAGTTGGATCCCTTTCAACCACTAGAGCAAATCCCTATTTCGGTCCTATCCCGGCCATCACCAAACTACACTACAGTGACCGATAGTGCTGTCAGTAGAAGATGCCTGGACTGAAGACAGAGCTGAGCTTTCAGCGAGTGTCATTACTGCTACGATCGTGGTTTGCCTATTACTGACAAAGCCTTTCCGTGTTACTAAGCCGATTGTGTGCCACTTATTTGGAGATTAGATCACTCAAGTGACACCACTCCGTCAGATCGGATGCCCGATCTTTCGGCAGTCACACTGAGCGGTTCGAAAATAGTACTACATGAATTGTGTATTAATGGTTACAGGCACGGGGAACCAACATGTACGGATTAGTAATAGCTTGTGTGTACAGAGAGAAGTCGCCCCTACAAGAGCATGTTCAAATATTACTAGACTTCTTAACGGATTTTTTTTGTTCTGGCTCACGTCATTTCCATGGAACCCTCCCACCTTATTACATTTTGTCCGCTTTACTCTGCACTGCCAGCTACACGCAGCCCGTTGAAGGGGTCAGCGGTAGTCTAATAGGTAGCGCGTCGGATTTAGCCGCTGCGCTACTGAACTGCCGTCATGACCAATGACGGTCATGGCGATGAAGCGTGGGTTCGAGCCCAGATCGAGCTTGTGATATGTGATACCGGTTTTTTTTCCTGGCTGCCGGGCTGCTCATCGGGGTTTTCTCTCCGGGTTATCCGGCTTTCCTCCCCCGGCAAAATTGTAAACACTATAGGATAGGTATTGGGTGGCGTTGCACCGCGGCGACGCGCTTCCCCGGGGGAAGCAGCCCGGATTTCCCGAAAGGGATAATAAAATAGTTTTTTTGTTTTTTTAAATCCTTTGTGGACAGACGCTGAGACAGTTCCGTTCCATAGTTCTTATTAATATCACTATACTGGCATTATGGCAGAAATAGTCAGTAGTAGTAGTAGTAGTAGCGGGGTGTGTGGGTGTTTGGGGGTTTAACGTCCTTTACCACCACATGCGGGTGATATCAAAGACGGGGCAACGACTGATGAAAAAAAACCAGCACAAATATTTGGCCCCAGCCGGAATACGAACTGACGACCCGAGCATTAGAAGTCCAACGCTCTACCATTCGGCCACTCCGGCTCCCCGGTAGCACCAGTAGGTAGGTAGCTGTAAGTAGGTAAGCAGTAATCTATTCAGTTCTTTTAGGAGTAGGAAGAACATTGGGGCCAAAAAGTCTCACACACTGTAGACAGATGTGTGCTTGACATTGGTGGCCGCTAAAGCAGGCTGGACGGTAAGCCGACAGGCTGAACAGGCGCGTTGTAGACTTTTCATAGCCCATAAATTTCAGTTGTTCCCACATACTGTAGTTGCGGCTGATCGTTCGGCCTGTCATATCACACGCTATATGAGTCACGTGACTCAACGCAGTTCTAAGGACTATCACTTGACGACATGCAGTGGGGCGACGTGACACTGATCAGTGCAGAAAGAGTACTAGGCTGTGGAAATGGAAATGTTTGCAAATGAGTTTAACTAACTAATCATATTTTGCTGTTGGCATTATAAATGGCCCTGGCGACTGATTAAAAACGGAACTGAACGCCTGAAAATGATGTCAGCCTACGTGACCCCAAACGGTCATTACCGTGACAGGGTTTTGTGGCACACACTACACACACCGCACCGGCACACACACACACACACACACACAACACACACACACACACACACACACACACACACACACACACACACACACACACACACACAACACACACACACACACACACACACGGACACCACACACACACACACACCGTCCACACACACACACACACACACACACACACACACACACACAAACGCTCTCACGCCGGCACACAAAACCTAAAGAAAAACGCCCCCCCCTCCCAACAAACAAACAAACAAACAAACAAAACCAACCAAACAACAACGGACAACTGACAAAAATATTATCCTGTTCTGAACTTTGTTTTCAGTATAATTCGAATGATGTAGATCACTTCCATCCCAGAGCTTCCCATTTGTCTGTCGGCATAGATAATAACCTTAGTCAAAAAAAGAAAAGACTGAAAAAAGAATTGAACGAAAAACATAACTAAATGAAAATGAGGTGGGGAGGGAGGAGGTGAAGCCAAGGCTGTGTCGGAATTGAACTAAGAGCAAAATATTGTCCAAACTTTCGACGGAACTGATATGCCTGTCAGTAGGGGTCATGTACAACGAACATGAATTTGCACAAAGAGTGTTTGACTTTTATGTTCCGGTTTCTTGTGCCTAACATTCTTGCAGTCAGGTTTAAGTCCTCCAACATTGAGGGCCGGATTGTCAATGTGAGAGTGCTGAGAGGTGATTCATTCATCATCCCCTCCTTTTTTTTTAAGCGCGTGGTGGAAATTATGTCATACCAGGAACTGTATGATACCATCAGTCACACGTGCCAGTGTGCTTATTGTGGCAGTGAATCACGTACAACTAAAGAACGGAACTCTGCCGAATAAAGCATCTCTTGTTACGGTCGGCACATGTCGCTCGATAGTCCTGAACGTGGCTTCAAGATGCACCGTTCGTCAAGTGGTGTCATTGTCGGTTCCCGTTAAAGGTCAAGTGTGCAACGTCATTGTTTTCTATTTTTACAAGACCTCTTCTATTTTTATTATCAGTCGTTTTTCAAGTTGACTGAGAGTCAGTCGACTGGACGTCATAGCCGCGGATTCAGTTTCTTCATCCGCTGACTATGGAAGTTCCAAGTTCTGAGAAACGTTTTGGAAATCAAGTTACGTGTAATTATGCGCGGGTTGAAAGGCATCACGCAGCCACTGAGTGTCCTGTCACCAAAGATCTTGGATTCCAAGGTCTTTGCTGTCACTGCCGGCAGTGACTCTCTGACAAACTGTGACGGTGGAGGCCGGAACGAACCCGGTCATTGAGTCAGTGAACGAAAAGGCTGAAACGAACAAACACCGTGGCTGACATGAACGGGTGGGTGGGTGGGTGTCTGGGGGTTTAACGTCCTTTTCCACCACATAGGGTGATATCAAAGACGGGGCAACGATGAAAAAGCCAGCACAAATATTTGGCTCCAGCCGGGATCGAACTCAGTCATGACCCGGAGCATTAGAAGTCCAACGCTCTACCATTCGACCACCCCGGCTCCCCCTGACATGAACGACTCAAAGATACAACTGATGTCAGTCAGTTAAACTGGTCTGCATACTACACTGAACCTGTTACTGACAGGCAACCCGGCCATCCGACAAAACCAAAGCAGGCTGGCACTGACAGTGAAGTTTTTCTTACTTAACAACACGTACGGACTGCAGTGGCAGTGGCACTCACACCTCACTGACTGCCACCGACGGCCACCGTATGACAACACTGAATCACTAGTGACCCAAAGCTAACAATATCATCAGTCAACAAAAATAATTACCAATAATAATATGAATACGTCAAATAATAATAATAATAATAATCAGTAACTGATGATGATGATGATGATGATCATAGAGGTGATGATAAAAATACTGAAAATCTTCGAGTCCGGCGGCAATACTGACGGACTGATATAGTCCTTCCTAGACTTGTTCAGTTCCGTGTTTCCCAGTAAAGGACATAGCACTTAAACACTAGGGCTTCCCTGGCCTGCTCCGTATATATGTATATATCAAAGTGGAATGCTGCTGTGACTGTGACGTTTGTACGGTCAAAAATGATGTGGCTCGTTGGAACTCCCAGTCGGCCCACGTTCTCCCCAGCTGTCACGTTATTTCACACTTACAGACGTCATGTGCTGGGCAACAGTCTCTTGTTAGCATTGCCGGACTATGGGATAAGATTTGTTAAATTAATCAATGCCGCGAAAGAGATCGATCGACCAGGGAACGGACCAGAGAACGGGTTGAAAACAGACAAACCCTCCCCAGCGGGAGGGAGCAAGGGGGAGTCAGAAAACGAGGTCAGAGAAGACAAGAGTTGCATCCCTTGAATCCCCCCCAGCTCCGTGAGTAGAGAGCTGTGAGGTTTGTGTGTGTAGTGTGCGTAAATGTGGATACCCCAAGGACTAACGCTGCATCTGGGATTAATTCGCCATGGATTAGCTGATACTGGATTACGCTCTTCACCAGAGACTCGTTGTATACAATAGGTAAGTACAAAGTTTCCGGTTCAGCCGGCTTTGAGGTAGTTTTGAGCGTCAGTCGGTGCCCTATCGCCGTCGGCTGGGGTGCTCTGCAAAGCAGTGCATTTTGCACGAAACAGTTTCACAGGCCAATGTGCGACCTTTTCCGTACAATCACCTCCATTTGTTACCCATCTCTCCCCCTTCCCACAGCGACCATTAGCGTGCATGTGCATTATACAACGTCTGTTCGGTGTGCTGGGATAATTTTAGCCGAGAGTGTATCGGATCAATGTTATTCAAGCCAATGTACGCGTACGCTTTCGAGTGTTTTTCAGAGCAACATGGCCGCTCAGACGCCGCTGAAGATGTGGCTTGTGATACACCCGCGTTAGTGTTTTGTGTCGTAGCAGACGCATGTGCGGTTGTCTTGTGGCCCAGTGCTAGCAGATCTCTTGGGTACAGAATCGGAGTTGTGTCTGGCAGAAAGCGTAATGTGGCGGGGCTCTGTGACAGCCGTACATTTGTGGATCACACTTCAGGGTCATATCCGGAAATGGGTGGTAAGATAGGATGTGGCTTGGTCGAGGGGTGGGAGGGGGTGTAAAGCCAAAGGCAATAGCAAGCGTTTGCAACAGACACTCCTTTTTAAGGCAAAGTAAAAAGTAAATGCCTGAAAACGATTACTTGACTGGATTGAAAAGGCCATGACATTTTGTACCTGGTGTGTTATACTATCTCTGGTACTTACCATACTAAATGCTGACTGCTTTAATGATAATGTGATTATAATTGGTGGAAATTCATGAAGTAAGTGAAGTACACAAAGTCATTTCCAAAGCTGTAAGTTTCATTTTCTGTCTAGGAAAGAATGTAAGATAGAGTATTGCTTGTCATGCTTGCCTGCAGTTTCCATGCTGCATGCAGACAGGGTAGAGATTAACAAAGTCCTTTGTTTCTGACAAGTTTACATTAGTTACAAACTGTGACAGAGGTACAGAGTGTGACAGGCTGTGTTTTTTGATTAAAGATTTAATCACAGTCAGTGACAGTGGATTTCACCACCAGCTCAACAGGCTTCTCAGTCACACACCTTTGTATTGACAGGTATTAGTCATGCTATTGTAAGATATAATCCACACAGTAGCTTTCACTCCCCCACAAGATGTTAGTCACTACTCATTTTGAGATCAGGGGTAGGAGCAGGGGGTGGCTGTCAGGTGGAGGGACATATTGGATTGAGAGGATTGGCATTCCTTCATTGAGGGCGAGGCAGTCACACCTTTAGTATTGTCTGTCTTGAACCTCCATTATAATAATAGTATTACATGTACTATTAATGGTAGGCACACAAAATTATCAACTGATCCAGATCAGCTTTACAAACATGCACTTGAATCATATAAAGTAATGATTAATTTAAATTAAATGCTTTCAACGTTATCAAACATGATTTTATTGGATTGAGATCTGTGTCCCCATCACCATCCCACCCTTACCCCAGCACACACCCACCCCACCACTACACCACCTAGACCCATGTTCCAGTGTTCTTACTGGATGTAATACGTGCTTTTTGTCTCCGGTCTATTTTCTGTTTTTTTGTTTGTTTGTTTTTTGCTTTCTTTAGTTTTTATCAATCATAAATCACATGTTGTCCAGTTAGGTCGCACTGCCACTGGCAAAAATTGTGAATTCATGACTTCCCCTTAAAAATTAATAGTCACTCTGACATTGGGTTCGGATGATTTGATTTAGGAGTTGATTTCCTTCCCGTTTCTGTCAAGTTTTACTTCAACTCGAGCTCAAACTGTACTAGTTAGCACCAGTAGCATTTTGTGAACAGCTGCTGAGCTGAGTTCTGCATACATAGTATACATACATGTATTTTATATTATGCATGCACACGTATGTATGTATACATGTGAGTACATGATTTTGTTTGGCTTGGTAATTATCGGCGTACGTCCCACAGAAAGAAATGTCATCGGGTAGCCAGTTATTGTTTTCACTGTTACTGGTGCACTCTTTCTTATTGTGACACTGACAGCGTACCAGTATACAGTGTGAGTGATGAATGAACGCAAACTTTCAATTTATACATCATGGTGATCAAACCAAAGTAATTTTGCTTTAATAACATCATGCTGCACCAGTTCTATTTCTGCTGTTCTAGGTTTATAAACATTTGTCACTAGAGCAGCCCCTTCTAAAAGTAAAAATCATGACAAAACCTCAAACAAATTATGGAAAATTTATGAGGAGAACGTGTGGACTGATGGAGAGCAGAGCTTGATTAACCTTTCAGTGAGCCCCTAGTAACTTTTTCGAGGCCACAAGTGGTTCTGATTCCTTCCCTTTTATAATTTGAAAAGTATAGTACTTCAGTTTCATACAGGTCACCAATCATGATCAATGGGAACTGTGTTGGATAAAAATCAGTACTGTATGGTTGTGACAGCTTCTATTATGTACATAAATTTATTTATAAATTTAACAATGACTGAATTCTTTGTTGCTATGTAAAAGCTTGTTGGGGTAAATTGTGCACAATTAAAGCCCTCTATGTTCATAACGCTGCTGAGATGGAACACTGCAGCTTTCCTGAAGCTCTCTAAGGCTGTTCGCCAGATAGATGGATGTTTCGTTTGGCCATTGTGACCATTTGATCTTCTGTGATTGTTTGGCTTCTAATAGAGAAATTTATGTACATGACTTTCTTTGACTTTTGAGCCTTTGGTTCATTCCTGAACAGACTTTGACTTGACAAAGTAAAGGTAGCCACCAATCAGCTCCGCCTGGCTGGTCCTCAGTCTGCAACCAAAGTCGTCTACTCAGTATGCTTCTAGAACAACTTACACGCTGGCCACAGTCACCGCAATGATCTCAGTTGCAAATATTGTGACCCAAGCGACTGATTCTGATGCGCAGATTCAGCACATTCGTTGAAAGGTTTTCCACACGCTCTTGTTTGCCTGTCATGCGTATTGAGACTCTAAGTTTGCCCTAATTTTCTGATGTTTCTTTTGAGAGGTGTATCATAACACACATCACTTGTAACAATACTGTGCAGCACCACTGCCGAATCCTGTTCATGTCCACGTCAGACATTGGTCATACTCATAGACACGGTCTAGATTCATAAATTATTTTCAGAAAATTTTCTGCGCCATTGTAGACAATATTGAGGACTGGTATTGTTATAGTTGTATGTGTTCTGTACTTTATAAAAATTTTAAGCCAGGCCCAGGACATTTTGTTCGATTATACTTACAGTTGCCATGGTTATGAAGCCCTGTCTGTTTTGTCAGTGTCACCACCTTTTCTGTAGACTTGTATAAATTTTGTGATCAGGGCAGGGCTTAAAATCATCCACTTTTGGCTAAAATTTTTCTCCCCCCAAAATTTGTGTTTCCTCCTATGAAGCACTGAAAATGAAAAGCATGCCAAAATGCGCCACACTGCACAGATTTTAGTCCTAAAAAATTTTCTTGTAAAAAAGGTGTTTCCTCCTCTGAAGCACTGAAAACCATGCCAAAATGCACCAAACTGCACAGATTTTAGTAATTTTTTTTCCCCCTTATATCCTGGACACCTCTAGCACAGTAGCAGAATGCCAGAGCTGTACTTTTGTGACTTTGCTAAGTACTTCGTGTGACTTTGCTAAGTACTTCGTGTGACTTTGCTAAGTACTTCGTGTGACTTTGCTAAGTACTTCGTGTGACTTGCTAAAGTACTTCGTCACTAAATTTATAGCACTACAACTTTTCCTCCTTTTGAATCGTGGTCCATTTTAATCCATTGTTAGTGTTTGAATCTGAAGTGAAAATTTTGGTTAATTTCTGTATCATCACAGGTCTTTTTTTTTTTTCAGAAAATTCTTGAAACCATGGGGCTTGTGACCTGATGAATGGAGTGTTGCAGTCATCACCAGCAGAGTAAGGGACTAGACTAGAGGTCAGAGGTCATTATGGGCCGACCCCAGGTCACCCAAGTCACCTCGCAAGGGCAAGGTGGTCAATTTGCGGGTGACTTTCTTGAATGACACTGTTCAACGCCTTCCAAATTCCTGTAAGTACACACGTGTATGGTATCTGGTATTTTGCTTACTGTATCACATGCATGTAACTTAGAATTTATGGTAAACTGTTCATCAGTGGGAATTGGAGGGGAGGGGGGGGGGGGTAACGGGTGGTTGTGCCCTCTTGCATAAATTTGCAGACAAGCTACTGTGTCTCATTTCAAGAAGAAAGAGAATAGTTTTACTCACTGACTTCTGAATTTATTTTCATAAAATTTTTCCCCTTGTATTATAATACACACGTGTACACTTTAATTCTGTCTATAATCTGTATACATGTGTCACAGCATGGGCCCAAATGTGATGTAATGTCCTTGAACTTTCAGATTGTCAGTTAGCGTGAAGATCTGTTCCGCTTGACATAATTTGTTCTCCCATAACACCTGCAGATGATAATTAATTTAGAGCTCTAGAGATTCAGGTTGTGAGATCTATGTCAGTGGGATTAAGAAATAAAAATTTATTTTATTAGTTGTTTAATGTTACTGAGAATAAAAGTTCGAAATCATATCCGAATTACCAGTATTTATTGGGACAAAGATTATTGTAAGTACTGCTGTACTTAGACGTGTCTTAGTGTACAGTAGCACTTTTGAGGTATTGCTGTAGGAGTAGGAATGAATAGACCCAATTCATGGCACTCTTTATACAAGGAATCAAAAGTTTATAACTTTTAATTTTAATACTAGAACAATGTATTTGATTAGTTGCTGAGCCAGCCCTCCACACCACAAGATTGTTATTATATAAATTTATGTGTTGATGTCTTGCGTGTGTGTGTTTCACGTGAACATGTACACTGTGTATACATGATGTATAGTGTATACACACATGTATGTAACGTGTACATGCTGGGTTCAGCTGGAATAGCACCCCATATAAAATTATATATTTTATCATTACTCTGTGGTTGCTTACTGCTCAAGAAATGAGTTATGATGACCTGTTTTCATGCAGGTTAAGGCATCAGGCCACGTGTTGTGGGATGAGGTTATCAACCATCTCCAGCTCTTGGAGTCGGATTACTTTGGCCTGGAATACACCAACCACAATGGTGATGAGGTAAGGAAAGTGAAGGCAACAATGTCCGCCACGAAACAACAACAGCAGCACTCAGCAGTTCATAAAAGAAACGCCTGTCACACATTCATACAATAAGTTGGGAGAAGGAGGGGGGGGGGGGGATTTGGTTCTTGGTGGGGTAAATTTTGGGGAGAGAATTGGTTCTTGTGGGGGTAAATTTCCCACTGAATAATTCTCTTTGTTTTGCATACATACTACAGCAGAATCTATCTAGGTAACCAGTTGAACTGAAAGGGGAAAATAACAGAAACTGCATCTGGAATTATGTATGATGAATGATGAAATGATTCCATGAACATGATTTATCCTTGTTATTGTAGTAAATAGTTAGTTCTGTTTTAGTTGTCCCCAAAATAAGGATGAAAACATACATCATTTACACATGCATGGATAATCAAGAAAATCACATTTTACGCAGTTAGTGTTTTTGTTCACTTTGCAAGCGTTACATCTTCTGTGAATGTATGTTTAGGAATTCTGTGAAAAAATGTGTACGTGTACATGTGATCTCTGACATTATTGTGTGTCCAGTGTTGGCTGGATTTGGAGAAACAGATTTTGAAGCAACTGCCATCAGCAGACACACCACTGCGCTTTGGAGTGAAATTCTACACTCCCGACCCCAGTCTACTGGAGGATGAACTTACAAGGTATGGACGAGTACTTGGCACAGATTGGTATTGCACTGAAGAATGATACTGATAGGTAGACCCTATTCACATAGCTGTTTAGCAAAGAGTTTGAGAGAAAGTTTAAGAAAAGAAAATGGTGCCAGTACAACACTCTCAAACAAACAAAGAAAACCCAAACAATCAAACAAACAAAAACAACCTCAAACAAACCCAAAACAAACAGCAACAAAACCCCCCTCAAACTACCACCTCTGTCAACCCCCCCCCCCCCCAAAAAAAAAAAAAAAATAATATAATAAATAAATAAATAAATAAAAATAAAAACAAACAAAACACACACACACACACACAAAATATCAACAAAGTCAAGCCACTCCCCCCCCCCCCCCCCAAAAAAAAAAAAAAACCCAAACAACAACCCCCAAAAAAACCACCCAGCACCAACAACAACAAACATCCCAAAGAGCAACCCCCCCCCCCCCCCCCCCCCAAACAAACATACAAACAAAAACCCAGCAACAACACAAAACAAAATAACTGAAACAAAAATACAACAGGAAACGGTAATAATGGTTCTATATCCCAGAGGATGAAGACAGCTAGTGCTTCTAGCTCATTTTCAGGACTAGGAGACTTGGCAGTTGTCTGCACTTGGCCACGTCATTAACGGCACACAATTGATAAAGCTTGTAAATCATATCCAAATGTTTGTCATCGTTTTGTGGCAGTTGACAATGGACTTGAGTTATAAATTATACGTATGCATACATACCATGGGATTACATGCCTCTATCATTTCAGTGTTATTGTTAACGCTCCGTGTGTTTTATTGGCTTGTACTTTACCACTTGTAGTGGCAATACAGCATTTTGTGGCCGAATGCCCAACACGCACCAGGCAGCCTGTCAGTGTTAATAGATGTGTTACCCTGTTACTGGTCTTATCTGTACCCAATAGAAGCAAGCACATACATACATGTATGTGCTTCCGTAAGACAAAGAGACTTTCTTTTTTGCCCCTTGCTGACATAAATTCAGATGGATCATTTTGGCTGGCAGATTAATTTCAGACAAGTGCTCCTATGGGTTGCCAGTCTGTTCCTGGCGTGTGTGTGTGTGTGTGTGTGTGTGTGAGTGAGAGAGAGAGAGAGTGCTCCTACAGTCCTAGGGGTTGCCAGTCTATTCCTGGCGTGTGTGTGTGTGTGTGTGTGTGTGTGTGTGTGTGTGTGTGTGTGTGTGTGTGTGTGTGTGTGTGTGAGAGAGAGAGAGAGAGAGAGTGCTCCTAGGCGTTGCCAGTCTATTCCTGGCGTGCGTGTGTGTGTGTGTATGTGCGCGCGTGTGCATGTGTGTGTGTGAGAGAGAGAGTGCTCCTAGGGGTTGCCAGTCTTCCTGGCGCGCGCGTGTGGTGTGTGTGTGTATACATACATGTATGTATGTGTGTGTGTGAGAGAGAGAGAGAGAGTGCTCCTAGGGGTCGCCAGTCTATTCCTGGGGCGTGTGTGTGTGTGTATACATGTGTGTGTGCGCGCGAGAGAGAGAGAGAGATTCAGGTAACCGTAAAGCTTGTTCTCTATATTTTCAGGTTTTTCTTTGCGCTTCAAGTGCGGCGGGACCTGTTTAATGGAGAACTTCACTGTAGTGAAAATACAGCAGCATTGCTAGCCTCCTACATTGTTCAAGGTTTGATGCTTGCACACTCAGTTTCAATCACTTCTAACAGTGTCTGTCTGTCTGTCTGTCTGCGCACGATAAAACCTAACTTAGTTAGAGGACTTTCTCACATCATGATAAAACTTGATGGGTGTACTCGGGGGAACCTTGTGTTCATTCTGGTTGGAAAAGAAGAATCCAGAAAATTTAAGTTTACCGCCCTTTTCATTTCAAGCACACATCGCCAAACAGGGAGACCAGAAAACACAATTTGTAGTTCTCACATGGCGATCAGAATTGGTGGGGGGTCCTAAGAAACATGGCAGGAAAAAATCTTGGAAAATCAAAGTGCAACGTCCTTTCGCACCATGTATCGTCAAACAGGGAGACAGAAAACACTGACAAGACAGATCACATCATCAGCCCGGGCAAAGGCGGATACATCAGCTTGTATAAATTACATAAATGTTCAACTTTGGATACAGTTGGCAATCTGCTTTTTGTATGTTTTGGGTTGTGATAGGCCTCTAATCTGGCAGTGATACCATTGTTACCCTGAGAAAACATCTGAATATCATCATCTTCTATTTGGAGAGTGCTGGGTAATAAATCAAGTGCTGCATTTGTGGTCTTGCTCTTACTAGTCATAATAACTTAGTCCACCCCGCCCCCCACCTTCTGATCAGTTTCTTCCATCCTCCTTGATGCTGGAACAAAGCAGAACATCAGAAGGATGGCAAGCAGTATATATATAATATAATTAATATAAATATATCTCCATGGATGTTTCCGTTCACTTTTAGACACAGCCAATATTATTATGGCATGAATGTTAATAATTGCAAATTCTTTGCCAGGGCTCAAAATTAGTGGGTGCATGGTGCCAGGTGCAGTGAAATTTTGTTTTTGGCATTTGGAAGATTTGCACTTAGTTCCATGGTCAGATCGTGGCTGAAAAAAATTAAAATTAAAAAATAAAAAAGAAGAAAAATTAACAAGTCAGTGTTAGTTCGCAAACTTTCATTAATGTTCTACACTTTCTACAGTCATCAGAGTTCAATGACTGTTGAGAGTGTTGCACCCAGAAATTTATTCATAAGTTGGCAGTTCCCACCCATCCAAACCCACTCCACCCCCCCAAAGTCAAAGAAAGAAAGAAAAGAAAAGAAAAAAACCAAATTGGGATGGCAGTACATGTACTTTGAATCAAGTGCCATGTAAAGGAAAAACGTGTTGACCATTCTAGCATGATCTTCATGTGTTGGCCCTCATGCACCTAAGCTGCCCTTGTCTTCTTTATTTCATTTATCGTCATGAAATTCTTTTTTTTTTTTTTTGCTTTTTTTTTTGCTGCCCCAACTCTTTTTGCCAGCTCCAGTGGTGTTCCTCCCAGGTCATGGGTGGAATCCACTGAGGGCTCGAAGGCTGGGGCAATTTTTTTATTATGCACGATGATGGAGATGAGGATGATAATGAAATTCAGTGGTTCTTGTGTGGTGTTTCAGGAGAAATTGGTGACTTTCTAGTCGACGAGTATCTGGATTACTCCTACTTGTCTTCCTTTAAGTTCCTGCCCCAGCGGCAACAAACGCCAGAGATGTTACAGAAGGTTATGGACTACCACAGGCAGCATGTGTGAGTGATTTAAAGTAGATCTGTGACTACATGTAATTATTTTACTTTAAGATTAAGTGTACCAAAAGTAAAAGAGCACTAACTGAGTATTAACTATTATGGATAATGGTTCTTTTGAAAGGGGGGGTGGGGGGTAGTATCCAGGGGGGCACCCGAATCATAACTTTACAAAAATTCTTTTTATTTCTTTTATTTGTTGTTGTGTTTGTGGGGTTTTGGTTTTTTTTTTTTTAACACTACGTCCAATGCTGAGTGTAATGACTTTTCCCTCTTTATTTTTGTCAATCTATCTACAGAGGAGAGTCGCCGTCAGAAGCAGACTCAAACTTGCTAGACACTGCTCGCAAGGTGGAGATGTATGGTATCAAGTTCCACCTAGCCAAGGTAAGCTGCCTAGTGCCGGAGTCTGTTAAACTTAAAGGCACCAATTCCAAGATCACCAGGCTTCACTGAAGACATCGCTTGTTCTTTAGCAGACTTTGCACTTTTGAGTTCACCAGATATTGGAAATACAGTAGTCTGTCTTGCATGGGCTAATGCTACCATTTTTATGCTCACAGATTGTTCTGAGCTGTTTTCGTGGTATCTGTCATCACACTACTTAGACGCCTAGTCAGTGACAGCATAGAAATGCTGGCACTGAGCCAGAAGAAGCGTACTCGATGACGTGGCAACCACACTAAGAGCTCTAGTAGTGTAAGGTTAACAGTCATAGAACTTGAATGTTTGAGCGCTTGCGCGAAGTGTAAAAGTGTATAACATAAACCCCATTGTATTATAAAGAGCTGTAATATTGATCAGGATAGAGTATTTCGAGCGCACAGGTGAATTCACAAGCAAAACTTTTCCAAAACATACATGTATGTATACACATGTATGTATGCCTAGTAAAGATGGAATTAATGATTAATTATTGATATTTAATGATTAATACTAATAATAGAGCTCTGAAAGTAATTCACAGTGGTTGCATTCTGTAGGAGTGAAAACTCAAATTCTGCAAAACAGTTGCCTGAACACTAGGTGACTCTTTAATATTCACATCTTGTAAAGCTGTCTATTGGCTCGGGGCCAGTCTTAGAGATGCTGTGACTGTGCAGGTGTTGAAGTGTTATGAAGGTAGATAATGCCAAGCTCAGGATGATTTTGAGTGTAGAATAATCAGGAGATGGGCGTTTAAACTTGAGGCCCATCGTCTGACATTGCCAAACTTCAAAGAGGAGAAGTTTTGTTTTGCCCTTACTGCTAGGTACTGGCAGAGTCCGCAAGTCTCCACGATATTACTTTCTGGTGTAGTTGCTAGGTGCCATATTGGTTATCAAGGTCAAGGGCAGAGCTTGGAAAAATCTGATTAGCTCTGTTCAGCTTCAGCAGGTCTCTCCTCCTGTTTTTTTCTGCACAGACAAACAATTTTGTCGTGCCTGTAACACGTTATAAGCTGTGAAGCATGCATAAGCCTCTTAGTCTTAAAAGCTAAATTCCGTTTAAATTGACGCAGTTTGTATTGCAAGACTGAAGGTGTTTATTTTCTGCTTTTGAAACAAATGTCTACAGAAAAAGAATTTTAATTGGTAGTTTTTATATAAATTAGTTCTATTTGCAGTATCATAAGTAGACCTATGTGCTTATGTATGCAATGCAGCGTATATTTTGCGTTGCCACAGTTTTAGTAAAAATCAGTCATTGAAACGGCTTGTTTTTAGAAAGTTTAGCAGCCAAAAAGAAATGGGGGGGGGGGGGGGGACTTTAAATAAAATCTAAAGGGAAAATAAACAGTTTGGCAATTACTCAACATTCAGCATATTTTGTTAACAGATTATTTTGAAAACTTGATGAGAAAGTGCAGAGGTATAGGATCTAGAGAAAGTTATGGTTACAAGTTGAAGAAATTAGATGGGTTTAATGTGTGTGTGTGTGTGTGTGCGCGCGCGCATGCATGCTGTGTTAGGACAGAAGGAAAGGCAGGTCAAAGTTGTGTATTTTGGCAAAAAAAGGTGATGTGATGCCAGTGTTTGTGTTTGGGGGGGGGGGGGGGACACTATGATGTGCTTATTTTAATTTCCCTTCTCCCAAAATGAAAGCATCTTTATTGATGTTTGTGCAGGATCATGAGGGAGTGTCCTTGAACTTGGCGGTGGCTCACATGGGGGTGCTAGTGTTCCAAGGGATGACAAAAATCAACACATTCTCCTGGGCCAAGGTCCGCAAACTCAGCTTCAAGCGCAAGAAGTTTCTGATCAAGCTCCATCCAGAGAGCTATGTGAGTGTTTGAGCTTTAATCCCAACCAATGATGCCTTCACACACACACACCCCACCCCTTCACATCTCTCTCTCTCTCTCCCTCTCTCCTGTCTGTCTCACTGTGTGTGTGCGTGTGTGTGTGTGTGTGTGTGTGTGTGTGTGTGTGTGTGTGTGTGTGTGTGTGTGTGGTGTGTGTGTGTGTGTGTGTGTGTGTGTGTCTCTCTCTCTCTCTCTCGCAAGTCTCTTTCATTTCATGTATCTCTAGCTATTTCTCTCTGTGTCTTTGTCCCCCCCCCCACCCCCCCCCCCCCCTGAATGTATACACATGTACATACATGTGTACACGCTCCCCACTCTGCCTGCATGTGTCTGTATCACTCTCTCCCCGTCTCTCTTGCGGGAGTTGTCCTGCCTCTCTGTCTGTCTCTACTGTTCATTTTCTGTTACGTGTAGTTCAGAGTTGAGGGCACAGGTTTTCTCATTCACCCTCTGTCTCCCCCCTTCCCCAGCCTTATATCTCTCCTCTCGCTCTCTGCCTCTCTCTGTGTCTGTGTGTGTCTGTCTGCCTGTCTGCCTTTCTCTCTGTCTCTGTCCAGTGTCCATCTTCTGTATACCCGTACTTCAACATCAAGAGCACAAGTTCTTTCATTCGGCCTCTTTTCCCTTTTTGCCTCTCACAGCAGCTCAGGCGGATTAGTCCTGATGAAACTGTTGAAAAGAAAAAGGTTATAGGAATATTCTTGCATTTTTTGTACTGTTTTCTTTTCCTGGTTTTATTGGTATTTTTGAAGCTTTATTCTACTATAGTGCTATGTTAAGAGGATTTCAACAGGAAGTTTTTGCAGGCCACACTATTCTGTCTGTAAATCCCAAGGAAAGCACCCAGCCATGATTTACTCCATTGCATGATCAAACTTCTCCATATGAAATCACAGATCTAGATACAGCTAACTTAAAGAAAAATGATAAAACCACTGATGGTGAGAACCAGCAATTCTGTACAGAAGAGAAGCAGTAATGAAAAAAGTGAACAAAGTAATTTTGTGGTACAGTATGTGTTTAGGTGTTCTTTTCAAAATGTACTGCTGCTGGTAGAACATGAAACTGTGATGTAACTGATTCCCACTTGCAGTGCCCTCATTCTGAAAAAGAGGTTATAGGTGTATAGCTATGGATCATTTGAAGCATGCAGACATTGATAACTCATAGGACAGGACAAAATTCCCTCTTTTTCTCAGGTGACGCGGAGAAGTGGTTTAGACACTGACAGTCCTGAGGCCCAGTCTCTGGTACTTTGCTGTTCTAAATCTGTCATGTGACTCATTGCTATGCAAATTTATGCCATGGTTTAATTAGATGGAGTCTTTTGTTTTGAGTCACACAGCATCTTGAGTTGAGCATGGGGGAGGGAGGGGGAGGGGAGAGATTATGCTAGACAGTCTCGTGTTGCACAGGACCATGTGACTTGTGATGTAAGACGACTAGAGAGTTGTTCACTAACCCTTTTGTGACTTCTGTATTGTGAAAAAAGGCACAAACTGTTAGTGTTATTGAACACCTAACAATGGTTGTTTATGAACAAACAGAACCTGCATCTCCCCCTGCATATTAACCTAATTGTTGTTTAGTTGTTAATTATTTGTTTTTAACTGTTTCTAACGCACCTTTTGCACATTGTTCATCGTGTATGTCTCAAATTGATTGATGTACCAAGCTTGAACCGTCTAATAAAAGCCTTAGTGCATGAACAAGCTCAAAGCTATGCACATTTTTTTTTTTTTTTTTTTTAAATAGATTCACCAACTGAAGATCAAATTCTTTGAAAGAAAGATCCTGCTCCAGTGCCGACAAAAGAAAACAAAAACTAAATAAAACAAAACAAAAACCAGCAACCAAGCACACACAAAGAAACAATATGCACAGGTTTTTTTGTTTTTTTTTTTTAGGGGGGGGGGGGGGTGGTGTTTCACTTTTGTTCAGAGCATAAAACTGTACGCATACATGTACTAACATAAATCAGTTCACATGGATTTGCAGCCTCATAATGTCACTTCTTCCTCAGTTTATCAGCATCTCTTAAACTCTTTTGTTTGCAATTTTGATGGTGTGTCAGCTCCAGCCTCTGCATGGGAATTTAACAAATGAAACCAAAACACACACAAGTACATGTACTTCTAACCCAAGAAACCTGGAAACTCCAGCCCAAAATAATTTTAATTTACTAAATGCATCTGATAAGGTAGGACATTTTAGAACGATGTCAGATGAGTTTGTCATGCTACCAGTAATTAGGCTTTTGGTTTCTTTTCTCAGTATGATGTTACATGTATCAGTGAGAGCAAACAACTTGGACTGTAATATATGTATTAATAGACATACATGTCCATCATGTTAATTGTTGTCGAAAGCAATGGCTCTTAGAGACAGGTCCCAGCAGCTTCTCTGACCCCTCTCCCTCGCCCCACTCTCCATTTCATGAAGTGTGTCCATGACGGTGCCGTATATATCTTGTAAGCATAATTTCATGATACTTTCTTGGCATTCTGTGCAATGTCTGCCTTACAAACTTTCAAGTTACTGATTTTCAGTTACATATATAATTTTTTTTTTTTTTGGTACACATAATTATGTACACCTCAACATAAATCATTTGTCCGTATGTAGTTGTCAGTACATTGTCACTTTATGCTGCGTAGTCTAGGTTTTAATATTTTTCATTTTAACTTGTTTTTTTGACAGGGCTACTACAAGGATACGGTGGAGTTTTTCTTTGACTCCCGAGACCGGTGTAAATACTTCTGGAAAAAGTGCATTGAGCACCACACATTTTTCCGATGTCAAACAGTAAAAAAACTGCCAAGAAACAAGGCAAGGGTCGTCAGTCGAGGATCATCGTTCAGGTAATACAACCAGCAGACATATATATATATGTATACTGAGGTCTTCATTAGAATTTCAAGCCACTTTTGGGTGGTCGGTGGTCTAGTGGTTAAGAGACCACCAATGCGAGAGGTCAGGTTTGAGTCCAACTCAGGGCGAAGAATTTTTCCTTCTCGTACGTTCCAACTTCCACTGTTCATTCGGGCCGATTGTCGGGTGTTCTCTCCAGGTACTCTGGCTCCGTCCTCCTCTGCTTTGGAAATGTTCAGCCCACAAAATTCAATTCTAAATTCCAAAATTTTAATAGCTGAGCTGACTCTTCTCACCACGTTATTGTAATGTGTTCATGTCCAGTGTTTGAGAGAATGCATGTGGTTCACGTGAGCGTGCGTGCTGGGTTGAGCTTGCGGCACTTTGAGCCAGTTCATGAAATTGGGTAAAGCGCCCACACAATTCACAGTTATTAGTATTAGTATTCTCTGTAAAGTGTGCACCTTGTACCTTTTGTTTTCTGTTCTGTTGGCCTTAACAGGCCCTCTCTGATAAAAACTATGGGACCATTAGGCATTACAGATTGTCTGGCACATTTGACTGAAGTTTAGTGGCAAATGAGAAACTGGTTTTGGAAATTGTATGTGGAAATTGACATATATATATATGGAAAAATACCAGAATTGACATCTCATGTACCTGGTGCAACAGTTGTGTGGGTTTTTGTTTTTTTTTTGTTTTTTTTTTTCAATACATCTGAATGAAAGGGTTCTTATTGCTGTATGATGTGTTTCAACAGGTACAGTGGACGGACACAGAAGGAACTGCAGGAGTTTGTGCGAGAGAGTATTGTCAAAAGGCCGGAGATTGAAAGGTAAGGTCTAACTCATTAATGACACCAACTCTAATCAAAGCTGAGTTGAACACACTGCTCCAACCAAACCCAGCCAGCCTTCTGCTTTCTTGGTCCTACTAATTCTGATTGATAAAGTAAAAATCAGTGGTTATTAGTAATATTACTTCATATAAATAAAATTCTCAGCTTAAAGTCTCAATACCTTTGTCAGGCATACAGTGATGCTGTTGAAAATTTTTCATTGAATGCACTTAATCCGTGCATCGGAATTAGTCACTTGGGACACAGTATAGTATCTGAAACCATTGTGGTGACTCAGGTTGGTGTATATATATATATATATATGTTGTTCTAGTAATAATAATAATAATAATAATGAGTATTATATAGGCGCTTTACCCAATTTCATGAATCGGCTCAAAGCGCTGCGAACTGAACCCAACACGCACGCTCACGTGAATCACACACATTCTCTCCCACACCGGACATAAACACATTACAATCACGTGGTGCGAAGGGTCAGCTCAGCTATTTAAATTTCGGAATTTAGAATTGCATTTTTTTTTCCAAATTTGGTGGGCTGAACATTTCCAAAGCAGAGGGGGAGGAAGCCGGAGTACCCGGAGAGAACCCCCGACGATCGGCCCGAATGAACGGTGCCACATACGAGAAGGAAAAATTCTTTTCCCCGAGTGGGACTCGAACCCCTGACCTCTCGCATTGGTGACAGGTCTCTTAACCACTAGACCACCAACCGCCCCAGTAGTAGACACGTATCGCATACTAAGCAGACGTCATTTGGTTGTGGACAGAAGACCAACTGATTGGTGAAAATTTTGGTCAGTTGACATGTAGTACAGATATGGAAGCGTAAGGCCAAAGAACTTCATATTTCTCTACTATTGGAAGCCGCAGAGTCACAAAAATGCTGGCACTGGCAAAAAGAAACATATATGTATATGGCAGACAGCCTTAGAGCTTCTTAACTCTTTGACGACGGAGCGCAATTTCTGACACACGATTTCCTATAGGAAATCGTGTGTCAGAAATTGCGCTCCGTCGTCAAAGAGTTAAGTGGTAGCTTTTCTCTTGGGAACTCATTATGAAGCTAGAGGCCTTAATGACGGGGCGGGATTTGGCTGTTCGTTGTTATAGTGTTTAGTCTCGCTAGGGATTTGATGTGTCTTGCCTCTTGGAGAATACAGGTGTTTTCACAAGTTTTCTTAATTTTTCCTTAATGCTTCTTGGGGAAAAATAGAAAGTAAGTTTCTCACTGTATTCCTGTCTGTTCCTATAGCAGCAGGCTTGGTTCTGTTGGCTTCTGTGTTCGTGTAGTTGGCTTTATCACCCAGCATTAGTATTTCTGTTCACTTTTGTTGTGTTTGAATCAGACTTGAAATTTCTTTGAGATGGTAGTCATGATTAATAGAGTAGACTGGAACTTGGAACCCTCCCAAGTGAAAGTCCTGTAACACTGGCTTATCTGCAGTGGAAAGGTTCAGTGTTTAGAACCTGTCTTTGACACCTGTTATGTAACAGTAAGGGAAGTGCATGAATGCTAAGTGAAGTCCCGGTTGGGGCCAGATATTTGTGCTGGCCTTTTCTGGTTGCCCCGTCTTTGGTATCACTCATATGTGGTGGAAAAGGACGTTAAACTTCCCCCACCCCCCTGCTAAGTGAAGTCCCTGCGAGGAAGTGTAAGCTGGTAGCACCTCATGGTGTACCTTTTTGTTAGGAGCTGAGTGTACATTTCTTTTGCTGCCCACTTGTCAGTTTTATTACTGTAGCTGACAGGAATTGTGTTTTAAATCCATGAGCATGAGGTAGACTTGGAGCAGAGATTTACCACCAGTTAACTGATACACGACCAACCACTTTCCACACTGACAGGGTTTTCATATCCATTGGAACTGTTGTAGGACATTATGCCCTGACTGACTGAAATTTTTTTTTTTTTTTTTTTTTTAATTGTGATGCGCTCCTACAAAAGGGGGACAAAGTCACGCAGCCACTTTTGAGAACATTGAAAAAAACAAAAAAACCTTGTGGTAAGTCAGATTTCGCAACTTCGAGATTTTTTTCTTTTTTGGGGTTCCTTAAACAACTACTATAGCCTGTGTGAAAGTTTCAAGTATGAATGTATCGTATAAACATTAAACCTGAGCATATATAACAAGCTTGCCATATATATTGGCGTGATTCCCACACCACACTTCACCAGCCATTTTCTCAACATGGCCACTCTTCAGGGACAAGTTTTCAACAAACGTATATCAGGCCGTTACTAAGCTACAGAAATAATTTCTTACCAAAAGAAAGCTTATTTTCTGCACTTTTCAGTGATACTAATAACCGTATGCCCCAAATCACCCTTCGTCCCCTCTCCCCCCCCCCCCCCCCCCCCCCCCCTTTTGGTGGGAGCGCATCACATTTGTTCCAAATAAGAAGAGAATGATGCAAAAACAATAGGACAGACATCTGCCTTGGTAAGAAAATAACTTGACTTGGTCTGTGACTATAGTCCAACAAGGACATGAAACCCTGCAGCTACGATTTGAATTACCTCCTGGTGCATGTAATGGGCAATTTTTGTGCAACAAGTCTGTCGTCCGAGAAAGAGTTCTTCAAGCAAGCTGACTTCTTACCAGTGTCTTTATGTTCTGCTTGATCGTTCCAGGTCCATCAGCGGCCGCATCTCAAGTCGCAGCACAAGTGTGACGCCGAAAATCTCAGCCAAACCCTCCATGCACAACTCCTCGGACCTGCACAACTCGACTGCCTCCAGCGGGTCCCATATCCTTGAGACCTCCTCCTCTGCTCTCCCGCCACTGCCCCCGACCAGGCTTGAGACGGCAGAGGTCCACTCGGACTCCTCCATGTCTGGCAGTCGATCGTTGGGGTCACCACGCCTGGAGCACGGACTCTCTGCGGACTCCGAAGGCGGGGATTACATGAACCAGCCTGTGGATACCGCCGCTGTGGATGCCCGTCTGCCCCACTCGGACTCCCAAGGTGCTGACTCCGATTTCGATAAGTTTGACGAAATTCCTATCTCACTTTCTGAAACTGAGCCTGACGTACTACTAGAGTCTAAACCTGTTGTCTCTGCTCACAAAGCTAAACACGTTCGCTCGCACCCTCACCATGACACCTCGGCTGTCACTGATGAGGATGTGAATGACACAGAGTTAGATGATGATGTTGATGACTTTGAGAAGCCAGATATTGCACCTAACACCCTGTTGTCAGCCAATCAAAATGCAAATGACAATAGCTCTGCCATTAGTGGTGTTAGAAGTGCTGAGGCAGAAAGCGCTGTGGACAGGGAAAAGGTTGAAGGTCAGTATGTGGTCATGAGGCCTGTAGACACGGTGATAGCAGAGTCACCGCAGCCGTCTGTTTCAGCAAAGGAAGGTAAAGGTGCCACAGTTCCCATGGAAACAGGAAAGCAGACAAAAGCTGAGGCCGAAGCGGGTAAAAAGACAAAGGTGATTGCTAACGGTAGTGTTGTGGTAGACCTTCAGGTAGAAGAACTCCCTCCCTATTCTGACTCAGAGGCAGCAGCAAAAACAACATCAGCACCATCATCCATAGACCACAGCAAGCAGCAGACTCCAATGACCACAGCGCCAGCTTCTGCACCTGCCAGTCTTCCACCAGTGTCAGTCACTCAGGCAGAGGTTCATGCTGTACAGAGTGGGGATGTCAGCCACAGTGTTCTCACCAGCCATCCTCCTCACCCGAAGCAGCTCGAAACCGGCACACTCACTTCACCAGTTCCCACTACAGGGGCCGAGGACGTTAGTCCAGGTGGCAAAGCGTTGCTGGCAGATGCAGATCTAAATGAGGACATACCGTACGTACTTCATCGCCGCTCCTACAGGGACAGCGAGGAACAGAAAGAGGAGACAACCGTGTTCAAGTCCGGGGATACCCCTACCACCCCAGGAGCACCCCCGTTCCGTGAGTCCAGGAGCAAAAGTCCGCGGGGGCGTCTCCTCCAGGATGCAGGTGCCGCTGAGGGTGTCACATTAAGGAACCGACTAGATCGCTCACCTTCTGCAGGTAGAACGAGGTTTGAACTTGTGCACTACAATAAATTGCCTGCCAGAGACAGCTTTTCCTCTGTAGATGACACAACAAGTCCATCGTTCGAGAAAGAGTTCTTCAAGCAAGCTGACGTGAAATCTCCTCCCTCTGAGCCCAAGTCCTCTGTGTTTTTCCCAGACACTGAGGGCAAGGGAGAAGATGCCACAGAGCGAAAAACTGAAACAGAGCAACTGGAAAGAGTTGTTTCGAAAGAGGAAGGACCAACGTCACCACCACTTCCACCACCAGAGCAGCATGAGAGAGTTGTTTCCAAAGAGGAGGTTGTGCAGACACCAACATCACCACCACTACCACCACCACCACCACCTGCAGCTACAGAAGCACTACCACCACCGCCGCCACCATCGCTATCAGAGGATGAGCAGCAGCCTCCATTTTCACCTCCTCCACCACCACCACCACCACCACCACTGCCACCACCAAGGCCGCTAAACCCCACTGCAGAGATGGAGCCTACCGTCCTCACCCCAGCACTGACCACTATCAGCACAAACACAGTCACGGTCGCCAAACCCATCGTCTCACCAAAACCAAAACCCGGGCCTCCAGTCATGCCAAAGACATCTGTACTGGCCCATAAACCACCTGTTGCACCAAAGACGAAGAGCGCACCTGCAAAACCACCAAGGGAGACACCCCCAGGAGCAGCTGCTGCTTCAGTTCAGCCAGCTGCACCACCTCCCCCTCCGCCACTCCCCAGGGAACCAAGTGAACCAGAATTTCCGCCACCTCCCAAAGACCTGATGCCACAGGTTCCAGAGGAACAGGACATGGAAGCATTCCCTCCCCCACCATCAGAGCTGCTGATGGATCTCTCACCACAATCTTCGATGACTTCACCAGAGTCACCAGCATCCTTGCCACCCCTGCCGCCAGAGAATAATGTCTTGCCGTCTTCAACCACAGCTCCAGTCATGCAGCAGACTGGACAGCAGCAGGGTGTGACATCCAAGGAGAAGAGGCCAGCATCTGTACCATTACCAGTGAACACATTTGGAGTGCCTGTCCCACAGAAGAAAGGGGCATCGTCTGGAGATGCTGGGTATCGTCCTAGCGAAAAGGACCAGGGTGGACAGAACGGGACTGGAGACAAAGAGTGGTACGCACAAAAGCCAGAGGCAAAGGACACCCACATGCCGTCACCCTCAGAACAGACATCTCCACCCACCAGCGAGTCGGGGCTTATCATCGACCTGCCCTCTCCAGCTGCTGCCCTCATCTTCAGCGATGACAGCCCGCCTTCCCAAGCAGAGGCAACACCCCCTATCATGACGTTCACAACCTTCCGAGGACCAGACCCATCTGAGGAAGATTCGTCTACGGTCACTGTAACAGCAACAACAACTGTACCTGCAGTGCCGGCCATGACTGTGTCTGATGTTGGAAGTGGTGGAGGAGGGGGAGGAGCCAGTTCAAGCAGTCATGGAGGAGGGAGCTCAAGCTACAGCAGCAGCTCGCGAGATCCCAAGAAGCGCTGGTCTTTGGAGAGGGTTGAGGAGGAGCCCAGTGAGGAGAAGGAAAAGCCTGTTAGCAAACTGGAACCCAAGCGTGTGAGCTGGCACGAAGACACGGACACTGTGCAGAGCTTCCACAGCGACATCAGCATGACAGTCATGCGCAGCCCTGTGGATGAAGTCTCCAGTTCCAGTTTCGGAGGCAGTCCTCATCGTGACGACATTGATTCTGGGGACATTCTGGAGACACTTGAAAACCTCAGACGCCAAGGTTCTGAGAGCGACATCACCTACTCTGGCAGTTCTGGGTCATCATCTGATGGCAGTGATGTGGAAGTCGGCAGCACAGCCAAGGAAGTCTACCTGCAGTACGCGGCGTCCAAGTGCTTGGCGGAGTCTGGGAAAGACACCACTATTGATTCCGGAATGGGGGAGATGTCAAGCGAGGGTACGATGACGACCACCACCAGCCACAATCGAGACACATCTCCCTTGGACACGCTGGAACGACTGGAATCTCTGGAGGGTAGCTTCATGAGTGACTCCAAGAAACGGAGCAGCAGTACAGAAGAATTTCCACCCCCACCAGCCTTCCTGCGATCGGGTGGCAGCACAAGCTCTTCGGGATCCTCCACAGAAATGGTGGGAGCGGCCGCAGTCGTCACTGGAGAAAAACGAGGAAGCATTGATCCACTGATGAACTTGGAAGGGACACACCTCGTGGATGTGGCCTACACCACCAGTGAGAGTGAGAGCGATTTTGACGAGGAAGTTGCCACGAGGCAGCTGAAGAGGATCCCTGAATGTGAAGGGGCTGTTGGTGGTAGCGACATTGGCAGGGATGGTGGTGCAAGACTGAAATCAAAGCCCCACGCAAGTTCTAAATTTGCATCTTCACCAGGAAAACAAAGCTGATTGTGACATTCTCCTTCTTTCATTACTTTCTTCTTCTTCCTTATTTCCAACAGCTGTTCTGTATTCTTTTGGGGACATTCGGAAGACACTTGAAAACCTGTTTTGTTTCGTCTGTTGACCGTGCTTGACAATTCTTCCCTGCAGGTTTTTGGCAAGAGTAGTTTCACAGGCGTTAATTTACTGTGACGGAATTTGGTGGTGTCCAGTGTGTGTGACATGGTCTCTTAATCACTTGAAATTGTTTAGGGGTAATGTGTGTGTATGTGAATGGTGTTTAGGGTGGTGCCAAAAGTATTCAAAAGAACGAACTGGATGGGCCAATGCCAGTATCACAACTGCGGTTACTGAATGTTGTGCTTTGCACCATATGGGTATTATGGCTGCTATGAAGTATACACAGGTCTACTTTTGAACCTGTAACTTTACATGATATAAGCTTAATAACAAACAAGGCAGTCTAAATTTCTTGTCAGTGTTAAGTTGAAGTGACTAAGGTTTCAATAAAATAAGAGATTTCTTTCAATTTTTCTGTTGTAAAGTAAGTTGAATTACTTGTAACATCATGGCCAGGCCTGAATTGCTAAAGTTCTGACACTAGTAGACAGGGCTTTGTTATAACTAAATTTCTTCTTCCAAAACTGGGAAGACAAAGTTCTTTCATGTAAATAATTAATTTGTATTTTCTGTTACGTAGTTGAATGTTCCAGTCATTTGTCAAGCCAGCAAAAATGTCCGTGAAGCTATTGTGAAGTTTCAGATGTAGTTAACTGCAAAATACAAATTGCCCTAACATTTCTGTACTGTTCTCTGATCACATTTTAACTGTAACTTGTAACATATAACTTTACAGATACAATGTTCTATTGTGGTTTGAGGCTCTTCTTCAAGTCCTAAACACTTCTTGAAAACTCGTAATAATGGGCAACTATGTCATTACCTTTTGAGCAATGTTCAATGAGCAATGTTCTCTCAAACCATTTCTCGTCATGGACCTGCCATCATTTACTTTCATAATTGTGATCATTGAATTCCTGTCTTCACTTCTATTATGGTACATGTGACAATACCCGCCAGAAAATTCCTTCTATAAACGGTTTTCTCAGTTATCATCGTTCGAAACTGTTGTTGACATTTTGGACATACCCTGCTTTGTGAACTAGACACTCTCAATAGGACTACCATGCATCTCCAACAAGTGCCAATTCAAATTCAAAACCAGTGGTAGTAATAAGTAATAATAAATTATCAAGTTTTGCAAATGTTATCTTCTGGTACATGTTGTATAAAGTTTCTTGCTTTGTGCTTGTCTTCACCAGTTCTGAAGTTTATTTTTGAGTCCACTTTGTGCTGTACCGCTAATGTATTAGCCCTGCTTTTCAGTATTTCATGTTTGTACGGTTGTCTCCAGCAAAGTTTGGGTTTCACCAAACATTTGTTGAAGTGAGTTGTTGGTATGTTTGTCCAGGTTCGTTAACGGTTAAGTGTCTGCCTCAGAACCACTGGTAGTAGCACAGTGATTGCTTGTTAACAACATCTTTGAAAATGGCCACAATTTGATAACAAAGAATTCCACTTGGCTTTGAGGTTGATAGCTACAAATTCTGTTGACTGGAACAAACTCAGAGCATAAATTTACCCAAGACACTAGCTGTCAGTGACATGCACTAAGCAAGTAGTCTGCAACAGTGCACAGGTAACCAGTACCCCTTATAGTTGGCATGGAAGAATTTCAAACCTCAGACAACAAACCTAGTCAACCAGGTATGTTAGTGTTTCTGCTCTGCTGGTGGGGGGGGGGGGGGGGGGGATGAGGACTAATCCAAGCATCAATCTTAAAAAAAATAAAATTTTAAGGAAAGAAATGAGAGAGAGGAATAGGTAATCCTCTTTTAAAGAAGCAGAACACGCCTTAAAGTCCCTGTGTTCAGAATAAGTTCTGAGGGAGAAAAACTGCTGCTTACAGAGCCTTAAGAGTAAGACTGTTTGCCAAATGAACAATTCTTGTGACTTTGCAGCTTCTGATAGTAGAGCAATTTGACTTTCTTTGGCCCAATGCTTCTATACCTGTTGTACACGTTAACAGGAGCAAGTCAATTAAAAAGCCTCCAATCAGCGCTGTTTAGGTGGTCCTCAGTCTGCAACCAAATAGCGTTATCAGCTCAGTACGCGGCTCATTTCTATGTACGTGGAACAACATTTACGTCAACCTGAGTCACCACAATAGTTCCAGATGCTGTATTGTTTCCCAAATGACTGTTTCGTGCACAGAGTAAGTGCATTTGATGAAAAGTTTTCCGCAGCGTTGTATGCCTGGCAAACATATTGAGACTTTAACTTGCCCTACATTTAACAAAAAGAAGACGATAAAATCCTGGTGTAGCGAATGGATGAATACATTTCACCAGCCCTGGAGTCCAAAGCCAAGATACCTTATCGCGGAGCAGTGTTTAGTTACCAGTTAAAGTGTGAGGCAAACTTGACGTTGGATTTGAGGCTGCAGAGCCAGTGGACACTGAAAGGTTTTGGACGTGTTTCATGGGGAAATTGTAAATTTGTATTTATTGACTGCATGCTTCTGCCACTTTTAATTGATCTCGACTTCTGCGACATGTTACTGCTTCAGAAACATCTGAAAATGGATTGTACATAAGATATTTTTCCAACTAGAAGTAGAACCGCTCATGCATAAGCTAATGTTGGTTTGCTTTGTGATTACGGTGTACCATCACTTAGATCTCGATTACAACTTTCCTTCAGGTGTAAACTTGGAAATTTTCCAGTCGTAGCGGAGATCAATGGTTGTTTTGTGCATTTATTGTAGCCCAGTTTCAAGGGCAGGTAATGTGTGGTTGTGAGTCACCTCCCATGTTCACACAACTGTGTTTGCGTTTGTCTGGTTTTACTTTTAGATCAGTGTTTTGATACCTGCAGTTAGTGGGAAAGTCTGATGTAAAAAAGATTGATTGTACTGTAATCATCCATTGTGCTGGCATACATTGTGGTTTACGTGTCAGATCTTGTTTGTAATACTTTTCGATTGTTTTGTTTTGTTTTTACTTCCTGTTGTTTGGTTATTCTGTTTAATCGTTTTGGTCATTGGTAAGATCAAATGATAGTGTGATCACTTGTTCGTTTGGTTCATAGGATCAGCTTGATTTTTTTTAGGCATCACTGGATGGGATCACTTTCTTTACTTAAGTTTCTTTCAGTGTGTGTGTGTGTGTGTGTGTGTGTGTGTGTGTGTGTGTGTGTGTGTGTGTGTGTGTGTGAAGCTGAAAGGGATCATCTGAACTGTCAGTCCTATGTTGGGGTATGCTGAGTGTTTGCGGGACTTCCTTTCATGACTCCTATTCCCCACCCATCCTCTCCTTCACCCGTAATCTCCTGAGTATCTTCTGAAAATGTGGGACAAGTCTGCAGAGATTTATCATCATTATTATCATTATTAAAATTTTATCACTCAGTGATACCTTATTCACAGTTCATCTGTACTGTAGTTTGTCGGTAATGTTTCTCACAAGCTTACTTCAAGCACTGAGCACTACAAGTACAAACCATCAACATATTTTCCACATGGAAATACGAGCTAACCAGAACTGTAGGGAAAACAGAGAAAAATTGCTTTATTAACTTGACCTTTTCTGCGCTGGAGTTGAGCTGCTTGTGGGGACATAGTTTCATTGGGCTCATGTGTAGTTGGCACGGCGACATTGGCGACATTATGGCATTGTACTGATGCTGTAAATGGTTTGACATTTTGCTTTTTCCATTTCTCCGATTCGACTCGGTTACATTTACGTTGTACGCTGTGGCGCCTGAGTGCATTCAGCTCACTCTCTCTCTCTCTCTCTCTCTCTCTCTCTCTCTCTCTCAGAGTGTGTGTGAGTGTTTGTAATTCTTCAGATTTCAGCTGTATTGATCACTGTCATCTTGTAGACAAAGGTTTTGTTCAACAAGCTAGACCATATTGACACAGTCTCTGCGTCGCCTGCCCCACTGTAGCTTCAGTGAAGCTTGAGCATGTAGGGAAGGCACACACTCACTTATTCAAGTTACAGTCATGGGGAAAAGATGCATCAGGATAAATGCATAAGTTAAAGTGGATTTTTTTAAAAACTGTCTCCATAGGAGTGGGTTGGTGGGTGTTTGGGAGTTTAACATGTATCCTATTCCACCACATAAGGGTGATATCAAAGACGAGGCAACGAGTAAAAGGCCAGCACAAATATTTGGCCCCAGCCGGGATTCAAACTCACGACCCCAGCATCAAGAGTCCGAAGCTCTACCATTCAGCTATCACGGCTGTTACACTTACAGTAGTTCTGTACAGAACAATTTCTTTAGTGAAGCCATGCAAAGTGAACTTCAGTAATAGGAAAGAGTGTAACATTGTTTTCTCTTGTGGAGTCCCAGAGTTCAAGGTTCTATGGTTTCATCTTAGCTTTGGCCCCTCTGGTCATCTGTCATTGTTCAGGTCATTGGGTCTAAATTTGTGAAGTGGTGTTACACTGTACTACATGTATACTGTATAGATCTAGATCTACTGATGAGTCCAGTTGCTAGCAGGATCATCTGTCTTTCTTTGGTTATTTCCTTTCATTTTTGACAAGACTAGTGTTTCCAGACTTTTTTTTCTGTTGATATATTTTACTGAATTATTTTATATTGGTACCCCTTCCTCATGGCCATACCCCTTCTGGGTGTGTTCAAATCATATGTACTATTTTGTATTAATTGTGCTGTAACTGTTACGTCTTAGTTCAAACTATTGTCTACTAACTTATTTCTTTACATCATGATCCGTAGTCTGTGATCTGGCAGTGTGCAATAGGGGTTTTGTGGTTGTCATTCGGCAGGACCTCCCCTCCTCCAAGCTTTCTGTTTTTATCCATCAGTATTATTTTACAAAGTATAGTGTTTCTGTTGTCCCATAACTGTATTGGTGTAAGGGTGCGTTATTATCAGCTGATTGCTGATGTAGGTTCCAGTTAAATTGTCACATAGTTGCAGTTAAGTTCTCGTATAACCATCGTAGTTAGAAAGTTTATTGTTGTTTTTTTCCTCTGGACTGCCTCAAATGAAGACTGTGAAGATTATTATAGTCCCTCTTGTCTGGTAGTTGTATTTGTGCTTCCAAAGATTTTTTCCTTTCCTTTTTTTCTGTTGACTGTGCATATATATTATATGTAGATGTAGATCGTAGGTTGAAATGACAGAAGCTCAAGGAGAGAGAAATCTGTAGATGTGAAACTCATTATAGCTACTCAAATTATATGAAGACAAAAAAGCAGGAAAAAACCCACAAAAAAACCAAAAACAACACAAACTATACAAACGAAAAGAACTGAGAGAGAGAGAGAGACTGTGTGTGTGTGTGTGTGTGTGTGTGTATGTGTGTGTGTGTGTGTGTGTGTGTGCGTGTGTGTGTGTGTGCATGCGCGCGCGCGTATCTGTGAGAGAGAGCGATTCAGTACATAATAATTCATTTGCATGTCAACATTTGTAATCTAGGGTGGGTTGCGTTGGGGAAACAAAGAAATCTTGAGTTCAGTTTTCTTTCTGCCTGTCACAAATTGTGGTTTTGTGGATGAAGCTGATGTTAGTGTGTTTTAGGATGGGAATGGGATATTGAATAGGTGAGAGAATTGCTACTGTGAGGAGGTCCATCCTGGTATTTATTTGACCTGACCTGAGTCATTCATTTATACATTTCCTTCTTTCATCATATTCTTCTTCCCTTTCTTTCTGTAAAGTGTATTTGGTGACTTCGATAATACTCCAACACTTAACTTCTTTTGGCTTACAACCTACAAGTGTGTCTACTTTCATCATATATATATATATATACTCGATTTCTCTCTTGTTTTTTGAATGACTGAGCAGTGTAATTTTTTTATTTTTTATTTTTTAAATTGTGTATTCATTTTCTTGGTATCTATGGGATTTTACGGTCGTTCTGGAATACATACATGTATGTTTTGTGAGAAAGTGTAAGTGGTTGTATGATACTAGAACTAGTCATGTTTTCATCTCTAGTCATTCACAAGATAAGTTGTGGCAGAGAACAAAAGTGGTTGTGTGATACTGATAGCTCAGCCAGTCTTCTTTTTTTTTTTTTTCCAAATCCACATACTCTGGGGTGGATGTCTTGAACTTCTTATGCAGCCACTGAATTTGTTTGTGGCATGGCATTGTGACAGTCACATCTCTCTGTCCAGTGTCTTCAGCTCTTTTCAGTCAAGCCTGCTTCAGACGATAGAGAGTCTTGCAGCTTCCCAAAACTCTAACTGCACATACTAATGATACTTCCTTTTCTCTCTCTCTCTCTCTCTCAAAAAAGATAAAATTACATTAATAATAGAAAACAACAAAAACCGCTTTCTTCTTAAAGCTGTCAAGTCCATGCAAAAACTGATACCTCGGAGGAATTGACTCATCTTTGTAATTATATTTGTTCCTGTCCTCATCACCGCCCGGTTTCCAACTTCACCCCTTATCCCTCCATCTGAAGCCCTACTCGTCCACTGTATAGGAGGCAAGAGATCCACCCCAAAGTAATGGGGTACCTGTATTTCACTAGTGCTATAGAACCATGCAAGTATCTATTCTTTTGAATGTTTTTGACCTCATGAAAACCATGCTAGGCTCTCGTTTTATTTATTCATTCTCATGATAACATACTAAAAACCACAAGACGGAGTGCTTGGTGTACTTTTTCTATTGGATAAATGTCATGCAACCTGTGAGTACTCTTGATAGACTCATACTGATTTGCTGTGCTTGAAAGTTAGAGAGGAAGAAATAAAAGATTGGCTTTTGTAATTTGTCTGTTATTCATATATTTTTTTTCTCCTGTGGCGTCCTCATTGGGTTTTCAGTTTTTCAAGTATTTTTGGTTCTTGATGTTTGATTGTTCGGATACTTTGGTTATCAGTGGATTCCAAGAGGTCTTTGTTTTCTTTTCAAAAAGTAACATGACTTAGAAGTACACAAGGTTATTGTGGCTTCTGAGGTGGTGAAAAACCATTCTGGCTTAAAAAAGTCACTACTGTATAAAGATTGTAGTAAATAATTCACTTACCATAACTGGTCTCATGTGGTTTGCACATAATAATCGAGAATATGCACCAAGACAAATTTTGGAGACAACAATCTTGGCAGGTCTGTTCTGTTTTGGATTATTATTATTATTATTATTGGGGTTGTGGCTTTTTTTCAGTCAGAGAACTTCTATTTGCAAGGGGTCTAGCACTTTTGATGAGCCTGCTGCTGTTGAGAAACATCTGTTTCAGTTACTCTTTTGGTCCCAGTACCTCCCCCATACTATCCCTACAAGTGTCTTGGGTCAATAGTACTCAAGTGAAGGAAGAGCAAACAGCATACGGTGATAGTACTAATACCACATACTCCAAGAGGAGAGGCTTACTTCAATCATTCAAGTGTGTACACTTTACACAGATCTTTGGTGAATACAGAAGACTGGTACTAGGGTGGGGTGTTTGGGGGTTTAACGTCCTTTTCCACCACAAAGGGTGATATCAAAGACGGGGGAACGATGAAAAAGCCAGCACAAATATTTGGCCCCAGCCGGGATCGAACTCACGGCCCGAGCATTAGAAGTCCAATGCTCTACCATTCGACCACCCCGGCTCCCCGACTGGTACTAGTGGTAGGGACCTTCGTCTTCGTGCCAAAGAATTTTAAAAAATTATATAAAAAACAAAATGAAAACTAAACTGAATTAAAATAAAAGATATCAAAAGTTGAAAAATCCCAGTGGGAATACATGTAACTGTTTTTCTCATCTGTGGTTCACAGAATTATATACGTGTAAAATGGACCGTTTTTTAGGCTAACTTGAACTTCTTTTTTAAATCTGTGTTCAAGTTGACTATTGTGTTCCGATACATGTACAGTGTACTTTGTTGTTTCAGTTCACTCTCTCTCTCTCTCTCTCTTCCTCCCTCCCTCCAGATGTTATTGTAGTTGGTACCCTTCACTGCTCAGACTGTACATCTAGAACATCTGTGCAAATCAAGAACACACACACACACACACACACACACACCGTGGCACACACACACACACACACACCGTGGCACACACACACACACACACACACACACACACACACACACACACACACACACACACCTCAATCCATGTGTGTCTTGCTTTGGCAACCAGACATAAGATCTGCAGCAGCAGCTAATGTAATTTTGATGCAGCCGGTGTCTTTGGATCACTAGCTTTGCAACATATGGCAGAGTCTCTAGCCCATTTTTCCAGGTAGCTGTGCTTTCCGAGGGAGAAAGTGTTCTTTAATCTTAAAGGAAAACTGCTTTTCCTCTTCACGGTTCACAAACTATGATGTCTTGTTTAAGTTATGCATGATACCCTACGCTAGAGTTGAGTAGATAGTGTACTCACAGTCTTTTACTGTAATAACTTTTGATTTCTTGCTGTATGGCAGTTACTTAGTCATACATTTTAAAAAATAGGTTATTAGAACAGTTAAAGAGTTTTACATTAGTGCTATTAACTGTAAATTTCAGTTCAAACACTGAAGGAGTCATGTGCTTTTCTTAGAGCTCAAGAACACATAGACACAGTATCAGTTAAGAGATTTCACAGTTTTGGAAAATTTCTAATTTAAATCAAATTTTTAGATTTACACTACGTTTAATGTTTAATTTGATAGTAAGGTTTTAGTAGCTGTCTTCAGTAGAGTGAATCATTGAGATATACATGTCTTGCTGTGTGTGTTTCAGTCATTACTTAGAAACAATTTTGAGACCTTGCAAATCAAGTTTTTCTGATTCGTATTTGATATTTACTGGTTGTAGTTTTGACTGGGATTGTGCTGTGTTCAAATTCTTTTTTGTTTTAGTGCATCTGTGGTTTTTGTTTGCTTTTTTGTGTCAGCTGTCTCCTTTATGTGGATTTTTTCCTGAGTTTCATTGGATTTTTTTTTTTTTAATTTCCTTTAGAACTGAGCAGTGAAATTTGGATTATATGTATTACAAACCTTCCCATAGAGTTTCTGTGTTTGTATATGAATGAGCATGTATCTGCCGTAGGCAGAGTTTAGAGCCATCAGTGTTTAGCAAGACTTAAAAACTTCTGAATTAGAGCCAGAGGCGTGTAGAGAGCAGGGTTCAGTGTTTGAGTGAAGAGGGAGTGGTTAGACTAGAACTTACTCTGACTGTTTTGATCTTCAATGTTTTAATAGAGTATTTACAGTTTACAAAATTAACACAACCTGAAGTTGATTACTGTGCGGAAGGTGTAGGAATGCAATTTAACGCACGATCTCTGCCATTATGGTTGCAGTTCTTACCCCTGTGATTTTGCTCACTGTGACCATTGCAGTGTGTGGTTGATTCACTGTTTAATTCTCAGTGTTGTGCACAACACAAGATCATAAAGTGGCCAATTTTTACATGCACTGAACTAACGCGTCTGGTTTCTGATCATTTGACTCACAGTACATGGCCGAAATACATGGAACAGGTGCTTGCACAGCTCCTTCATTGATCCACATTTGGTTTAGAGTGGTCCTGCACACGTGTGAACTGGTTTTACTATCTAACCTTTCCGTCACAGACAGAATGGGTATTTACGTGGAGATGGTAGCCTGCAATGAAAGGGCGTCTCCCTAGGAATTTCCCTCGGGGATAATGGTGTGGATTGGAGTATAGTAACTCATGGTCCGAGGCGAGGATCAGGTTAGCCTTTGTAGTCATGATACACTTATCCTGCCCATTACGGATTCTGCCTAGAACGGCAGATCGGCCCCTTCAGAATTTGTGCCTTGTCCCCTTCTTCGGGATATATATATTCTCTGGACTGCTCAAGGCATCAGTTGTTGTGGATTTTATCACCTATTTCTGTGGTCTTTTCGTTCTTTTGACTGTTAACTTTTTCCTGGCTGAAAGGATGTGTATTTTTTGTTTAGTTTTTGTTGGCTTCTTTGGTTTTGTTTTATGTTCGGATATTGTTTAATTCTGTTTCTGTTATCATGTCAGCCATTTTCATTCTTTTTCCAACTAGTTCCTCTCTGTTTCACCTCTCACGCCGCTCCAGGTTCCAAACAACATTTTGTCTTGGTGTTTGTATCTTTTTTGTGTGTGTTTCTGGATCTGCCCTTGTCTTCCTTAAATTTTGTGTTTACACCTTCACCCCCAAAAGAAGAAACAGGGGAAAGTATGTTTTCTTTCCCTTCAGAATGGTAATTTGTTTTTTTTGTTTTTTTGGTAAACTTTCCTCATTACTTGTGGAATGACAACATTTGAACCTTGTCACGGCTGTAATTTTGTCAGATTTTATCGTGATTGTTTTTATTTTATTCACAAGTATGCCTGTTGGGTTCCTTTGTATCTTGATGGTACTGGTGCCTCATTTGATTGGCTGTGTTAGTTTACGTACATTTATTGTGATTGGCTGTTGTAGCACCTTCCCTTTGTTAGTTGAGGAGGTTCTTGTCTTGACCATTTTGATTGGCTGAACAACGTTCCTGTTGCATGAAACTGTTCTGACTGGCTGAAAATGTTCCATTTGCATGCATTGTCTTAAGTTTTGTTTAATTGCTGTATTTTCATTTTGCATTAAGTAATGTTTGAAGTACATTATACTGTAATGTTGCTAGGATAGGCTCTTTACAAATTAAGATTCTTTATTTGAATCTTTGAGATTCAAGAATTATACAGTTGTGTGAGCGATAAAAGGATATATATCAATATATATGCTCATTATAAATTAGTCATATAATATTAAATATACAGTATGATGTATTTCAAGGATGCTTAATTTTTAGAGGTCTTATTACAGAAAAACCTGTCTGTGTAATCCCTTTTGAGATATTAACTGTAATTGAAGACTTCAAAGATGGCACGGAAAATAACTTATCTTTGTTTCTAACTGTTTACATTCTTTTTGTGTCTACTTTGCCCCCCCCCCCCCACCCCACCACCAAATTTGTGGTCTGCGAAGACAGGTTTTTGTTGAGGTGATGGATGGTTTCTTGTAAACAAATCTGATTTCTTTTAAGTTCATGGTTCACAGTTCTTTAAGCACTGTGTGTATTATGAGTTGGGCTCTACTAGTTAAATTTGTTTTAAGTTTGTGACTTCATGGTGAGTATAGGTTTTTTTTTTTTTAAGTACATGTATGATTTTGTAACTGGCAGATTTCTGGTAAGTATGTATCAATTACTAGCATCAGTTGTTTAAATAGAAAATATGTCATTTTTAATGATTACTGTTTGGGCTATTGTCAGTGCACTGTACTCATGAGCTCATCTATACCTTTCTTCAGGTTAGAAATTTGCCATGTTCACAAAGTGAAAAATGGTAATGAGTGCATAAAGGCATTTTATCCTAAAACCTTGCCTCAAAGCGCAGCAAACTGAACCCAGAACGCACGCTCATGTGAATCACGCGCATTCTTTCACGTGTACACACATCAACACATTACAGTCACGTTTCGTGCATAGATGACCTTTAGCACTACCGGCCGTTCATTTACTGTCCGTTTACTTTTTCTGCCACGGCTGAGGGTAGAACTGGAAGAATTAATATTTCTCGTTATGAATGGGAGAGTGACTGACTCGAATAGTTTGTTGTCCTGCTCGCACCCACCCTAGCCATCTCTTGTGCCGCAATTAGAAGCGGAGAACGCTTCATCCCACCATGCAAGGCCGAAATCACGGAGTCGACTGCTTGCCTTTTTCGGCCCTTTCGCCGCCAGCTCTGTCAATCAATGCAAATTAGGTCGTGGCAGACACCCATTGAAAAGTAAACATTGGCTCCAGCGAACCTCTGGGCAAGCAATGATAGTTTTCAAGGGATCAACCGCTGCAGCACTAACTCTACCGCCCATACCCCTCCCCACCCCCCAACCCTACCCCCTCCCATTCCAAACCCTTCCCAAATCTTACTCAGTATTGATTGGGGCCGTATGCTGATACGCACACGGCGCTGTTCTTCAGCAGAACGGCTCGGTACAGAAGCGTGCATCCAGTTAGCGCTGTGGCCGAATGGGGTACCACAGGAAACTAGATCAGAATTGTACCCACGTGCATGTCTCTGTGCCTGGACTGGGAACCATTTAGGACAGGGGGTAGGAATCAAATGCTTCAGAAGGTCGGAATCATGCCTGAGACACTCAGTTCAAACTCAGCATGTGTGGACAGGAAAAAGGGTGTCTGGAAACCTTTCAGGCTTTCTCTTGTGTTGCGGCAGTTGTAATGGCTTTCTTAAGTAGTTTGTTGGTTTAATGGGTGTGCATGCCAGTTGTGCATATTGCAAGTATGTACACAGGAAATAATCATAAGTATACTCAGAGCTGAAAATCTTCCACCTTTTGGTCGATTCCCTCCTTTGGCAAAAATTTTTCCTCCCCCTAAAAGAGCGTGTTTCCTCCCCTGAAGCACTTGGGGGAGCCGCCAGGGTGGCCGAATGGTAGAAAATTGGACTTCTCATGCTCAAGTCATGAGTTCGTATCCCGGCTGGAGCCAAATATTTGTGCTGGCTGTTTCATCGTTGCCCCGTCTTTGATGTCACCCGTATGTGGTGGATAAGGACGTTAAGGACGGGGAGACACACTTCCCAGTCTGTACAATAAAACATTGCGTTTACTCGGAACCTGACTCTCAGACATATAACTGGCGTTCCCAAGTATAGATCTACGAAGTCATGGAAATCCCAGGAACCTGACACCAGAAATTATGAATGTCATGCAGAATTCCTCGTATACTTTAAAAAACTGTTAGCAGTTCAAAAGTTTCCTGTAAACTTCTTTGAATTCCCCCACTTCTTGGGCCCTGCATAAGGGTCAAGGCAAGCGATGAATCGAAAAGTGCATCAAAATTGCAGTCCTTTCATGTCAAAGTTTTGAAGGAGCCAGAAGGTTCCAAACTCGTCCACATCTGCCAAAGATTATTGGAGGATTGGGTGGCATTGGGCTTGCTTGTAGGTCTGTGGCAGACGCCATCTGATTATACTGCAATTTCTGCCCCTTGACAAAGCCAGGGGCTTGTGGGAAGCAGAAAATTGCAGGATAAATGGATATACTGTGGAAAGGGCCAAATGATAACGTGTCAGATGATCGTTACATGGGACTTGGATCGAATGAGTTTGGCTTGACTTTGCTCAGTGCAAAATTGTGTTTGGCACCATCTTTTCCTGTGTGTCTGGGTGAAAAACAGGTTGGAAGGGGGGGTTGGGGATGGGAGGTGGTAGGGTAGCAGAGGCAGAGTTCAGAGAGTGTTCGACTCGGAGTGTCAAAATACACGTCATGAGCTTGATACCTGATCGGGAGTGAAACGTTTCCTGTAACTCAAAGAAATAAGAAGAGACTTAAACACATGTACCAAGGTTCATGCATCCATCTTGAGAAGCAAACCAAATTTCCCACAAGAATCAGAAGAGCACTCGTGAAAAATTCTGCATCATTCTACTTTCTCAGTTGCTGCAGTAACGTTTGTACATAACTTTTCTGTACTGTAGGATGTGTTCCAAAACAACAGCAACAACAACAAAAAAGAGAGAAAAAAGAGGTAGACTGGGTACAGTGTACAACCCGTGTGAAGTGAAAATTTGAATCATTTGTCACTCAGTTTACCACATTTTATGTATCATGGGTCCTGCTATACATGTATATATATATATTCACTGTTTTTCTCACTTCTCTTTCTCTCAGAATCAATGTACGTCCAATGTCTCTTTGCTTTACAGTGTTATACTCATAGTGTTCATTCTTTCCTGCCAGGTTACCATGCCAACAACATCCAGGCTTTGTCACCCGGGTTTCAGGCCAAGGACAGAAAATTTTCCGCACCCGTCTTTCGGTCCACGGAGGATCACCCCAGCCTTGAGGAACATCGTCTGTCGCGGACTGCAGAGGTCGAAAACATTCCAGGAATCGTGGAAGAGGAGAGGATGGAGGCAGAACATCACAACAACATTGGTTCGCTTACGAGAAAAAGGTAAACAGCTTTTGGATCAACATTCTACTCAACATTCAGGATACATGTGCAGTTCACTTTATAGGCACGAAACACATCCTGGCTCCGCATGTAGAAGTCGAGGTTAGGGATTTTAGCCCCGGGTAAGAGTCTAACCTCGAACTAAACTACCGGTAGCTCTAGGGTTAAATTTTCTGTTGTTTTTTTGTTTTAAATCAGGAAGCGGGTCCATTCCAGCTAGGGTCCTATGCTGTTATAGGAGGATTTTTGTCTTTCTTTCTTCGCTTCCTTTTTATTTAATTTTTTTTAAAAAAAATTTCTTTTGTCCTAGCCTGGGTTAGGCCCATAGCCGTGGGTTAAATTAACCTTGAGTTTTACATACAGGGCTTGAACATGAAAAAATGAACTAAAGCTATGGCTAAAGCACTGATGTGATACTCCATTTGAACAATACAGCCTGTCTTAATGTTTTTGTCTCTAATTCGGACGAATCAGAAATTCTTTGAGACACTTACATTTTCCGGCTGGCTACCACTCAACACTTGTTTATTGAACAAATACAAACAAACAGAACAAACACTAGGCTCACCAAGCTTCTGCCACCACTCTCTGTGGACACATTGCCGTGTGGTTGTAATTCACCATGTCAGTTGTCCTTCAAATTCTAGGATCTGTGCCTATATATCTTCTTGTTTTCATGTTCAGTGTTCTGCCTGCGAATCTGAGAAATCCACCCACTCTTGTCTGTGTTTAAGAGCAATCTTAAAACGTTGCTATTTCGCAAACCCTTCCAGTAATATTCTGTGTAACTTGTTAGTTTCACCAGTGCAAGTCTGTCCATCTTTGTAAAATGAGTTTTAGTCTACGCAAATGCACCCTACAAATTTTTTTTTTTTTTTTTTTTGGGGGGGGGGGGGGGGGGGGGAGTTTGTTGTTTTTTTTAACACTTATACTGTACAATACACTACAAAACAGAACAGTGCAATACAGTACATTACATCATGCCACCATATGACACATTGTTACTGACTATTTTATTATTATTATTATTATTATGGTGATGATGATGATTACATGTATGAATATGAGCTGTTTTGCTCTAATCATAGCTTGACAAGGAGTGCGACAGAGGCTTCAGGAGGAATGTACAAAGACTTTGACGAACTGCCACCCCCACCGCCCCCTCCTCCCCCTCAAGAAGAAGAAGAGGAGGAAGGAGAGACAGGGATGATGATGCGAACCAGGAGATGGGAGACCAGTGAAGAGGAGGAGGAAAATCCAGATGAGCTCGTCCACAGGCACTACTCGACTCCGTCCAAGAACCCTGCGGCTGATGTGTCATCGTCCAGCATCGGCTTCCCTAGCAACATCAGCTCACTGTCTGCTGGGATGGACGGAGAGGAGGAGACAAAAAAACGAAGCAAGGTAAGACCTGTCAGCATTTTTTTTCCCCAAGCAGTGAGGTACATACTGTATCAGTATTTATGTTATTAACGGTTTTCTTCTTCATTGTAGTTGTTGAACACCATAAAATAAGACTGTGGTGGCTGCAATGTGCGGGGCTTAAAATCTTTCACCTTTTGGCGGATTTCCATCTTTTGCTAAGCATTTTCCTCCCTCCAAATTGGGTGTTTATTCCATTTCCTGTGAAGCACTTAAAGTTGTGCCAAAACGCACCAAATTACACAGATTTTAGCCTTATTCTAAAACGTTTCCTCCAGAAATAGTGTTTCCTCCTCTGAGCCACTTAAAATCATGCCCAAAATGCACAGATTTTAGTCTAACATTTTGAAAAAAAATTCCAGGGGGAACATGCCCCCGGACTCCCCTTGCACAACATGTCTGATTTGCTGTATATGCACTTAGTATTTATGTTTGTTTTACCGAGTTGTAATTATTATTTGTTTTCTACACTTTTTTGTAATCAGGAGTTTGATAAATTAGCATGAAGGTGCAGCGTCTCCTGCATGTCCTAGGTTTATATTGCCCATAGACCAGTTTGCATCATTTGTCCAACGTTGCATTTTGGTTTTTTTCACGTAGTGCAGGCACACTTAGCCACAAATTAGTCTTTGGTCCCTGCGTTAAGCCTGAAAAACTCACTCACTCACTCACTGTTTTCACGTAGTGCCGGCACACTTAGCCACAAATTAGTCTTTGGTCCCTGCGTTAATCCTGAAAAAACTCACTCACTCACTCACTGTTTTCACGTAGTGCCGGCACACTTCGCCACAAATTAGTCTTTGGTCCCTGCGTTAAGCCTGAAAAGCTCACTCACTCACTCACTGTTTTCACGTAGTGCCGGCACACTTCGCCACAAATTAGTCTTTGGTCCCTGCGTTAAGCCTGAAAAGCTCACTCACTCACTCACTGTTTTCACGTAGTGCCGGCACACTTCGCCACAAATTAGTCTTTGGTCCCTGCGTTAAGCCTGAAAAGCTCACTCACTCACTCACTCACTCACTGTTTTCACGTAGTGCCGGCACACTTCGCCAAAAATTAGTCTTTGGTCCCTGCGTTAGCCTGAAAAGCTCACTCACTCACTCACTCACTCACTCACTCACTGTGCGGTCATGTCTTTGCCACTTCATCATTCAATGCTACACACTTCTCCTCCTTTTGGATCATGGACCATTTTAAAGATCTAACTCACTCACTCATGCCCGTTATGCCGTCTGGCATGTAGGGCAGCAACAAAGGATCGCCACTCCTGCCGGTTCTGGGCCAGCTTCTGAATGCTTCCCCAGGTGTGATGGAGGGTCTTGAGCTCCCTTTCCACGGTTCGACGCCGGGTGTTCTTCGGTCGCCCTCGTTTTCGCTTTCTTAAAGATCTAAGCTCCCAACAAAAAGCTTTCCAAATTGTGAAAATGTTTCATACTGTGACTCCTTCGACTGTGCATAATCCAGGCAACTCTGTCACAGTTGCAGAGTTTTCAGCACTTCGGGGACCCTTATAGTTATAAAACCAGAGCACGAGTTTGCCGTGACATTATTTGGCTTTTTTGTCAAGAGCGAGACACATCGCTACAGTGTCTAGCGGATGTTGAGTGCTGCACGATCTTTCTTGCTCAGTGTCAAAACGCAAACTGAGCTGTGAATCAGGCTGCTCTTGGCTTTTATTGGGGGTTTCAGGGACGCTGGAAACTCTGCAACTGTGACAGAGTTGACTGTGCTTGCATGGTCGACTCTGTAACATTTTTTCACACTTCGGAAAGCTTTTTGTTGGGAGCTTAGATCTTTAAGCCCTGAATGTGGAGACCACAGTTAATGTACAATGTACTAAGGCCCATGTCATTGCGAAAACGGTGCATTGCTTCAATTTTACCATTTGGTTGGCTTATTCTCTGTCAGTCAGCTTCCGGCGACATCTCAGGTCAGCAGAAATCCTTTGCTGTTGTTTGTGTCAGAAAGATAACACTAGGGATACACGTGCATTGATAAAATGTGCTAGTCTCTGATGATCGGTAATGCAAATGTTTTGATATCTTTGCAGCGACGACCAAGTGACACTGGATACTATGTGGTGAAGGAATTACTGATGACAGAGAGAACGTATAAAAAGGACTTGGAAGTGCTGGTTAAGGTAAGGTTTCGGCCTGCATTTGCTGGATATTGTTCCAGTAGGCATCAGCATTCTTTGAAATAGTAATGGCATTTACGTACTGTCATTAACTGAATTCTTTTGTAGTGAAGTATATGGGGAATGTAGATCCATGGAACTTTCCTCAATCAACCGTTTCACTTTTTTCCCCACAAAGGAAATGCTGAAAAGGCAGTTTTCTAGTTGATTTTAACAGGGCAATAAATACATTTGTATTTGCACATGGTGCAAACAGTGGGATGTGTAAGTGAACATGAGCAAATAAAGTCTTGGACTGTACAAAATATAAGTTGTAAAGTTTCATGAGAATTACAGCTTTCATTGGAGTCTAGCCGTGTTGAAAATGTGGGTTGTTTTTCCAGTGGTTTCGCGGGGCTGTGAGTGGAGACCCAGAAATGCTGAACTCTATGATCGAGCTGATCTTCTCTCGACTTGACCCTATCTATGAGTTTCACTGCACTCTTGTAAAAGAGATCGACCAGAGACTTTCATCATGGTGAGATGGCAGTTGCTTTTTGTATGAGGAAACGGAAATGGGTGGATCAGCAATTTCTATCCTGTCTGTTTCTCCCATGAAGCAGTTGACTTTTATGAAAAGGATTTTAAATGATTGTGTTGTACAGATCACTGTCGGTAAAACTATTCATTGCAGTCATGTATGTGGCCATCAGCTCATGCAAAGTAAACACCAGGCTTCCTCCTCCTCTGCCTTGGAAATTTATGCTCAGCTCACAAAATTGAAAAATGAATTCAATTCTAAAATTCCAAAACTTAAATTGCTGAGCTGGCCCTTCGCACCATGTGATTGTAATGTGTTCATGTCCAGTGTGTGAGAGAATGCATGTGATTCACGTGAGCGTGCGTGTTTGGTTTAGCTTGTGGTGCTTTGAGCCAAATATTTGGGATATAATGTGATTATTGTTATTATTGAATATTCAATTACTTTTGTATCACACCTGACACAAGAAGCTCATGCAGAGTGAAAATTAGAACAAATCAAGTCTTTGTCACAATCCACGCACAGGCAGCACCTGTTCATTATTCTAAAAATTAACCTAGTTGAACATGAGATGATGATGATGATGAAACTTTATTTTCCAGTGGTTAAAGTTTTGACAGAGAAGAACATCAATTTACAAACTTGCCGTTGCTACACACTTCTAAAACACATCTATCAAAAAAAAAATAAAACATTGAGATAAATATTTTCAGGTGACTCTCTCTCTCTCTCTCTCTCACTCTCTCTCTCAAGCACTCATCTGCATACGCATGTAAGCAAGATTCAGCTTGGAGAGGGATAATTAGCATCGTTTTGTTGACTGTGTGTGCTAGGGAGGGGCGGTCGTCATCCCAGGCAAATGGCGACTGGCAGCGAATTGGAGATGTGCTGCTTCAGGCAGTCGATACGGTTGCTGAGGTGAGTACATGCAGATATGTAGTACGTGGAATAAGTAAAGTGTGTGAAAAAAAAAGGAACCAACGAAAAGGAGCGCTTAGCTATAGCAAAAAAAAAAAAAAGGTTCAAGCAGGTTTTGTTTTTTTGTTTCATTTATTTTTGGCCTGTTGCGATCCGCATGCAACTGAGGTTTTAAAAAAAGAAAACAAAAGAGTTCATGCAGTTGTTCGATGTGGAGAGTTGCTGTGGCGCGGGGTGATCTGAAGATTTCAAGTAAAATTGCGATTTTTGTATGGGCTTCTTTAAGAGTTAAACATCCAACTTTACAGTAACCAGTTTAACCAAAATGAGAAGGAACTTTGTTGAAACTAGTGCACTGTATTGACAAACGAGGCTGCCTTAGGTAATTGTTCAATTCTTTATTGTTTAGGCCATCGGCCCGTCACAAAGCAGATAATTTTACTAACGTACATGTACCGTGAAGTTACTATTACTAAAAGTCATTAATACTTGAAAACGCATTACAAAGTATACAAAGGGATTACAAACACTGGAAGAAATCTATAATAATACGCTGTGTAACACACACACACACACACACACACACACACACACACACACACACACACCTTAGGTAACTACAAGTGTTTTCCCAACCACCATTTTGGCAGTAGACAAACTTGTAGGGAAACATAATGTCTCTAGGGAAAATATTTTCAGACAAATTAGCTGTCTGGCAAGGAGAAACCAAGCCAAAAACCACTCAGTTTGACGTCGTCGAGCAGGGAGAACAGAAACCCAGCAAGGCGGCCCTTTAACACAGGGCTAATCAAAGTGGTTGAGAGCGTTTCGGGTGCTACAACGATTCAAAAGTTTTTGCGATGATTGCTCGCAGATTAAGCCACATGTTTTAAATATTAGCATACACCCATCTTTGCATTCTAGAAGTGTTTCAGCAGTGTTCTTTATTACACACATATGTGCGTCGTTTATACAGAGATTTCAGAGTCTGAAGCAGAGATTTTGGGACTGTACGTCATTGTGAATCACGGTTTTCAAGGCTTGAAAACCGACAGTAAAACAACACATCTCAGACTGTCGCTGGAACTGGAAACAACAGAGAATTATGTGCCCTAGTGCTGGGTTTTCCGATTCATAAAGAAGGTGTCGTCTCCGACAATCTTGTAAACAATGGGTCCGGTCGAACCAAGATTTTCGTACTTGGGTCTGACCCTTTGATTTTACAAAATGACCCTCTGAATTTGACAGAGAGGGTCAAAATGACCTTCAGTTTTGAAAGCTTTAAGGAACACTGTTTCAGGTCTTTTTTTCTTCTTTTTTTTTGTCTTTTTTTTTCCACACAGCCCTTTTCTTTCACACAGGAATTCAAAATTTAGTAAACAGGAGTGCAAAATGTTTCCATTTCGAAATGTTAGTAGCACCAGAAACACTCCTTGGGTTTCGGGTCTTCTGCCATGTAATGGCAAAACACAGTAAGTCCATTGATGCCATTTTAGGAAAAACGCCATTTCGTGTCTTAAATTTCATTTTGAAATCGCCCCATTTCCCCTAAAATGACATCATTGATCTACCACGTTTTGACATTACATGGCAGTCTTTTGTGTGAAATAAGAGCACTTTATCAATGGGAAACAGCTTTAATTGTTACTCCAGTGTAAAGACGTGCAGTCGGGGTGGTCGAATGGTAGAGCGTTGGACTTTCAATGCTCGGTTCGTGAGTTCGATCCCAGCTGGGGCCAAATATTTGGGCTGGCTTTTTCATCGTTGCCCCATCTTTGATATCACCCTGTGTGGTGGAAAAGGACGTTAAACACCCACCCACCCATCCACCCGTAAAGACATGTGCAGGCATGTATTTCAAACACATGGCTTTGACTGACAGCAATTGTCAAAACTAATTCAGAAAAAGCCAATGTTACGGTTTGACACAGACAGGGAGAACAAAGTAAAAAGGCATAATAGAAAAAAACACACAAGAAAATTTTGAATCAAAGGAGCACTGGAAAAACTCAGTGCCATACTAACACCAGTTAGCAGGGAGAACGGAAACCTAGCTAGCATGGCGGCCCCATACCAGTTTGCAGTTTGTGTAAGGCTGCTGCCCCACAGGAGAGGGTAGTTACTGATTGATCTCAGCAGCCTCTCACCCTCGAGGGGTTTGCAAGCCGCTGCCGAAAATTGGCTATCAGTGCTCATGAGCCTCTAGTCACTCCCGATTGATAATATTATTTTAGGTCCTTTGGAAAACCTTCCCTGAGGGGATGGTCGTTTGTGACCCCTGTCAACCTCTACCCTGCTATATTCAGCACTCGGCTGTTTCTGCTGACAGTCCTGCGTCAGTACTTGGCAGTTTTGGTTTCGTGGTTTGGCAGTGATTGGGGAGGTGGTTAGGGTGGGCGTTTGGGAGTTTATCGTCCTATTCCTCCACTTATGGGTGATATCAAAGACGGGGCAACAATAAAAAAAAAAGGCCAGCACAATATTTGGCCCCAGACGGGATTCGAACTCGTGACCCGAGCACTGAAAGTCCAATGCTCTACCTATCGGCCATCCCGGCTCCCCAGTGATGTGGGGACAGTTGGTGAGAGGACAGAGATACAGATCCTAGTTCAAATCTCCATCCTGTTTGAGTAGATGCTGTTGCATTTGTGAGCGTGTAACTGAAGTGAACAAACCATTGGTGTTTTTTTCCTGTTTTTCTGTTGCGTTTCTAGTATTGTTGGTGGTGGTTTGTTTTTTTCCTTGCTCTCTTGGCATATGTACGTACACTCAGGACGGTTTTTTGTTTTTTTGTTTTTTAACGTGTTTCATTATGGTTGTGTAGAATTAACTTTTGCCACCATAACTGGCCCATCACAGTCAGGTTCAATCTTGCGCAGCTGAACTGTTCGGTTGGGGTATCGGTCATCTTTTTATTTTTTACACCTCTTTGGTCAACCTTGTTGCAGAAATGTGAAGTACCAACAAACTGCTATGTGTTAGGATGACCATTGCCTGAATGATTTGCCAGAGGTACAAAGTTTATGATTATCTTTCCTTTATGTCTGCAGCTGTATCGAAACTACTTCAACTCGCAAGAGGACATAGTGCTGGCACTTGACCAGAGGGTCAGGGGAAACAAATCCTTCGAGGAACTCTACAAGGAGTTTGAGTCCCAGAAAGTGTGTTACCTCCCTCTCAACACCTTCTTTCTGAAACCAGGGCAGCGCCTGCTTCACTACAGACTTATTGTGGAACGTGAGTTGGCGTTGTGGTCATAGTTCGTATCTGATAGCACAGGAAGTAAAAAGGAGATATTTGTGACCCGTTCTCCCAAAAGGGACCATAAGTTGAAAATTACCAATTTTGAGATATACATGTATGACACTGCAATCTACTGGTTATGCAGTTTAATTCAATATAAGAATGAAAGCTGTACTATTGAAATTGACAGAGATATCAGCAGTTGAAGTTGGCTACTCACAAGGCGGCCATACTGACCCCTGGCACTCTTTTCGCCTGTAGCGGCGTTCGGCCTAGTGCGACTTACGGTCCCTTTTGCAAGAAGGGGTCACATTTCTCTCTCTCTCTCTCTCTTTCTCTCTCTCTCTCTCTCTCTCTCTCTCTCTCTCTCTGCAAAGACAGGCCAGGCCAGTGAGAGACACCAAACCTATTTTCAGTGGAAAATCTGTGATGGCTGATTCCAACTGTTCTTCTGTGTACAGACACAAAAGACAAATTACATCATTTTTATCAGCAGTTTATATGTACTGGACATGGTGAGAGCTAATGCAGTTTGCCAAGAAATTTGCGTTTCTAGTATTTAATACTGTGATGCTGAGTCTCAGAATTAATACATGTGTATGACTTCAACTTTTTCGTCAAAATGAGCAGTTTATCATTATATCTCTGATAATATCCATTGTCTTCAAAACTTGTATCATTCAATAATATCACTGGCACCGGCCCCCGTAGTGTAGTGGTTAGCACTTCGGACTATGGACCTGGGAGACCCGGGTTCGAGTCCCAGCCGAGGCAAGCGGGATTTTTCCTACCTAGGTCGGCTCCTACCCAGAGCGGGTGTGCTATGGACCCAATGGGGAGGTTGTTGCCACACAGCCGAGTTTCACCCACTTCACGGGTGCGACTTTGGGGGTGCTTCCCTTGGTATGACACGTCTTATGATGTGGATGATTACACGGCCGGCACCACAGGTGCCGTAGTTCCTGGGCCTGGTTAATGCCGGGATATTTATGATAAGAAGCGAGGAATGCGGCCCTGTCCCGCTGTCCCAAACCACACGGACCTCCATAGCATCATCTTACCATCATCCTCATCTCCATCATCATGCATAATAAAAATTGTCCCAGCTTCCGAGCCCTCCGTGGATTCTACCCATTGCTTGGGAGGAACACCACTGGAGCTGGCAAAGAGTTGGGGCAGCACAAAAAAAAAAATAATAATAATATCACTGGCATGTCAACCGTTTCATGTTGAAGATATGGTACATTTAAGGGGCTTTTTCTCTGTGTGCAGGACTAGTCAAACACTACCCCCTTAACCACCCAGATGCTGCAGATTGTGCGGGTGAGAAAAACGTTTGTCTGTCTGTATCCGGGAGTTTTGCACGCATGTATGCTAGCACCACGTGAACACACATAATATACATTTGCACATGTATGCACAAGCACAAAGACAAATACAGATTTTAGAGCAATTGTAATTGCAAGGCCTATTAAGCACAAAACTTTGTACATAATAATAATAATAATGACATACATATTACAGCGCTATAACCTATTAGTTAATAACAGTTCTGAGCGTTAAAAAAAACAAAACAAAAAACTTAGGCTACTTTTACACACTTGCTGTTGACAGTAAACAATACCTTCAGTACAATGAGTCATGTGCCTTGATTTTTTTTTTTTTTTTTTTAATTTGATTTTGTTTCTTTCCCTGAGCTCTGTTATTCGTTAACTGATTTTTTTTCTGTTTATGTTTATTGTAGCGGCTTTGAAGAAACTTAAAGACCTCACGGACACATACAAGGACAAACTACATCGGCTTGTGAGTATTCCTCCTTGCACATCTCTCTCTCTCTCTCTCTCTCTCTCTCTCTCGCTGTCCCTCTCTCTTTCTCTCTCTCTCTTATTATCACAAATATTTTGCTGGCTTACATTTACTTTAGTTGTATTTCTATTTTTGAATAAAATTACTTTGACTAATTGAAGGATTCAGGGTGAAAAACAAGTTAAATCAGTTTGAGTACATATACTTTTTGTACATGTATTTTGATGGCTGTTCAAAGTCTTCGTTGGGAGTAACGGCATCTAGTGCTCATTTTTATGCTGTTTTAGTTTAGCACGCCATCCTCGAGGTGCTTGCAGTAAGTAATCAAATTTAACCGGCACAATGAAACAGGAAATGAAGAAACAACAAACTTTTATTTGTTAACAGGAAAACTTGCAGAAGCTGATGGAACTCCAGAGAGATCTGATTGGACTGGAAAACCTTGTCAGCGTTGATAGGGTTTGTATTGTTTGTTTAGGTTTCGGGGGGTTGTTTTGGGTTTGGTGGTGGTGGTTTTGTTTTTTTTTCCTTATTATTGTTTGTTTTTTTTGTTTGTTTTTTGGTGGGATCATGGTTCATTGTTGTTGTTGTTTTGGGGGGAGGGGGGGGGGGGTTGTTGCTGTTTGAGGTTTCCTTTGGTTTTTTTTTTTTTTTTTTTTGGGGGGGTGGGGGGGGTGCTTTTGTGTATGTGTCTGTGTGTTTTGGTCACTTATTTCCTTGTTTTGTTTCTCTGTGTTAACAGGTGTGTTGGTGTTTGGTTTTTTTTTGCTGTTGTTTGTTTTTTGTTTTTTTTTAAAGATATTTTTTAAAAAGGGCAATGATATTTAGACTTCTTGTTTGTTTTTGAAAGAAAGCATCCCATGCCTGACTGTAAGAGAAAAAAAAAAAAAAACACAAGTCAGGGCTTTCATGAATAGGAAAAGATTTATTTGTCTTTGCAGGAATTCTTGAGGGAGGGCTGTCTCCAGAAATACTCAAGGAAAGGTTACCAGCAACGCATGTTTTTCCTGGTGAGGTGCTTTTCATGATAGTTAAAGGCCTCCTGTCCAAAATATCTTGGCGTACAACTGGTTTCAAGCTGTTTTGGTGCTTTCCTGTATCATGCCAGTTAGACACACACAACTTTATTTAAGATTGACTGTTTCAAGTGTACAGACATAACGACAAACACAGCAGTTTCAAAACAGAATTTGTTGTATAATGATAAAGTGCAGAAATATTAATAATTTTGGTCAGTGGGCCAGTAATGCAAACAAATATAGTGATGTACATGTATATTGTACATGCACATCTATTAGCCTGCACACACTCCATAGTCTCTTCCTCTTTTTAAATTTTTTTTTTTTCATAATGTCAGTGAGTAAAATGAACTATTGCACAGAGGCTTTTGCCGAAAATGTTTGGAAAGTATTATTTTTTGCACTTGCTTTTTATGTCCACAGTTTTCGGACATGCTAGTCTACACCAGCCGTGCTGCATCCTCGCTTCTACAGTTCAAAGTTCATGGTCAGCTTCCACTTCGAGGCATGACGGTAAGTTCTGAATTTTTGCGTTGTAGAGTTTGCTGCTCTGGAAACAAAGTGCTGTGAATGATTTACAGTATGATATTTGTGAAATAGTACATATTCCTGGTTTTTCATTCGTGTTTTACAGATTGAGGAGACGGAGCAGTCCAAAGTGGCAGTCCCAAACACCTTCGCTATCTATGGGGGCAGCAGATGTATACTTGTAGCAGCCAGGTTAGATTGCTACTTCTTCTTGTTTGTTTTTTGTTGTTGTTGTTTTTTTGTTTGTTTCTTAACTCAGTTTACACCACCCGCAAATTTTCAGTGAGTTAACTACAAGTTCTTCACATCTGAAAATAGTAAGGAAACAGAATGAATGTGTGAGTTATGACTTAGTGGTTTACAGCTCCAGTTACGTCATCAATCAAAGACGCACAGAAAGTGCACCATTTCAAACATTTGGAACTCATATGCCAAGGCCTGTGCATAGGCATTTTGTTCACTTTAGGGGGTGAAATTGTATTTTGCCTTGATCACTTCAAAAATGATCGCGCAGAAAAATCTCTGTGAAGTATTTGTGAGTGCATTTTTTAATGCCAGTACATTAGCACATGCTTTGAATGATATTCTTCTTAACGGGGTAGCCTAGGTATAGGCGTCCTCAAAACGTGGCACACGGGGTCGTCGGGTCAGGGCTTTTACGCGTGCAGCACGCGATTCGTGAGTGGTCTGTGTTTTGAGGCGCGGTGCGTGCAGCAGGCATGCACCAACGTGTTGTAAAAACTATTCAGTGTTTTATTCGGGTTCTTGTCGCGTTAGTCCACTGTTCATCTCCTGTGGTCAGTTGCTGCCTGGCCGCCGGGGGGACCACACCTGCCCGATCGTTGCCCCGACCCTCCCTCCCCGATTTTAAAAATTTACCAGCTAAATAATTTTTTGTGATATATGGAGTATTACGGGGATCACTATTAAGATAACATCACTTGTGAGTTCACAGTCGCCTTTTAATCATGTGTCTTATTTGTCATTATCATTGCGGTTATTAGCCGATGTATGTGTGTGTGCAGCGCGGAGTGCATGTGGGTTTACTTTTAGTCGCGTATCTGTGGTGGGTGCATGTTTGTGTGGCTGGTGTGCGTGCGCAGTTGGCTGTGCTTATTTTGTTTTATAGTAGTTGTAGTTACACACAAATTTTATCTGCAAGTATTAATACAATTTGTGAGCTCCAACTGAGTGTGCTGTGTTTTGATAAAGCACTTTCAACTGCTCTACAGACCATTTTCTCACAAATTAGTGCGCAGAATTTTGAGGGGGTACATGAGTGACTAGTCACCCTACCAGAGAAATAAAATGTCACAGAAAATGTATGCTGCTAGAGGTAAGAGTCTGTACGCTCGTGGTAGAAACAGTTTGCATGATTAGTTGGAGTGGTTTACCATGAAAGAAACCATGCAATGTTATTTTGCCATAGCTACCTCCAGTAGTGCTGTTTCATTGGTTTCTTGGTTGGTCTTTAGTTTTGTGTGTGTGTGTGTGTGTGTGTATGTGTGTGTGTGTGTGTTGATTTCTTAGTGTTGTTTGCTGCTTCTTGTTGAATATTTTTATGCACAACACTCTTGACGCACAAATTTGAGAACAGCATGTCACAGGGGACACATGTGTTTCGTCTCACCGTTCGTTTGTGTTTTATGAGGCTGGTTAATGTTCTGATGGAAGACTGATGTGTGTCCTTTTGTGTGCAGCTCTCAAGAGGAAAAGAACAAATGGATTGAAGACATCAACCAAGCTGTACAGACGGCAACACTCAGACCAGACACTGAACGTCCACAATATCCTAGTCTTAAATCCAGCACCAGTAAGTGTCGCTGTTGTCAACACAACATTCCAAATTATTTGGTTGTTGGTTTTTTAGTGTGGGGTGGGGGGGGGGGGGGGGGGGACATGGCTAACGCTCATCTTCGTTACTGAAGCACCACCCTGAGGGAATACTCTGTTGCTTTTCTCTGTTTGTTGTCTTGACAAAATCTTATTTGATATAGTAGCTACACAGGGCAGGGGAATGTGTAATGTTCTTTTTGTACATTTGGTGCTAAGTGAGGCCTTGAAATGCTTTAAACTTGCTAGATTTCATTTTTAACTTGGGGACTCCACCCTGTCTTGACTTAAGCCTTTTCGGAGTGTCACCCGTGTTTCACTTTGAACTTTCCTCACCAACTACGCATCCTTCCTGTTAAGTTTAACTGTTCTTTCTCATATTCTGTATGTCTCTTTATTCTTAACATTGGGTGGTGGTGTCACCTTTCTGTGTTGTGTGTTGCAGGTTCCACTGAAAACATTGACGGAGCTGGTGGGGATAATGACCGGATGTCAGAAAAACCCATTCAGCACCGGGCCAACACCACCATGCATGTATGTTGGCATCGGAACACCAGCGTTTCCATATACGACCACGAACGCGCTCTCAAGGTACTGATTGAACACTTGCAAAGTTGATTTTTGTCCTGTATAACTGAACTCCTAATGACTGAATTCTGTGGGCTTGTTAGGATTAGAGTATTGGCTGGAATTTGAGAAAGATTTGGGACACAAAACTCTTAAATTTGGGCACAAATTTGAGAACAGTGCATCACAGGGGACGCAAATGTTTTGTCTTGCTGTAACAGTTTTTTTTTTTTTTTTTTTGGGGGGGGGGGGGGGGGAGGTTGGTTTTTTTTTTTTTTTTTTTTTTTTCAACACTTTCCCGCAAACCCGATGAACAAAAAGCGACCTGGAACTAGCAGCACTGAGACACTCGCATCATCTCATTTCCGCTGAGCACTCTGGGACACTTTTTGTCGAATAATAATGTTTGATAAGAGTGCTAGTTCCTTGGCCTGCCGATTCGCTTTTGTGTGTGCCTAGAGAAATTCCATGGTGTGTGACTGATCATCCCTTGAGGCTGGGAAGTATTGCATGTAGAATCTGCTGGAACCGAAAAGGGTTAAGACAAACAAAATTAAAGCCAGGCTTTGAAAATTCATCAGGGGGTATTGTCATTGTCATTTGTTCCCTGCAATCTATTTCTCTTCACAGTCTTCTCCACATGTTAGTAACTGATAGGTAGAGAACACTGAGTTATTATTATTATTTATTATATGTATTTTGCGTGCAGAACCAGCTGAGTGGCTATTTACTCCGCAAGTTCAAGACGAGCAACGGCTGGCAGAAACTTTGGGTCGTCTTCACTAATTTCTGCTTGTTCTTTTACAAAACGTACCAGGTATCTGAAAGGAAGAATTTGGTTTTTTGTTCTGTTTTTTTGTTTTCTTGTTTTTTTGTTTTTGTTGGTTTGTTTGTGTTGGAGGGGGGGGGGGGGGGGGGGTGGGGGTTGTTTGTCGTTTTTAATGTGAAACCACACCAAGTGGTTTGTCATGAATTTAGGATTTTGACATAGAAAGAAAACATTGCATAAAATTAATGTTTTATGGAGAGAAATTATTGGGGGTGTTTTGTGTGTGTTTTATTTAATGACATCTGAAAGGCAGCAGATGAACAGTTTGTATACTGTGCAATTTGGAGCAGTAGCATTTTTGCAAAGCCCAGTTCATCTATCTCTCTGTGTGTGGAGGAAATGTTACATAACCTAGTAAGTCACCATTTTGAGGTTTTCATGCATAGGGGTGAGCAGTGGTCTAATAAGTAGTACATTGGACTTAGCCACTGCACTACTGAACGGCTGTCACAGCAAAGTGTGGGTTCGAGCCCAGGTCAAGCTTGTGATATGTGATACTTGTTTTTCCTGGCTGCCAGGCGATTCATCGGGGGCTTCTCTCCTGGTTATCTGGCTTTCCTTCCCAGGATTTTTTTTTTAAAACAAAAAAATAGGATAGATAGATTGGTGGCGCTCCACCATGGTGACATGCTTTTCCTGAGGGAAGCAGCCAAATTTCCCAAAAGGGACACTAAAGTAGTAGAAAAACATGCATATACCAGGTACTTCCATTATAAATACTAAAGCTGCAAGAAAATGTATTCAGTCCTGTCTTGCCATTTTTGCCTCAAATCGACATGCAGTAGTACATGTACCACCCACATGCTAAGCGTGATGTTGCTTTCAGGATGACTTCCCCCTGGCCAGCCTTCCGTTGCTAGGATACGCAGTGAACCAGCCTGAGCCTGAAGATGGTATCAGCAAGGATCACGTTTTTAAGCTGCAGTTTAAGAACCACGTCTACTTTTTCCGTGCGGAGAGCGAGTACACATATGCCAGGTATGTGGTATCAGGAGTCACCTCTGTATTCAGAGCATCTCTTTGCTGCTGTTGGATCATGTTCTTCTTACATAGTGATTTATCTGAAAATTCAGGAAGAAATCTCTCTCTCTCCCCCCCCCCCACCCCCTTTAGCTCCCCATCACCCTCCCCTTTTTGATTTTCTGATTTTTGGTGTGTGTTTTTTTTTCAGCATGCTGGCGTCTTTTGTGATCCAATTCCTGTTTACTCTGGTGTAATTAGGGTACTTGTGTAAACGGATTTGTGCTGGCGCTTAACGGGGTTTAATGCTACTATTTTTATACTCACAGATCATTCTGAGCTGTTTTCCCGGTATCTATCATGACACCACTAAGACATCTAGACACTGACAGCGCATATAATGCTGGCACTGAGCTCACGGAAGCGTATTAAATGACACAGTGACCACCGGTCACCAGCGCTCCAGTAGTGTAACAACAGTTGTAGAATTTGTTCACGCAAAGTGTGAACAACCTTGTATCGCATTAAGAGCTGTACTTATCATCGAGATAGAGTATTTCAAGTGTACAGGCGCAAACCGAAACTGTTCCATAACATAGGCTGGCTTAGCCAAGACGGAATTAGCCGTTAAGTGCTGTAGCACTGCTTCAATAACTGTACACTGTTCAGAACAGCGCTGCGCGCTTAGTGCTGGGCAAACGGAAGCGAGAGCGTGCAACACCGCTTCTGAGAGAGCTCCATTGGCTACCAGTCCATTTCCGCCTTCAGTATAAAATTTCTGTTCTGGCCTTTCGTCATTTTGATGGCACCCTTCCACCATACCTTTCGGCTTCACTCGTCACCTATTAACCGTCGCAAACCCTCCGGTCGTCGACGGAGAGGCTTCTCAAAATTCCCAAGCGCAACCTGAAATCCTTTGGCAAGCGCTCTTTCAGTTTTGTTGCACCAACCTTTTGCAATTCTCTGCCAGCACATCTGAGAAAGGCATCCACACTGTCTGTTTTTAAGAGCAATCTTAAAACGTTCCTTTTTTGTAAAGCTTTCCAGTAATTTCCCGTGTCAGCAACTAGTCAGTTTCACCAGTGTATGTCTGTCCACTGTAAAATGTGCGTGAGTGTCGGAGAGTGAGTGGCGCATTGAGTTTATTCCAAAGAAATGTGCCCTACAAATGCCATTTATTATTATTATTATTACACATTCCATTGTACATGAAACTTATTGCTTCTTTGCAGGTGGATGGAAGTGATCAACTCGGCCACAAGTAGCGCACGCAGAACCCGTCTCTTCAGCCGCATGACAAGCCAGTTTGACAGCTAGTGTCTACAGATCTTTTCCTGTTTTTTTTTTTGTTTTTTTTACAGTCCAAGAGCCTGCATCAAGAGTCCTTCCCCTGATTTATCTGTGTGTTAGATGCATGATCGTACGTAGGCCTGACGTGTCCGCAGTTTTTCGTAATCTGACTTTGACTTCACCGTAGTCGGTGGTGGTCTAGTACAGTACCCATGAATACCGAGTGAGGTTTGGAAGACTTTACAGCTAGTCACACGAGCCTTTTTTATCCAATGAAAAACACCAGCAGGATAAGAGGTGCAGCCAGTTGACTGATAAGAAACATGCATGTGACTTAGAAAGTGTTAATACGTGATTAAGACCGGTGTCCATTGGATAGCATTCGTGCAGCCTTTTTCAGATTTCAGAGCTTATATATAGAAAATCGTTGATTTCATTGCCAGATGTGCCTGAGTTTTAACATTGTAGTGATAGCTGGAGATCTGTGTTACCATCTGCAGAAGGTTGTGTTTTTTTCTGTGACACTCCAACCCCTGCATCTGGGTTTTTTTCTGGTTTCAGTGGGGTTTTTTTTTTTCTTATTTTGTCAGTTTAGCTTTTGAGAACCACAGCTTAACTTTGTTCTGCTGGTAGGATTTTATTTTACCTGTATTTTTTTTAAATATATATACTTACGAGACAGGGATGGGACTGTGTGTGTTTTTGTTTGGTTTGGTAACAGCACTGCCTGTCTTATAGACTTTTTTAAAGTCCCAGTGTGTTTGTCCTTCCCCCCTCTCTGATGGTCATGCGTAGTGTGTGTTTGAAGGTATTTTGGTAGCAAGGACTGCTGCTTTTTGCAATTCATGATTAGGTGAGAGGGCATGTATATTGTATATTTGAGCTGTGGTAATGTTGATTCTTGTTGTGCCATTATGCATCCCCGCTCTGCAACATCTGGCTATGTTGTTAAATTTTGACATCTCTAAAACTACCTTCATTGTGATTGTTAGGTCGAGTTTTGCATTAATACTTTATGTCCATGCCCGTTTTTGTCTTCTTTTTTTGTTGATATGAGAGTAGGACAACTTGCGTGCAAATGAAAAGAAAGGCATGGATGTACATTGAAGTGTGTGTGTGTGTGTGTGTGAGAGAGAGAGAGAAAGAGAGAGGCAGAGAACAAGAAACAGTTGTACATGCCACAGCGTTTGGGAAGAGAGTAAAGTGTTCTTTTAGGCCGCTGCATGCATAGCTGGCTGCGTGTTTTTAAATGAATGACACTGGTTGTGGAAGCTATTTTGAACCATGTCAAGTCGATAAGAGAGTGTGTAAATCGTGCAGATTTTGACATGTAAATTTATTAACCATGCTGTCTTTTTAATGATGGATTGTACATGTATACACAAGCATTTTAAGCCAGTATGGACCGATAAATGTACCTTTGGATCTTCTTATTTAATCCAGATGATCACGCGGTGAACCCTGCATTAGATAGGAAAGCAATGTACATGGTTTCGTAGGCTTGAGTACATAGTCCATACTGTTCATTTCATCGTGTGCCTTCATGTAGTACAGCATAAAGACTGGTTCATACTTTTTCTTTGCTATTTATCTTCTGCGTGTGAGTGAAGTTTATTCTTCTCATGGCAAACACGATGTGTTGTACATTATCATACAGCCTGTTTTGCAGAGAACATACGTGTTTTACCAGTGTTTTAACAGAATTTCTTTTGATTCTGCATTGCTGTTAAAACTCGTTGATTTTTTTTTTAGGATTTATTTTGTTTTATGCTTACCTCTGTGTACTTACTTTCTACAAGGAAAGTTAATGTTTAGGGAAGTAGTGTTGCGTGAGGCAGGTTTTTTCTTTTGGGTGGGCGGGGGGGGGGGGGGGGAGGGTATATTGCTAATGTTTGAGAAACTGTTTTAAAGCAGCAATAGTGTAAAAAATATATTGAGATATAGGACAATTTTCAGGAAACATCTTCTGATGCACACTTAAATAATTGGTAGTAGACATTTTAGTGCTGCCAACAATTTTTATTTTATTACTATTATAATGTTTAAGAGAAGTTGTACATGTCTAAAATGCCTTATTCATTGATGCTTTATTAGAACCCAGTTGTTGGCAAAACCTTAGCAAGAGATCTAATTGTGGCAGACACTTTGAATTTTAGCTGTGTCGGCAGGTACCCGGTAGTATGTTGAATAATGTTTTGCTTCTTTATGTCTGCCACGACATGAAGTGACACTGATTGTAAACCCAGGATGGTCAACTGAACGAAATAAAAACACTATGGTGTTAACTGTGTGTATTAATGAGGTAGATCAGTACCAAAGTGAAATGGTGCTTTTGTTGGCTCCCTTGTGTAACAATGGGAGTCTATGTATTAACCCTCCGTCGTCTGTCTTTCTGTCTGTCTGTCTGTGTGTGTGTGTGTCCAGAAAACTTTAACATTGTCATTTTCTCAGAATCTACAAACAGCAGAGGCACCAAACTTGGCATGCTGATAGACAACCACAAGACCTTTCAAAACATATCATTTTGAATGACCTTGACTCAAGGTCAAGGTCACTAAAGCTCTCTGTTTGAAAATTTTACATTGGCATTTTCTCGCAATCTACAAACACCAGAGGTTTTAAACTTTGTGTGATGATAGACGTCGTTGATAAGAACTTTACAGATATATATACATGTAGTCAGTGGCCTTGTGTCAAGGTCAAGGCCGTACAAGCTACTTTTGTGAAACCTTAACATTGGCATTTTCTCAGAAACAACAAACGGCAGAGGCGCCAAACCTGGCGTGCTCATAGACAGTGATAAGACCTATGCACATATACCACCTTAAATGACCTTGACTCAAGGTCAAGGTCATGAAAACAGTCTGTTGGAAAAATGTAGATTTGCATTTTCTCAGAAACTAGAAGAATCAGAAGCATCAAACTATATGTGCAGTAATTGACATTGGCAGCACCTTTACAGACATACCTGTGTTCAGTGACTTTTAGTCTAGGTCAAGGTCATGCAAGCGTTTTTGGAGAAACTTTAACCTTGGCATTTTCTCCAAAACAACAAACAGTAGAGGCACCAAACGCAGGCATGATGATAGACAGCAATGAGACCTACCTTTCTGAATGACCTTGACTGAAGGTCAAGGTCATTAAAGCTGTCTGTTTTGAATTTTAACATTACTGTTTTCAGAGAAACTACAAATACTAGAGGCATCAAACTTTGCATAATGATAGACATTGATGAGGTCTCATTTGAATGACCTTGACCAAAGGTCAAGGCCATACAAACTGTTTCGGGGAAAATTGTAATATTGCCTGAACTTAGAGCGCCAGAGACATTTACTTGGCATGATAACGGATAGTGATAAGAGCTTTACAAACATTCTCTTGTGAATAACCTTGACCTGTGTCACAAGGGAGCCATGGAGGCTTTTGCCTCTCTAGTTGAATACTTGTCACTGTGGTCTAAGCAAGAGCACAATAATTGAGCAGAGTCTGTATTACACCTCTAGTGCACAGTTTAGCATCGTCCTCAAGGTTTGTGGGGATCCGGGGTGGCCAGATGGTAGAGTGTTGGACTTCTGATGCTCGGCCCGTGAGTTCGTATCCCGGCTGGGGCCAAATATTTGTGCTGGCTTTTTGATTGTTGCCCCGTCTTTGGTGGAAAAGGACATTAAACCCCCAAACACCCACCCACCCTCCTCAAGGTTTGTATCTTGATAGAGCTTAAGTGTGCTAGACCATGAAGCACTGAGACCTGAGGTACACGGGCTTGAGGAAGGGTTATGCAGACTTTGTCTTTTATGTGCCGTTGGCTGTATAGATAAGCCAATTTTTGGTGTTCCTTGGGAACCAGTATGTCACTGAGCATGTGCAGAGCTATCGTGAAGGGTGTATGCGACAGATGTCAAGATTAATAGTCTGGAAGCGTAACTTCTTCTTTTTTTTTTTTGTTCTGTATGTTTCCGTGGTGTGATGAAGGTCTCTTCTGTATTTTTGGCTCGACCATTGGAGATATAAGAATCGTGAGATGGTGTTCAGATTTGATGCACAGTGTGGTTTTTCGGATCATTTCTGCAGCAGACGTATGTTTTCGTGTATTTGACTGAAAGATAGCGGAAGACTGAGAGTGTGCGATTGAAATGGGTGAAGTAACAACGGTTCTCGAGATTGGAACGTTTTATGGCAGGTTTCAACCAGCCATACCCAAGGAACAAAAACAATTGCATGCGTATGTATATGTAAGCCCTTTGAATTTGTAACCGTTCCTGTAACTTGTATATTTAAAAAAAATGTTTGGTTGAATGCCTACATTTTCATGTTCGATACCAAAGGTTTCATCTCATTGCATTTTACATTGTAGTCTCTGTTGCCTGCTAGGCTGTAGTTACACTTACATCTTTTTGGTTATTTCAGTATTGGGATGAATTAGTAGATGTGTTTGACCTACCATGGGGAGTGCTTGTGGTGGCTTCCAGAAATATTTTGCCTTGCATCAATCAGATTTAGTACACTATAATACCGCAGTGGGATACAGTCGACATTTATGACTTATGAAGTACATGTACTGCTAGAACAGGTACAGGTACAGGATGGGAATTGTACAACACACAGTTACATTTCTTCTTTGCTCAGAGGTGGAAAAATATCTAAATTTGACAATCAAGTTTTTGTGAAGGTAGGGGGCTGGACTGGAAAGGTTGGTGGAATCAAATGTTCAACATGAGTTTTGTAATTACCATACAAGGAAAACGGAGTGCGGATAATATGGGGGGGGGGGGGGGGGGGGGTACTGAACCTGTTTTTGGAATACTGTACAGTGCAAAATCATTTCCTGAAAGTAGCAGATATTTGTGCTCAGTTGAAGAGAAAAAGTAGTAGGAATTACTGTGCATATATATGGCTGTATGCGTAGACATTAATAAACAAAAAAACAACACATTTATTTTCTAAATACGGCATACCTATGCTAGAGACTGTACACTGTTCCATTGATGAAAAAGATACATCCTAGCCATTAATTTATACATGTAATCTGTTAACAGTACACATAGTTTTGCTCATTGAAAATCAAGCTGCCATTTACAGTCGGTGTATTTGTTTGCTTGTATATATGCATGTGCTTACCTGTCTTGTAACTATTGAGACACTCCCAACATACCTGCTGATTATAATGTTTATTATGTGTTCAAACTGGTTGTGTCAACATGAACGTTGGTAATTGTTCTGCCAACTGTCGTGTGTGTGTGTATCTTAACTTCTTGCAACAACGTCTATGCATTTCTGTGGTTTGTGCATGGTTATGTTTTTGTTTTTGTTTTTGAATTTTTTTTTTTTTTTAATCATCAGGCGTTCCCTTTTTTGTCTTTTATGCAGACAGTGTGGATTTCTTACTTGAGATTTGAAATCTGTGCCTGTTCTGCTGCTGTTTGCTCTGGCAACCTTTCAGTTTTACTGCAATGCTTGTAGACTTGCTACCCCAGTGTAATCTTTAAAATCACAATTTATGAAAGGAAAAAAATGAAGACAAAAGAAATGATGAATACTATGAAATAAAGGAAATTCATTGCAGCAGGGTGTCTGTTTCTATTTTGTCTCATTTATTTTGAAATGGTAAAAACACTTACTCCAACATACATAACTAGCCTTTTCTACCAGGCTCTCCTCAATGTGTGGTTTGTTTGTTCTTTGTTGTTTTTCTTTTTTATTTTGTTTTTGGTTTGGTTTTTGTTTGGTTTTTTTTTTTTGGTTGAATGAACATAGATAAACAGCAACATCAAAATTATAGTTTACCTGATATTATTTATTACAAATTTGATCCATTTCATTTTTTAACACGTTTCAAAATAACAGTAACCAAAAAAGTGCAACCAGGTGTACAAAATAATGTGCATAATCTTGTATAAAGTTAAATTATATTGTTTGGCATGAAAAGTGAATTATCTGTAAAACTAACTCTCTCTCTCTCTCTCTCTCTCTCTCTCTCTCTCTCTCTCTCTCTCTCCACACACACACACACACAAATGCGTACATGTATGTAGTAGCTAAGTTTACATGCTGCATATACTCACTCACTCAGATCAAATCTTGAGTAACAGATTGTGCAAAGGAGTACAAAAAATTACTGATGCATAGAAATACAGTATATTGAAACACCATTTAGAAGTTCTTTATATACACAACCACCAAAAAAAAAGAATTTTTACACAAATTAACACATTGAAAAAATCACACATCTGTACTGCCAGGATGAAAAACCAATTGTCTTGGCAACTGAGTAAACAGAAGGATACACTGAGTGAACTCACAAAAATGATATGAAATATCTTCTGCTTGCTGCCTATCTGAAAAATTTACTAAAGGAAACTGACAACTAAAGCCAGTCATCAATGGTTTCCATGTAAATGTATTTATTACATTCATTGGAGGAAGCAGGTATTGTTAGATACATGCACCAAATAGCCCATGAGATAAAGAAAGTCTTGAAAAGACACACACACACACACACACACACACACACACACACACTAACAGGATGAAACCAGTAATTAAACTGTTCGCACATTTGTGAAAATAGCCTATGTGGAAGCTAACATTTTGTTAGTCTTCGCGTATGTCAAACGTTGGCCAGTTAATACCAAAACTGAAATCTGCCCTCATGTGCCGCAAATAATATCTCCACTTCGGCTGAACACACCGAAGTCTGACAATTACAGTAAAAGTCCGACTTTTATCACAGATCAACAACGTTCAAATTCTGAGGTTTGGGCAATGGATAATCATTTATGCAACACTGCAATGACCATCTTAAAGTCAACAAACACCCACAGTTTATGGCCTTAGTGTGTATATATATATATATATATATATATATCCATGAAATAGGCCTTAGTATATATATATATATATCCATGAAATAGCACACCAAAGGAGGTGGGATGTTCTCAATGCGATTTAAAATGCACTCTCCAAGTGAGGTCTAGGTAGATGCTGTGGTTGCTCATACATGTACTGCCGCCCGTTATAGACACCCCTCCGCAAGGGAACCAGAATACCTTTCTCGGACCAGTCACTTGCACCAGTGTGGACCATATTATATGTACAAAATGCAGCTTTGCTATTTGGTTTGTAGCGATGTCGCGTGTGGTGTGTCGTGGTGTCGTACTTGGCGCGCAGCAACACATTTTCTGGCGTCTATGTATTTGGAGGAAATCAATGCAAGAACACGAGAAGAATCTTCTACTTCTTCTGCTTCAGTTGACTGTTTGCAGGTTCAACGCACTTTTCCACCGAAGGCGGGACTTCGAGGAATAAGCCAGCACGATTAACTTCTGCTTGAGAAGTGGGATTGGTGAATGTAAGTACTACCAAAAATTATCCGCTAGGCCTACTTGTAGCGGATACATAGTCTTCGGTGTGACGCCAGAAATTAGTGGTGAGTGGTGACCAAGGATAAAAGGATCAAATGTACAAAGCTGGGGGGGGAGGGGGGGTCGACTTCAGGAGGTAACGAGGGTTGACCGCAGGTTGTGTTGACTGCAGCCAGGAGACAGAAGGAGAAGTGGACTGAGCAGCCGAAGAGGTGTTCGGCGGTAGCTTGGTCCAGGTTCACTGGCAACATTCATGAAAAAAGGTATTGTACAGAGCTGGCTGGATAAAAGTAAAACTTAGGGAGTGCCCGTCGTTGTCGACTGACCCGATTCAGCTGCAGCTCTTTGTTCACAGTAAGTGTTGCCACTGCCCGAGCTGATGCAAACGGCACCTCCGACCGCGATATACGCGAACTGTCCGCTTGTGCAGGAGTAATCACGGTGTCGTCCAGGTTCATAACACCACCGATAATGTTCGCAGTTGTCCGGGTAGGTATCATTTCGTGGAATATAATCAGGATTGTTGCCTCCACACTCGAATGGGCCGATAGTTGTGGTCACCACTGTAGTTGTCGACTGGGCCTCTGTGCTGCCCGTTCCTGGAAGGACACAGGATGAGACCATTACCACAAACCAGCACACACAATTCTCAAAAATTTCTCCTTCGGTTGGAGGACATTGGGTGCGTACCTGAACGCAGGTCAGTGTAAGCAACCTTGCACGACATCTCCAATTATGGCTTTCTGCCCGTGCACGTAGTAGTTTTGACAAAATTGATCCGCCACGCTCGTCTTCTCTCCGGTGGTCCCTGCGGGAAATCGAAAGTGCTAACACCACTTTTCCCTGCAGAATTTGCGGCTTAACCGAGCACGGTGCAAATCTTTCCTATTGCAATGAAACGATGCTACTTTTGGTCTGTTATCACGGAGCTCTTTCATGTGTTTAGCTACTCGCGGCACGCTTGGCTGCAAGCTTCGCGATCGCCCTTTGTTCTCGCAACGCTGCGCGGCCGATGCCCTGGTGACGTCACGCGAGGGGCACGTAAGCGATGCTGGGTTTTCGGGTCCTGCGCCCACGCGGTATCGATGTACTGGTGTTTGAAACCCGATAAAACGTTTTCTGCGCCGCCAGATACTGCAGCGCGTATGCATTTAGGCTCTTCTAACAATGTATTATAGAAAACTTATACAGTTTGGGTGAGTGAAATAGGTGTTCAGGGACACTTTAAAGAACATTCACGGAAAGCAGTCTGCAGAAAATACATGTACTAACACGAAATAGCGCTTTCATAATCAGGCTCTTAGAAGTTTTTTTCTTTTTCGGACGATTAGTTTCGTAAAAATACATGTCTCAGTAAAATTCTATGATAAGTATTAACTTCCCAATACACCAAAGAAACAAACTGACTTAGCGATTTCAGTCGAGACTAAAACTGATACACTCGTTTCTCAGCACGAAAACGCACCAGGACTTGGAGTAGTCTCAAGTAGTCGCAGTTTCCCACAGTAGGTGCTGTCTGAAGGTTCTGCACATGTCGGGTCCCCGTCTTTCTCCCATGTGAATTCATGACTTGCTCCCGGGCATGTGTGGTCATGCGATATCCCATTGACACACCTATGGTACTTGTTACACTTGTGAGGGTAGGTGTCGCTATACGGTCGGTAGTCGATCACAGAAGTGCACGTGAAGCGAGCTGACGGGGGTGGTATGGTGGTTGTCGCATCGGGATCTGTAACATGTATTTTATTCGTCTAAATGCAGAGAAAGAGAGGGCAATGCCTCCTCTTTTGACTGAAAGGTAGTGGGTTTGGACTTCCAATGTTTGGGTCGTTGGGAGCCCAACGTTCGTGCTGGGTTTTTTGGTTTGTTTGTTTGTTTGTTTGTTTGTTTTTTCTTCTCGTTGCTCTGCCATTGATATCACCCTTACGTGGTGGAAAAGCACGTTAAATCTTAAAACAACCAGCCAACCCTTCTTTGATACCCATGAAGACTCTCCTTTCCATCAGTTTTCAAGAACAAGTTTGTTTAAATTTTAAAACTTCGCATCCCACGAAAATCATACGAAGATACAAATCGCTAGAACTTTATCCCCCCCTCCCCCTATCCCCCCCCCCCCAACTAGACACACACATCTACGCTTAGTCCATGTGCTGAGAGCTCATGCTAAAGTACTAGACAAAACATTTGAAAGTATAACTGAGTGCATTACGTACCGGTGGTAGTGGTCGGTTGCAGGCTGCATGCACCTGCATCTACGTCTATGCACAAGCCATTGCATTTGTTGAAGTAGATAGTGTTCTGACCGGTCACGCACTGAATGAAGGTGAAGCACGTCTCAAAGGGATAGAGAAGGATGGTCTGGCTCTGGTCGCTTCTCGATGAACAGTAGTCGTCTGAAATAGTTCACCAGCGGTAAAATCTGATAAAGCAGTGTAAGTTTGATGATGCTGATATACAATACAGCGACGATGGTCGGAATTACTTATCCCGGTTTTTTTTTGTTTTTGTTTTTTTGTTGTTGTTGTTGTTGTTTGTTTTTTTTTGCTTATTCATTTGTCTTTGTTTGCTTATTCATCTGTTTACTTATCAATTTACTGCTGTTTGAAGCTTCTTTGACACTGCTAGCGTACAAACATTACAGTATCATTGATCCGTATTAAAATTGTACCTTCAGAAATGCATTAATTCGAGAAAGTTACATGTACCAGCAACAGACTGATACTTAAAGGATTAAACCCCCACCCCCAAAACACACACACACACACACACACACACACACACACACACACACACACACACACACACACACGCACGCACACACGCACGCACGCACGCACGCACACACACACACACACCGTCACACACACACACACACACACACACACACACACACACACACACACACACACACACACACACCACAAAAGACCAACTAAGAAACCAATGAAAAAGCATTACTGGATGTAGCTGTGGCAAAATAACATTGCATGGTTTCTTTCATGGTAAACCACTCCAACTAATCATGCAAACTGTTTCTACCACGAGCGTACAGACTCTTACCTCTAGCAGCATACATTTTCTGTGACATTTTATTTCTCTGGTAGGGTGACTAGTCACTCATGTACCCCCTCAAAATTCTGCGCACCACATGAACTTGTGAGAAAATGTTCCGTAGAGCAGTTGAAAGTGCGCGCGCCCAATCAAACACTTACCAGGCACCAGCTTGATCTCTTCACTACAGGCCTCGGCGTACACGTCTGACGTATCAGCCTGATCGGTCAGCCGGCAACACAGTACGCTTTCGTTCCAGCCGACGTATTTCTGGGCGTCTAGAGATGACGAACCAGTTGTTTGTCCGCACTCGGCGTCGGCGTCAAACCTGCAGAACAAGGACACGGGGGGACAGGGGGGGGGGGGGGGTGTTAATCAAAATGGACGACCTTTTTCCTTTGCTATGCCGCTTCAAAAAAAGTTTCGACGAAGCTTGCTCTCATCTAAAGTTATGTTTCCTTTGGCGCGGCGCGACGGCGGAGCGACTGCGGCGGCGGCGGCGACAAAAATCGGGAACAGAGAAAATAGAAGGGGTTTTCGCTCCCTGGAGCGGTAAAAAAATTCGCGCCGCCGTCGCTGCCGCCAAAGGAAACGTACCTTAAAGCCGTTTTTTTTTTTTTTTTTTAAACATGAGCATATACACGTCTTTAGACTGTAGTAACGTATTAGTACAAATCGGTTTGGGGTTGATGAACGGTAGCTTTCAATTGTTTTAACCGACAACTGAACATGTATACAAAGCGTTTTCCCGGCGTTATGGCGTTTTGAATTTGGAAAAACGCGGTGCTATGGCATGGGAACCCGCTGGTTGACGGTGCAATGATTTGCATAGCACCGGAAAAACACCCTTCCATTTTGTTCCCCCCCCCCCCCCCCGAAGGATAAGATCACAAGAAAAACTCAGCATATCAAAGCTCCATGATTCTCTCTCTCTCTCTCTCTCTCTCTCTCTCTCTCTCTCTCTCTCTCTCACACACACACACACACACACACACACACACACACACACACACACACACACACACACACACACACACACACACACGTACGCACGCACGCACGCACACACACACACACACACACACACACACACACACACACACACACACACACACACACACACACACCCCTGAAAGTGGTTAGGGCGTCCGCTTGCAGATCCTAAAACACAGGTTCAAATCCACTCAGTGATGGGCAGTTTCCTCGGAATTTTTCTAATCGAGTCAAATTGCGCGTCCAGTGCAGCCAGATTTCAATTTAGAGAGAAGCAGTAAGAGTATGGTTTTACAGCCGACGCCGCCTCGTTGCAATTGGGATGACAAGTTCCGCCTGCTACGTATTAGTCTTAACTCGTAAGGGTCACCCCTTCCCCGCTACATGATAAGACTTTTTAAAAAGAGCAAACCACCGCACACCAGTATGAGCCACTTCAAGCCACTATTACGCAAGGCGTGGGCCTTCCCCGCTAGGCCCCAGACCGCTGCAGATGACATAAAAGTGACTTGTAGCTGCTCCTAGTCCTAGCGATTTGAAGGTTTCAAGTAAAATCGCGATTTTTGAATGGGATTTCAAGAGATAACTTGTGATCATAAACCACTACGATCACGTCCTTTTCCACTCACGTGTCTGTATGGCGACCTGACGGCAGGGATTCAATTGTAGTGCCGCCGTTTCGTTTCAGGATCCAACTGAACACGTAGGAAGGGTTGTAACCCATGGAGGACGTGCTGCAAGATGGGTTATCGGTCGTCTGGCTCTCCACTAGCTCCTTTTTAATAGTCAAAGTCAGACCCCCAGGTAATTCTGCAAAGGAATATATTTTTTTTTCTTTGTAATTCGCAAACAGCAAGGTACTCTCTCACTGGGCGGTCGATGGTCTAGTGGTTAAGAGACTTCGCCACCAATGCGGTGGAGACCAGGTTCGAGCCCCACACGGGAAAAGAATTTTTTCTTCTGGTACATGGCACCGTGTGGGCACCGTTCATTCGGGCCGAACGTCGGGGGTTCTCTCCGGGTACTCCGGCTTCCTCCCCCTCTGCTTTGAAAATGCTCAGCCCACAGAATTTGAAAATAAATGCAGTTGTTATTAACAGTGTTCATGTCCAGTGTGTGAGTGAATGCGTGTGATTCACTTGAGCGTGCGTGTTGGGTTCAGTTCGCGGCGTTTTGAGCCGATTCAAGAAATTGGGTAAAGCATCTATACAAAACACCGTTAGTAGTAGTAGTATATTTGTCTCCGTTCAGAAGAGCTCTTCGGGGCTGCAGAGAGAGAGAGAGAGAGTTGGTGAGCATTCTCTTTCCAACAGCGGTCAGCTGCTACAGTCGATCCCCCCCCCCCCCCCCCCCCTTCCCTTGGACGACTCCTGAACATTTGGGGATAATTTTGTCCTTGTTGCCCGCCTTTAGGCGTATTTTGAACTGCTTGATGTTGCTGAATTGCCGAATTCCTGTGGCAACATTGTATGCAGTAGCGGAAGGAAATGACAGAAAAAGAAGAAGAAAAGAGATGTAGAAGGCGTAAGAGATGTACCTCTCAGAGTGATCTGTGCCTGAGTTTGATCTGCAACCACGTCCCCATCGACCTTGGCGACGCAAGCGAAGGTTCCAGCGTCACTGCACTGGACCGACCCAAACACCAGCTGCACGAGCATCACGTCAGCTGCTTCACTCGCCGAGATGGAGACGCCAGACCTGACGCCTTGTGATGTCCCAGCTGTGGGGTCGTACGACCCTATGGACAATCCGTTTTGAAGAAACTCCACTGCGGTGAGTGTGGTTGTGTTTCGCACGGTGCAGTTCAGCGTAAACAATTGGCCGACGATGGCAGTTACGTCACTCATTGTGTCAACTGTTGGTGGAGCTGGTGTGGTGGTAGGTGTTGGTGTTGTGGTGGTAGGTGCTGGTGTTGTGGTGGTAGGTGCTGGTGTTGTGGTGGTAGGTGCTGGTGTTGTGGTGGTAGGTGCTGGTGTTGTGGTGGTAGGTGCTTCTGTTGTAGTAGGTGCCTGTGTTGTGGTAGGTGCTGGTGTTGTGGTGGTAGGTGCTGGTGTAGTGGTGGTAGGTGCTGGGGTTGTGGTGGTAGGTGCCGGTGTTGTGGTTGTAGGTGCTGGTGTTGTGGTGGTAGGTGCTTCTGTTGTAGTAGGTGCCTGTGTTGTGGTAGGTGCTGGTGTAGTGGTGGTAGGTGCTGGGGTTGTGGTGGTAGGTGCCGGTGTTGTGGTGGTAGGTGCTGCTGTTGTGGTAGATGCTGGTGTTGTGGTGGTAGGTGCTGGTGTAGTGGTGGTTGGTGCTGGTGTAGTGGTGGTAGGTGCTGGTGTTGGGGTGGTAGGTGCTGGAGTTGTGGTGGTTGGTGCTGGTGTTGTGGTGGTAGGTGCTGGTGTAGTGGTGGTAGGTGCTAGTGTTGTGGTGGTAGGTGCTGGTGTTGTGGTGGTAGGTGCTGGTGTAGTGGTGGTAGGTGCTGGTGTTGTGGTGGTTGGTGCAGGTGTAGTGGTGGTAGGTGCTGGTGTTGTGGTAGGTGCTGGTGTTGTAGTGGTAGCTGCTGGTGTTGTGGTGGTTGGTGCTGGTGTTGTGGTGGTAGATGCTGGTGTTGTGGTGGTTGGTGCTGGTGTTGTGGTGGTAGTTGCTGGTGTAGTGGTGGTAGGTGCTGGTGTTGTAGTGGTAGGTGCTGGTGTTGTGGTGGTAGGTGCTGGTGTTGTGGTGGTAGGTGCTGGTGTTGTGGTGGTAGGTGCTGGTGTAGTGGTGGTAGGTGCTGGTGTTGTGGTGGTAGGTGCTGGTGTAGTGGTAGTAGGTGCTGGTGTTGTGGTAGGTGCTGGTGTTGTGGTGGTAGGTGCTGGTGTTGTGGTGGTTGGTGCTGGTGTTGTGGTGGTAGATGCTGGTGTTGTGGTGGTAGGTGCTGGTGTTGTGGTGGTAGGTGTTGATGTAGTGGTGGTAGGTGCTGGTGTAGTGGTGATAGGTGCTGGTGTAGTGGTGGTAGGTGCTGGTGTTGTGGTGGTAGGTGCCGGTGTTGTGGTGGTAGGTGCTGGTGTTGTGGTGGTTGGTGCTGGTGTTGTGGTGGTTGGTGCTGGTGTAGTGGTGGTAGGTGCTGGTGTTGTGGTGGTAGGTGCTGGTGTTGTAGTGGTAGATGCTGGTGTTGTGGTGGTAGGTGCTGGTGTTGTGGTGGTAGGTGTTTCTGTTGTGGTGGTAGGTGCTGGTGCTGTGGTGGTAGTTGCTGGTGTAGTGGTGGTAGGTGCTGGTGTTGTAGTGGTAGGTGCTGGTGTTGTAGTGGTAGGTGCTAGTGTTGTGGTGGTAGGTGCTAGTGTTGTGGTGGTTGGTGCTGGTGTTGTGCTTGTAGTTGCTGGTGTAGTGGTGATAGCTGCTGGTGTTGTAGTGGTAGGTGCTGGTGTTGTGGTGGTAGCTGCTTCTGTTGTGGTAGATGCTAGTGTTGTGGTGGTAGGTGCTTCTGTTGTGGTAGATGCTGGTGTTGTGGTGGTAGGTGCTGGTGTAGTGGTGGTAGGTGCTGGTGTAGTGGTGGTAGGTGCTGGTGTTGTAGTGGTAGGTGTTAGTGTTGTGGTGGTAGGTGCTGGTGTAGTGGTTGTTGGTGCTGGTGTTGTAGTGGTAGGTGCTGGTGTTGTGGTGGTAGGTGCTGGTGTAGTGGTTGTTGGTGCTGGTGTTGTAGTGGTAGGTGCTGGTGTAGTGGTGGTAGGTGCTGATGTTGTGGTGGTAGGTGCTGGTGTAGTGGTGGTAGGTGCTGGTGTTGTAGTGGTAGGTTCTGGTGTTGTGGTGGTAGGTGCTGGTGTTGTGGTGGTAGGTGCTGGTGTAGTGGTGGTAGGTGCTGGTGTAGTGGTGGTAGGTGCTGGTGTTGTGGTGGTAGGTGCTGGTGTAGTGGTACTAGGTGCTGGTGTTGTGGTGGTAGATGCTGGTGTAGTGGTGGTAGGTGCTGGTGTTGTGGTGGTAGATGCTGGTGTAGTGGTGGTAGATTCTGGTGTAGTGGTGGTAGGTGCTGGTGTAGTGGTGGTAGGTGCTGGTGTAGTGGTGGTTGGTGCTGGTGTAGTGGTAGTAGGTGCTGGTGTTGTGGTTGTGGATGCTGGTGTAGTGGTGGTAGGTGCTGGTGTTGTGGTGGTAGATGCTGGTGTAGTGGTGGTAGATTCTGGTGTAGTGGTAGGTGCTGGTGTTGTGGTGGTAGGTGCTGGTGTAGTGGTGGTTGGTGCTGGTGTAGTGGTGGTTGGTGCTGGTGTTGTGGTGGTAGGTGCTGGTGTAGTGGTGGTAGGTGCTGGTGTTGTGGTGGTAGGTGCTGGTGTTGTGGTGGTAGGTGCTGGTGTGGTGGTGGTAGGTGCTGGTGTTGTGGTGGTAGGTGCTGATGTGGTGGTGGTAGGTGCTTCTGTTGTGGTTGGTGCTTCTGTCGTGGTTGGTGACTGTGTTGTAATAGGTGCTTCAGTCGTGAGTTTTGGTTGAGTAGTCAATAGCGTCGTTGTTGTAACTGCAAAGAGACAACAGTGGTTTCTGGTTGATTCTACGTTCGTGGTGCAAACTGTACCCCAGGGTTATTAATTCATCACCTTTGTAATAAATAAATTTGTCTTTCTGAAAATGCTAAACCCTCTCCCCTCTCACAGCCCATCTCTGTACGAACAGATTATTGTGATCGTAATCTGCGATGATGCATAAAGAATCAGAATATGGATTAAACCATCACTAAAGTCTAAGTACTGAAGTAGAACGGTTGACCTTGTTTGGAGTGATGAATCCTTCCATCGTTTCTAAGAATGACACAATGTTCCCTTCTTACACTTTCGCACTTCTAGTGCTGCTGGTGCTAACGCTGATTAGGGCTCAGTGGGAATAGTTCGCCTGCTAGGGGGTGCAAATGTATACCAGTTATATGCATTGGGAGAAATGTATTCCACTCAGAGAGGTGGTTGTATTCCGCCCTTCAGTCCGGTCAGCCCTCGCGATATTTCCGCGCTATTTTCATCGAAAGGCTCGTCGCCGGAAATCGAAACGGTTACAAATTACGACAGATAATCATGATACACGCACATAATATGTCTTCGCCACCTGAAAGCTACATTCGTTAATGCTTTCGTTTAAGTTACATTAATTTTATGATACGAGGTTAATAATAATAATAAATAATAATAATGGGTATTATATAGGCGCTTTACCCAATTTCGTGAATCGGCTCAACACGCACGCTCACGTGAATCACACGCATTCTCTCGCACACCGGACATAAACACATTACAACCACGTGGTGCGAAGGGTCAGTTCAGCTATTTAAATTCTGGAATTTAGAATTGCATTTATTTTTCAAATTTGGTGGGCTGGACATTTCCGAAGCAGAGGGGGAGGAAGCCGGAGTACCCGGAGAGAGAGGTTAGCTGTCATGTGACTTCAACTCGCGAGACCCAAATCCAGGATACATTTGCACCCCGTCCCGCGCAGCTGGTGTACATTTGCCCCCCCCCCCCCTCCTCCCCCGTCCCCCTTCTGCTAAAATGGCTGCATTACCTGGGGCGGCTTGTATAGAGATGACCGTAATGACAGAGAGTGTCCACTGATTGTTGGAAGTTTCCTCAACTGTCTGCACGATGGTGATGGCTTCAGCGGTCGTCAGAGTATCCGCTGGCACCAGGATGACATTGTAGATTACGATCACAGACCCTGCACTGAAACAGCAGAAAGGTGTCATGAACAAAGTGAGCACTAGTTTTTGTTTCACATGCGTCGCTCGAACGAGTGAATGTATGTATGTATGTATGTATGTATGTATGTATGTATGTATGTATGTATGTATGTATGTATGTATGTATGTATGTAGGTAGGTAGGTAGGTAGGTAGGTAGGTAGGTGCATTAGACACACCCCAACCCATCCCATTCCATTATGTATATTTGTATATTTGTACGTAGTGTGTATGTATGTATGTATGTATGTATGTATGTATGTATGTATGTATGTATGTATGTATGTATGTATGTATGTATGTATGTATGTAGGTAGGTAGGTAGGTAGGTAGGTGCATTAGACACACCCCAACCCATCCCATTCCATTATGTATATTTGTATATTTGTACGTAGTATGTATGTATGTATGTATGTATGTATGTATGTATGTATGTATGTATGTATGTATGTATGTATGTATGTATGTAGGTAGGTAGGTAGGTAGGTAGGTAGGTAGGTATGTGCATTAGACACACCCCAACCCATCCCATTCCATTATGTATATTTGTATAATTATTTGTACGTAGTATGTATGTATGTATGTATGTATGTATGTATGTATGTATGTATGTATGTATGTATGTATGTAGGTAGGTAGGTAGGTAGGTAGGTGCATTAGACACACCCCAACCCATCCCATTCCATTATGTATATTTGTATATTTGTACGTAGTATGTATGTATGTATGTATGTATGTATGTATGTATGTATGTATGTATGTATGTATGTATGTATGTATGTATGTATGTATGTATGTAGGTAGGTAGGTAGGTAGGTAGGTATGTGCATTAGACACACCCCAACCCATCCCATTCCATTATGTATATTTGTATATTTGTACGTAGTATGTATGTATGTATGTATGTATGTATGTATGTATGTATGTATGTATGTATGTATGTATGTATGTATGTATGTATGTATGTATGTATGTATGTAGGTAGGTAGGTAGGTAGGTAGGTAGGTAGGTATGTGCATTAGACACACCCCAACCCATCCCATTCCATTATGTATATTTGTATAATTATTTGTACGTAGTATGTATGTATGTATGTATGTATGTATGTATGTATGTATGTATGTATGTATGTATGTATGTATGTATGTATGTATGTAGGTAGGTAGGTAGGTAGGTATGTGCATTAGACACACCCCAACCCATCCCATTCCATTATGTATATTTGTATATTTGTACGTAGTATGTATGTATGTATGTATGTATGTATGTATGTATGTATGTATGTATGTATGTAGGTAGGTAGGTAGGTAGGTAGGTAGGTAGGTGCATTAGACACACCCCAACCCATCCCATTCCATTATGTATATTTGTATATTTGTACGTAGTATGTATGTATGTATGTATGTATGTATGTATGTATGTATGTATGTATGTATGTATGTATGTATGTATGTTGGTAGGTAGGTAGGTAGGTAGGTGCATTAGACACACCCCAACCCATCCCATTCCATTATGTATATTTGTATATTTGTACGTAGTATGTATGTATGTATGTATGTATGTATGTATGTATGTATGTATGTATGTATGTGTGTGTGTGTGTAGGTATGTATGTATGTACGTATGTATGTATGCCTGAGTCCTATAAAACGTGTGTGCGAGCGATCATGATGTATATACTGGCCGGTGTGGTGAGCTTGATTTATATCTTAATTGTCTCGTTTCAAGTACCCCAAACGGGGTTTTGAAATAAACTTTTTTTCTCGAACTTTTTTAATGACAACTTACCTACAAAGACCTACAGCCACGGAACTGCATGGAACTGATTTGTGAAAGCGAACGATTTTAAAAAGGTCACAATGTAAAGCAACTTTAAGGGGGCAATCTTCCTGTTTTTGTTTCTGCTATTTAACATTAAAAAATATAATACCTTAAACTCTCAACGGTGCACTCTTTGTATTGTTTGATTTCGTCACTCGTTTTAAAAGCTTTCTCCACCTGCAATCAACACAAAATATGTTCAATCACAAAGTTAAATGTTCCAAATAGCCAACTAAGTTGCGCACGCTAAACGGACAGAATTTAGAGAAAACACGTTTCGAAACGTCTTTCACGAAATCAATACATGTTTTTTTTTTTTTTTAACTCTTTCATTGCTAAGGCCCCCATTTGGGGTCCTCATGTTCACAACGCTTGGCTACCTGCAGAGGGCCGATTTAATGGATCGCCCACTTTCTATTCTCAGTCATAACATAAAATACAGCGTTAGCAAAGCGCGTTTCTACCAGTCAAAGGGAAATAACCATCTATTAGTGGGCCCCTAGGAGAAACTCTCAGCATTGAGAGAGTTAATAGTGTACCCTGGATTTTGAGAAGTCACACTTTACACGCACTCACGCACGCAAGCACGCACGCACGCACGCACACACGCACACACACACACACACACACACACACACACACACACACACACACACACACACACACACACACAAAGCTATCAAAAACACATTTTCTGGTTCATTTTAGCTCTTCCTAGCGTTCCTTCGCACGCTCTCGACCAGACGCGCCTGCCTCGCACTGTCTGGACTGCCCGAGTCACAAACCTGATCACAAAACTCGGTCTGGAAGTCCAGAAACGCTCGAGACGAGGTGTTTGCCATCTCCGCTGTATAGTTATGGCTCGTCACGGTCGTTGTCATGTTCACAACTGGCATAAAAAGAGAGTTGGCGTGAATATAGTTGTTCATTGTATGGCATACCGGTCACGGTAATGCTGGTCGACTTTACCTCGTGGTGTGGAGGATTTGACAATACTGACACTGTTAAAAAAACAAAAAACAAAAACAACAAAAAAACTTTGCAAAGATAGAAACAAAGGCATAAAGGGTAAAGCCTCTTCACTGGGCACAGCGCGCGAAACACACATGTGCACATCACAGTCGCGGTTGCGCTCGGTGTGCCTACTAACTACAAAACTGAACACAGCTGTGCTCGGTGACAAACCGATTGAAGATGCACTGTCCGCCATGTTTGCGCGCCGAGTGACGTAGTAGGCCTACAGCCAATCCGAATCTGCCGTGGCAACCACAGTCACAGTTGTGGCTATTTGAAATCCAGGTTGCTGTGATGACGCCACAGCGGCGGAAATCCCCCAAATCACAACTGTGGACAGCACTGTGGCGCTCCGCAGGGTGGTCTGATAGGCAGCGCGTCGGATTTAGCCGCTGCGCTACTGAACGGCCGTCACCGCTGTCACGGCGATGATCAAAGCGTGGGTTCGAGCCCAGGTTGAGCATGCGATACCGTTTTTTTTTTTTTTTTTTTTTCTGGCTACCCGGCTGCTTATCGGGGTTTCTCTCCGGGTTATCCGGCTTTCCCCTCCTCTCCCCCCAGCAAAAATTGAAAAATAGGATAGGTATTCATTGGCGCTGCACCGCAAAGACGCGCTTCCCCCGAAAGGGACCCCCCCCCAAAAAAAAAAAAAAAAAAAAAGATGCCGCTTGTTTGTGATCTGAACATCGTACACTGGAAAAAGTAATCAAAGACTGAAGCAATAAAACACTTTCCGACCCTTTGATGAAAAGACATTTGCGTTATATGCAGAACTTCAAACGTGCACGAGATTAACTTTTCCAATCTCCCAGATCGACTTCGGCTGTTTATTTTTTTTATTTTTGTTTTTCATATTTTACTACTTTATTGTCCCTTTCGGGAAATTCGGACTGCTTCCCCGGGGGGAAGCGCGTCGCCGCGGTGCAGCGCCACTCAATACCTATGTGTCTTTCTTTTCTTTTCAATGTTGCGGGGGGAGGAAAGCCGGATCACCCGGAGAGAAACCCCCGATGAGCAGTCGGGTAGCCAGGGGGGAAGACACCAAAAAAGACAAAAAGCATTCAAACGCAACCACCATTCCTCAGCAATACTTGTGACTATCCAACTTTTAACTGGATGAATTTGAGGAGATTTGCGTCAGATTTTAAAGGCAGAAACTGAAAAGGAAGGGAGGCAACAAAGGTGAGACGAAGTAGCTGTATGTCTGTGTTGTTTACCTTGCTCTACTTGTTCAGCGTCACCTGTTTGTTCGGGGTCATCTGCAAAAGAAAAATATTTTGGTAAATCAATACTACTACTACTACTACTACTACTACTACTACTACTACTACTACTACTACTACTAATAATAATAATAATAGGGCGCATTTCTTTAGAATAAACTCAATGCGCCCATCACTCACCGACGCTAACGCACATTTTACGAACGATGGACAGACATACACTGGTGAAACTGGGCAGATTTAGTAAGAATTGTAAGAATGTTCTAGATACAACTGTGTAAAATGTTACATCTGTTATGATATATTTCTATGATTTAAATCTAAAAACCGATTTGAAACCGAGGCCAGAGCGACCTCCCTAAATTGATTTTTTTTTTTTTTTAAGCTTCGTGGTCTATGATTTTAGGGTAAATGACTTTGATGTTACGTCTCGAGAGTAAAATGACTTAATTGTAATAGCCGTATACAGAGTCAATGGCTTTAGAGCAAATGACTATGGTAAATGACTTTAGGATGAGTGACTTCAGGGTAAATGACTTTGGGGTGTATGACTTCAGGGTAAATGACTTTAGGGTAAATGACTATGGTAAATGATTTTAGGATGAGTGACTTTAGGGTAATTAAGTGATCTGGGGGTAAATGACTTCAGGGTAAATGACTTTAGAGTAAATGACTAAGGTAAATGGCTTTAGGATGAATGACGTAAAGGTAATCGACTTTGGGCAAATGACTTCAGGTAAATGACTTAAGGGTAAATGACTTAGGGTAAATGACTTTAGGGTAAACGACTTTAAGATAAATGTATTCAGGGTAAATGACTTTAGAGTAAATGACTAAGGTAAATGACTTTAGGATGAATGACGTAAAAGGTAAACAACTTTGGGCAAATGACTTCGGGTAAATGAATTTAGGGTAAATGACTTTAAGGTAAATGGCTTTAGGGTAAACGGCTTTAAGGTAAGTTCATTAATTTTTACCTCGCAGACTGGTCATCACGATGGCCACAGCAACTGCGGCAGCGATGAGAAAACTGATGAAGAGGACCGACAGGAAGATGCATAAACGCCTCCCCCTCTTTCGCTGTCTCTCCGTAGAGTCGCTACAGCAGCCGTCTCTGTCACAGTAAGAGCTGCTGGTGACGTCTTTGGGTGTTGCTGTGGAGGAGCTGGTCGGGGAGTGTTTCTTGTAGTCATCGGTATTTTTCAGTGTTATCTGCGCACAAATAATAAAAATCGTGTAGATAAATCCTATAAATAAATCATATAACTAAATCATATAAATAAATCATATGAACTAATCATATAAATAAATCATGTATTATAAAAATAAAAAATAATAATGATATCAAGGAATATTTAGATAAATGAATCAATTAATGGACCGGGCTGCTCATTGGGGGTTCGTCTCCGGATTATCCGGCTTTTCTCCTCCCAGCAAAAATGAAAAATAGGATAGGTATAGGGTGGCGGTGCACAGCGGCGACGCGCTTTCCCCGAGGGAAGCAGCCCGAATTTCCCGAAAGGGATAATCAAGTAAAAAAAAAACTGATAAACAAGTAAACTGATAAAACAATAAACTTGATGAACAAATAGCCTTTGAGAAAAACACACAGGTAAGGACATGTAAATACAATTTTTATTTGTATTTTCGAATGAATTTGTGGTTGCCGTTATTGCTCTCTCTCTCTCTCTCTCTCTCTCTCTCTCTCTCTCTCTGTGCTGGCCTTCAGGGCTCCCTAAACTGTGCGTCTGTGCGTAATTTACGCACTGAAGTAAAAATTTACGTACTAAAAAAAATTCGAGGGGGTACGTTGAAGCATTATGAACGCGATCTGTGCGTAGCTTGACGCACTACCTCTGCACTACCGTGCGTACGCCTATAGGCTTGTTGTGATCGAATGAGTGTTCTCCCTTGCCTTGGCCGCGTTCAG